>LPNX010660213.1:43029-143376 GCA_001517045.1 Pseudotsuga menziesii | reverse complement strand
ACATTTTGCTGGCATTATTATTGTGTCTAACTAGTCTACTAGTAGTTTTCAATAAAGTATCCATAATTACTTACCATTTAGGTTTATAAATCCGTTTCGAAGCTCAACCTCAGTATATGACGGGAAAAATGACATTTGACGGGCAAAACGCCCACAAATTCCAACACTGCTTGGAAGTGCAGTAGCCACGTCTACGTGGAGCTTAGAGCTTCTCTGAATCTTGTACGATATTATTACAGGGTATATCATTCCCAGTTTAACCTAGAGTGATTATTCATAAACTGTATTGCCCAAAGCTAATATTTATGCAATACCCTGCATAACTTCTATGGCAAGAATGGTGCATTGCTTGCGTCCACGCAGAGAAACTGTGTTGAGCATTTCTGAGGCATTAGTCATGGAAGGGTTTGCAAATAGTGGTATTGTAATGTGTTTCAACATTTTGCTGGCATTATTGTGTCTAACAAAATTAGGTTACGCAGTACAGGCGAACCACAGCAAGCCGCTGGTACCCGCCCTCTACATATTCGGAGACTCAACCGTAGATCCTGGCAACAACAATGGACTTCAAACGATTTTCAGGGCCAACTTTCCTCCATATGGGAAAGATTTCGTGGATCATAAACCCACTGGTCGATTTACGAACGGAAAATTAGTAACAGATATACTATGTATGACTCCGAGGACTTCTAATTAGTGATGTGTAGACTATAAAACACATTATAACGTAGTTGTAATGTTTAGTTTAGATAAGCATATTAACATTATTTTATTCATTGAACTCGGTTGCAGATTGTTTTATAATATTAACGAAGGATTAGACTGCTGTTGTTCTATGAAAGCTTTGAATGTAATGCGAGTTTCAAGGATAACGATTGATAGTAATGCTATTTTTAACCATTTCACTGTATACAGCTGGTCTATTAGGCCTCCCTGATTTACTGCCCGCGTATTGGGATCCTAGTTTCCACGGACCACGAATTCTTACTGGCGCTAGCTTTGCTTCTGCTGGCGCTGGATACTATGACATTACTTCAATCTCTGTTGTGAGTATTTATTCTTTTCATAAATTTATGACAAACATTTTTCTTTTTCAGAATTTAAATTTGTATTTCAATCTTCATCCAAATTTGTGCAGGATGTTCTACCATTGATGAAACAAGTGGAGAATTTCAGACAGTATAGAATGCAGCTCTCAAATTTGATCGGTGCAAAGAATGCTAGCAGGATCATATCCAAAGGCTTGTTTTTGATAAGCATGGGAACTAATGACTTTGTCAATAATTATTATACCAATTCCACTTTAAGGGAAAGATATACTGTGACTGAGTTCCAGGATCTTCTTCTACGCTCTCTCTCCAAATTTATACAGGTAATAATGGGACCGTCAATAAGTTCATGGGTAATGTAGGTGTTTGAGAGGTAAGTTTAAATGGTTGCAGCCAAGGTTGAGTAGCTGTACGTGTTTGAAAGGTAAGTTTAAATGGTTGGAGCCAATGTTTTAAATGGTTGCAGCCAATGTTGAGAGTAGTAGTTTATCTTTTAATTGTAGTTAATAGTTAGTATATTTATATAGTTTGTGGCTGGAGATAACGATGAAAATGAAGACAATGGTGGAGAGATAATGAAGAAAGTGGTTGAGAGATAACCATGGAAATGAAGACAATTTTGATTTTTTTATTCTTATATTCTTTTAGTTAAACAGATTCAACTCTAAGTTATCTATGTCTAGCTACATGTTATCACCAGCATTTTTCATGTTATCTATTTATCAACTATCAGTTCTTTTTTGTTATCTCACATTCTTCTAGTTATCTGCCACAAACTCTGATGATCCATTCATCAAGGATTAGTTATTCATGCATCTCTACCAGTTATCTATTCATCAATTACCACTTACCCATTTATCAATTACCAATTATTTTTTATATTATATATATATATATATATATTTTGAAATACTTTGTTAATGGATTTACCTAAAATACCATCTAATGATATCAGTCGATATCTCATTTCTCATTAAAAAATTTGTTATCATTAATTTCTAATTAAAATTTCGCTTAAAATAATTTTTTTTAAAATAACAAGCATTTATCCAAAGGCTATATGATAATGAAACTATTTTTGTAAATGTTTTTGTGGCAGAGTATATACAAGGAGGGTGCGAAAATTCTTGTTGTAGTTGGCGTTCCTCCTTTCGGTTGTCTTCCTTCCCAAATTACTGTGCACAACATGATTGGCAACACATGCATTAAGGAGTACAATGATGTTGCAGTTTCTTTTAACAACAAGCTTGAAGCTTTAATAGAGAAGATGAAGCCCACGCTTCCCGGTCTTACATTGGCTTATAATGATATATACGATAAGCTGCTGGATATGATACAGCATCCTAAAAAATATGGTAATACTAGATTTTAGGATGGCTTCCTCTTTCATTTCTGTTCACTATATTAATGATCTTTGATCTTTTAAAAAAGGTACTTCTCGTAACATTAACTCTTAAATAAAAGAACTTCACAATGTGGGAAGCTGGATACCAAGATTGGGCTTGAATTTTCATGTCACTTTATACCAAAATGAAGTTGAAATTTACTTGTTTGATA
The DNA here is from genome assembly GCA_001517045.1 of Pseudotsuga menziesii. Lineage (NCBI taxonomy): Eukaryota > Viridiplantae > Streptophyta > Pinopsida > Pinales > Pinaceae > Pseudotsuga > Pseudotsuga menziesii. The sequence goes on along the minus strand of LPNX010660213.1, from coordinate 140,770 downwards.
AGGTAGCACGTTGCGTGTGGGTGCAGGGTTTGAGGAACCAAGGAGAGGTTGCTGCGGAACAGGTTTGATAGAGTTCGCTTATTCGTGCAACGCCATGTGCCGAACCTGTCCCGACGCATCAAAATACGTGTTCTGGGATGCAGTCCACCCAACAACCCATGCATACTCCTTTCTGGCTCACAGCACATTATCAGAAGTTCTTTTGCTTTTGAAGTAGCACTTCATCTGCTTTGAGTTTATCTAGATTGCTGATTCTCTCTATATGTTGCTTTGAGTTTATTTAGATTGCTGATTCTCTCTATATGCTGATTTTCTGTATTCAACGGCCAAGGACTACAGTAACAGTTGATTCTGCTCTTTGCTTGTCTATATTCTCTGTATTCAACGGCCAAAGACCACAATCAACAGTTAATTCTGCTCTTTGCCGACTTTTAACACATTATTACTAGCTCTTTTGCTTATAAAATAACACTTTATCTACTCCAAATTTATCTAAATTGCTAATTCCCTCCAGAGTCTAATTGCAAGTTGGATGGAAGGATAAGAATGGCCACTTGAACCTACGTCTTTTCCTTAGATAGTGGAAACTACCGGATAATGTATTTCCTAAAATATTAGAATTTCTACGCTGCGTTTCAAATTTAATTAATTAAATGAAATGGTATTATTAATCCTTCTCTTCTCGGAGAAGGATTACAGTGACTGGTGGTAGAATGCCATTGCCGTGTTGTATGATCTAATTATTCTTTCCAGTAAACAGTCATGGATGGAATGGTTTGTTAATGAAGCAAAGAGTTATTATTTTTCGGTGAGATTTTTCATAAATGTAGTAGAATTTGTTTATTGAAATTAGAAGTTTTTGAAATCAAAAATTTTAATTATGAAAGTTGTGATGTTCTTTCCAAACTAATGAAGTTGTGATGTTCAATTTGGAACAGTGTTTTGGTTGAAGTTGTTCTTTTTAATATTATATTAAGATTTAAAATTGCATTTTATTTATCTCACAATTCCTTTAATTGTACTCTCTTGATCAAACTTCTATCGTGGGTGACCAAGGTCCTTTCGACGACTCGCTCTAACCATTGGCCTGACAGCCTTGTCTGGGAAGGGAGGGGCCCACCTGCCCAAGGGGAACAAGAATGTACCAGTTCCGACAGAAATTGAAAGCCTTGAAGGATAAGATACATATATGGAACAAGGTAGAATTCTACATCATCTTCGAAGATAAAAAAAAGTTCCCGGTGGAGCTTGGAGAAATTCAAAGGGTGGGAATGAATGATGGGTATGATGAGGAGATGAAAAAGATAGAAAATGACATATGTTAAGAAAAACAAGAAGAAATCTATTGAAAGCAAAAGGTGAGAAACTAATGGTTTTTAGAAGGTGAACGAAATACAAAGTTTTTTTTATCAATGAGTGGTTCACAATATACTTAGATCCAAGTTATCACGTTTTAAGAGGGAGAATTGGAAGATGGCAGAAACAAGGAAAGAGATGGAGGAGAAATTGATTGACTTATTTGGGAATATTACGAAGGAGGATAGGAGGGATAGGTTTGAGTATACTTCACAGGTCACTCAGCATATATACGTGCTAGTGTCTCCAGAGCGGAATAGTCTTTTGAGCAAACCTGTGGAATTACGAGAGGTGGAGGAAGAAGCTAATTAGATGGCTGATGGAAAAACCCCAAGACCAGATGGATTCACTACCAATTTCTTCCATCACTTCTGGGACATGATCAAGTGAGATGTCCTACAAATTGTCGAAGAGTCCAAACAGAACAAAGGAGTGCTCTCAACAGCACTTCCCTCACTCTCGTCCCTAAATCTGAAGGGGCTGACTGTCCAACTAAGTTTAGGCCAATTGCATTACGTAATGACATTTATAAAGTTATCACTAAAGTTGTTGCTAACATGCTTAAAACCATCCTCCTGACTTTGGTGGCTCTGAAACAATCGGTCTTTGAGGAATGCCTCCAAATATTAGATGGGGTCATCTTGGTTCATGAGGTGATTCATTCGTTAAAAAACCCTGTAAAACCTGGAATGCTTTTGAAGTTGGATATATCTAAGGCCTATGATAAAGTAAGTTGGAATTTCATGAGGGAGATGCTTAGAGCCTATGGGTTTAACCAGGACTATATTGCTTGGATTATGAGTTTGACTTCCTCAACTTTCTTCTTCGTTATGCTTAATCGGGCCTCAACAAGAACATTCAAGTTGTCTAGGGGGGTCTATCAGGGAGATCCTCTATCCCCCTTTTTGTTTATCCTAACGACTGAAGGGCTGTGAAGGCCAATCAAGAAAATGGTGGAAAGGAGGGAGATTAAAAGGTTGAATCTCCATAGTGGGGTTGATAAGCAAACACATCAACAATTTGTGGATGATACTATGCTCATGGTCCATCCCTCAGTTCAAGAAGCCAAATATTTAAAAAAGTTCCTATCTATTTTTTCGAAGAAATCGGGCTTGGAGGTGAATAATGAGAAATCCTAGGTCTTTTTCTGTAACATTCCTAGGATTTCCTCGAGAAATACCCTAAGGATATTGGGATTCCAAGGGAGCTCCCTTCCTTCCAAATATCTGGGTGCCCCCCTAGTTGAAGGGGTCATACGGAACGTGTCATGGGATGATTTACTAAACAGAATGAGACGAAAGCTAGCTATCTAGGCCCTAAGACCTCTTAACCTAGCCACTAGAATTACACTTATAAAATTTGTTCTCCGGGCAATGTTGATTTATATTTTTTCAATTGTGGCAGCCCCAAAGGCTATCCTCAAAGATCTAAGAAGTCTGTAACGACGATTTTTATGGGGAGGGAATTCGAATAAACAAAAATAAGCTCTCCTCAGTGGGGAGAAAGTTTGCAGACCAAAAGTTCAAGGAGGGATTGGCATTAGGGACCTAGGGAAAAATAATCAGATTATGGGAGCAAAGATTTGGTGTAACTGGGTGTCCCATAAGGAGGAACATTGGGAAAGGTTGTGGCATATGTAGTATTCCCCAGATAAACAAAAACATGATCTTCTTCGGTATAACGAGGATAAACCAGGATCCCATATCTAGAGAACTGCTTTTGGAAGTCATAACAGTATCCAAGATCATAGTTTTTGAGATATTTGGGAAGGGGGTAATGCGGACTTTTGGAACGATGCTTAGAAGGAAATTCCTACCCTCTATATATTTGGAGACTCGACTATAAATCTTGGCAACAAGAATGGAATTCAAATGATTTTCAAGGCCAACTTCCCTCCATATGGGAAAGATTTTGTGGATCATAAACCCATTGGTCGATTTACAAACAGAAACATAGTGACATATATACTCAGTAATTAGTTATCTGTAGAGTATAATACACATAATGACGTGGTTTTAACTTGTAATGTTGGATTTATATAAGAATAGTAATCTCCTTTTATTCATTGAATACCGGTGCAAATTGTTTTATAATCATCTTTGTAGCAACAAAAGATTATGTCGCTTTTTTTCTATGAAACCTTGAAACTTTAATGAGATTTTGATGGATAATGTGTGATATTAATGCTATGGGTAACCATCTCAAATTGTATACATCTTGCCTAATAGGCCTCCCTATTTTACTGCCCACATATTCAGATCCTAAATTCCATGGACCACGAATTCTTATTGGTGCCATCATTGCTTCTACTAGAGCTGGATACTATGCCATTACTTCACTCTCTGTTGTGAGTACATCTGATTTTATTAAATGTATTACAGTGACATTTCTTTTTAAAATATGTACATTTTCATTTCAATTTAAATCCAAATCTGTGTACAGGATGTTCTACCCTTGGGAAACAAGTAGAGAATTTCAGACATTATAGAAGGTATTTTTTAGATTTGATTGGTGCAAAGAATGCTAGATGAATTAATGACTTTGTCAATAACTATTATACTAGTTCTAGTATAAGGGGAAACCTATATTGTTACGCAGTTTCAGAATCTTCTTCTAGGCTCTCTCTCTCAAGTTATACAAGTAAGAGTTAGAAGGGTTAGTTGTGATCAATGCTTTTGGATATTTTGTTAGCTCCCTCGAAGCAGTTAAAGAAGTTGTGATTAATTTTGATAACGTGTTGTCTCAAGTTGTGATTGTGATTTTTTATCTCCAAAGTGTCTGGTTTTACTAAATGGATTTGCTAAAACTGTCACCACCAATGTGAACATGTTATACATAACTTTATACTCAAAACAGGAACTCTAGCCATAAAAACTCTTATTTTTGTGAAAACAAACACCTCTAAATCAAAAAGTGGTGCTACCGGTAGCAGCACTTTCTCTTTTGGGCTAAAAATGTGGAAATGGAGAAAAAAAGTCCTTAATGTTATTTACAATAACCTTAAAATCAAACATTGAATTGAAAACTAATGCTACCGGTACCACACTTTTTCAAAAAATGGCATTATTATGTCATTGTATCATAATTTAAAATTGTATTTATTAAATCTCTCAATCACACTATATATAACTAGCAATTAGTTAAATAAAAATATTCAAGAAATTATTTCATCACTCTTTCCATATAAAATAAAATAATTTATGATATATTTCATAATAAAATAATATATTAAATCATAAAATTCATATTTTTGGGACCTCCTAAAATAACTGTCAATTTTATTCAAGGTTAAAATTAAAAAAAAAAACTATAACTTTGAAAAAAAAAATTTTAAAAAAAATTTAAAAAGTGAAAATTTAAAAATCCAAACTTTATTCAAAATTTCAAAAACCAAATTAAAAAATAAAGATTGTAAAAAAATTTATCAATAAAAAATTTAAAGGATAAATCTAAAAACTGTATAAAAATAAATTGTAAAAAAAAAAATGAAACATAAATTTCAAAATTTCAAAAACATACAAATTATAAAATAAAATAAAAATATATCTTAAAAGAATAAAAATTAATTTTAAAAAAATTTGAACTAAAAATAATTTAAAAAAAAAACATTTTTTTCGAAAAAAATAAAAATAATTGTTTCAAAAAAAAACTCAAAACAAACTTAACTAATAATAATAACAAAATTATAATAAATTTAAAATTTAAAAATAAAAATAAAAATAAAACACAAATTAAAAAACAAAATTAAAATTAAAATAACAGAATAAAACAAAATACAAACAAAATCCTACCCCTCTACCCCCTCCCCACCCCTCTCTGCTCCCCTCTCCCCACCTGACCCTCTTTCAGCGTCCACGATTCTAAAAATCATGTCACCCTCTCCTCCCCATCTACTCTGCTCTGCTCCCCCTCCCCCTCCCTCTCCTCCCCTCCTCTGCCCCCTTCTCTCCCCTCCGCCTTCCCTCTCCCCACCCTACGCCCCCTACATCGCTGCCTTTTCGGCCATGTGAATCTCATTCAAAGTTACAAGCTAGTGCAATGCATCGAGAGGGAAAGGCCCCGATGGGGAGTGGAGGCAAAAGCACCAAATATCGGCAGCATTGAATAACCATCATGATGAACACCAATCCACTGTGTTGGAATCATCAAGTAAAATCAATAATGTTAAACTCGTAATCTTGTTTGATTCTAGTGATCTAGATATCTCTATTTCTCCATATGAATTAGATAAATGTGGGTTGGTAGACTGCGAGCATGGCGATTTCAACTTAGTGGAAATGGAATTAGGGATAAAACAAGAAATATGACTCAGTATTGACAAGTGTACGTCACCTCCCATGGGACTTATGACCTTATCATAGGTATTAATTGTCTAGAGGAACATCAAGCTTTCTTAGACTATTACGGGAAGAGAGTTCTTTGTTTTGATGACAAAGGGAAGGCCATAAATATCTAGGGTATAAAACGGAAGGTGTCCCTACATTTCATCTTGATGATGAACATAAAAACATGTATGAGGCGAGGATGTCAGTTATATATCGTTGAAGCAGTAAGTAATGAAAAGGGGCCCTCCTTAGATCAGTACCCAATATTAGAGGACTTCGGTGATGTCTTCCCAAGGAATTGCCTGGGTTACCTCCAAAGAGATAACTTGATTTTACCATTGAGATAAAACCCAGTTCAAATCCAACCTCCAGGACACCTCATAGGATGGCGGCCCTGTAGTTTCATGAGTTGCAAATGTAGTTGAAGGAATTGGTATACCTAGGATTCATCATGCTAAGTATTTCGTCGTTGGGTGCACCAGTAATTTTTGTAAAGAAGAAGGATGGTCCCTTGTGTATTTTTATAGATTATAGATATTTGAGCAGAGCCATAGTGAAAAATATGTACCCAATACCTTGAATCGATGACCTATTTGACCAAATGAAAGGGGTGACAGTATTCTCGAAAATCAATCTACGATCGGATTACCAACAACTTTGGATTAAGTAAGGTGATATACCTAAGACTTCCTTTTGAACTCGATTTGGGAACTATGAGTTCATAGTGGTACCCTTTGCTTTGACCAATGAACCAGAGGTATTCATGATCCTCGTGAATAGTGTATTTCAGAAATACTTAGATCGATTTCTGCAAGTCATCTTGGATGATATCCTTATCTATTCCAAGAATGAAAAGAGCACGAGGAACACAGGTGAATGGTGTCGTCATGCTTATGAGAAAACAAGTTGTATGGTAAGTTGTCCAAATGTTCTTTTTATCAAAAGGAGATCCATTATCTGGGACATATAATTTATGGAGATGGAATTTACGTGGACCCTGAGAAGGTGAAGGCCATAATGGATCGGCTCGTGCCAGGGAATGCACATGAAGTGAGGAGCTTCATGGGTTTAGCAGTGTACTATAGAAGGTTTGTGGAAGGATTCTCAAAATTTGTGAAACCCATAACTACCTTGCAGCGTAAGGGCATCAGATAGGAATGGACTAAAGAATGTGATGTTGCATCCGCTAAGATGAAAATATTACTAACGAGTGCACCGATCCTACAGGTTCCTGATATGGACAAGGAATTCATAGTTTGCACGGATGCTTCAAGGCAAGGTTTGGGTGCAATGTTAATGCAGGAAGGTGGAGTAATAGCTTATGCTTCAAGGAAGTTAAAACCTCATGAAGAGAATTACCCCACCCATGATTTAGAATTTTCCATAGTGATGTTGGCTCTAAATATTTGGAGACATTACCTTATTGGGAAAAGATTTGAGCTCAAATATGGTCACCAAAGCTTGAGGTATATCTTCACTCAAATAGAGATAAATGATCAGAAAAGGTGATGGAGTGAATTTATAAGTGATTATTATTTTGGGATTTCCTACATAAACAAGAAGAATAAGGTATTAGTTGATTCCGTAAGCATAAAATTAAGGATTTTCTCCCTCATACCTTTAAAGGTTGATTTGAAGCAGAGAGTATTAGGACAGTTAGTCGAATATAGTTGGTACATAAAGGTATCGTCGGAACTCCAAGATGGAAGGCAAGTGGAATCTAAGGTTGAATGGTATGAGTTGGAATCATATGGGTTGATGTGATATCAAGGGAAGATGTATATCCCTGGGGAAGGAGATAATAGAGAAACTATAATTAAGGAAACCCACTGAGCAGTCTATTGTGTGCATCTTGGTGTAAAGTAGATGTATACATATATGAAAGAACTCTTCCTTTGGGAATGAATGAAGAAATATGTGGTCAAATTCGTTTCTAGGTGCCTCGAATGTGAGAACGTAAAAGCTAATCATCACCACCTAGAAGGACTATTGCAACCGCATGAAATTCCTATGTTAAAGTGGGAGGTTATTTCCATGGACTTTGTGGTAGGATTGCCTCTCAGCTCTGATAGGCGTGATGTCATTATGGTATTCATTGATAAATTGACCAAAACTATAACATCCCCTTACTACCTCGACCTGGAATGCAAAGTGTAAGAATACGACACTGTAAGTACCAATTCTAACCTCGTAAAAGTTGTGGATAGAATTGATAGGGTTAGGAGACTGAAAGCTTGACACGACCAAAGAATGATTGGGGACAAATCCACTAGGGGAAAGGTAAATAATGAATGAATCCTTGGGAATATAGTAAGGATAACCTGGCATCATTATAGTTTCGATGACATACCCAAAAGGGAATCCGATAAAATATGCACCTTGGACTTAAACGTCAGTAATAGTAAATTACACTCTCATCAAAGTGTGTATGAGATATGCATTTATCAAAGTGAATTAAAGATAACATATAGGAATTTAATTCTGTCGAGTAAACGCTACAAATGTTAATGGGATGGTTGTATAGTTTAGTTAAATTGAAGAATATACTATGATTGACCAAACTTACTCTAAAAGGGCCTCTATAGGGGTTGATCACATGACCTCCCTTACCATACTTTAGGGCCTTGACCACTTGGGATAGGACAAGACTATATATTTAGAAACCCTATGCATATATGATTATCTAAAGGAATGTTGAGGAAGCTGAGACAAACAATAATATAATTAAGTTAAAGCATGAGAAGGAGGAGGTCACCTCCACTTCATAACAACCTAATCAAGGGTAAAGGAAAATAGTATCTATAACATGTATAGATGGATGTTAAGGAAAACAGTAGTACTACTTTCAAATGAGAATGGCCCCATGTCGGTCGAATGTTATGATAAAGGACAAGGGGAACATACTCATTATTTTTAATGAAACTTGTCACACGATTCTCCTTAGAGAGAATTTGGAGAGAATTTTGGGATTGCCTCCTTGTGTGAAAAGGAAACATGGAGATTTACCTCTGCCATTTTTCGTCTTGATAAGAAAAGGGTTTTATTTTTAGGGCTACGATTTCTGAGTGGAGGGGACACACTTGAAGGAGAGTATGTTGGTGGAAGAGGGAACGATGTCTCATGGGGGATCGTTGAACAAGGGCCCATTGCTTCTTCTCCTTATACCTCTGAAATGGAGATTGTTGCATGGTCCTGCGGTTTGCCTCTGCGATTTAGCAACAACGTGGATCTCATTTTATGATACAAATTTTGGCTTGACTCGTAGGATAAAATTCATCCTTTTTCCTGCAATTTCATATATGGAAAACCACCATTCAAATGTTAAATCTTGTATGCAATTCCAAGATTTGGAATATATATACATTATATTTCCAACGTATGCATGGATAGATCCTAACGTTGATCATGATTTCCAATATCGGTTGTATAGATTTGATTTGATGTATCTAATTCATGGTCCGCATTGGGAATTTATATATTATAGAACACATGTCCAGTGTAAACATGGATAGATATGAACATTGATCATGAATTCCATTATCGACTGTATAGATTTGATTTATTGTATCTGATTCCAAGACTGTGTTGAATATTTATATATAGAACAAGTTTTCCATGGTATACATGGATAGATCAGAACTTGATCACGATCTCTAGTATCGGATTTATATTTGGAGTTGTTGTTCGAAGTCTGTGATTGAATATGTAATGTCCCCAAAAAATGAAAATAAAAATAAAAATTATAGGCTAGTAAAAACTACCTGAAGGGGATCATTATTACTCATGCAGAATTACATGTGCTACTTAACTTTCGATCTCTTCAGAAACTGCTCATACTGTCTTGTTAATCTCCTATCCATTCAGTGATTATTAGTTCGTTTACTTCTTATGTCTTAATTCTGTTATTTAAACTATTTGTACATCTTAGTTATTACTGTCGGTGAGTTAGTGAATTGTATAGTTCATTGATTTACTTCTGCACATGTGTACTCTATTTATTAAGTATAACTAACTTCACTTTGTTGATGGGAATAAAGTGGTGGAGTGGCGGGACTAGTTCTCCCTTGACGATCTGAGAGGTAAGGTATTTCTTGGTTACGCAGGCTTACTTAGTTCAATTGAACTATGGCACCTTTCTCTTTTGTTTATGCAGTTCATTACTTGCAATGAGATTATATGTATAGTGTGTTGACATCCTTGGTTGCTGATAACCTACTGCTAGTTATTACGCTACCTATCGACTTGGTTTTTCAAATTTGGCAAGTGTCTTTATCGTCAATTTAGCCATTACGGCTAAATTTCCTGTACATTGATTATTCTTCATTATGGTCTTAAATTCGTCATTTTTAGATGTCATTAATATCTTTTCGTGCTATGTATACTTTACTATAAATTCTTTTTAACATTTCCTCTGTTCTTTTATTGGCAGGTTATTAAGGGTTTGAGAGCAGAGCTTTGGATTTGATAAATCGAGAGATTTACATGGCTTACTTTGTATGCCATAGTGCTTAAGTCTAAACGCCTAAATGCTATGGTATTAAACCCTAATTTCTAAACCTATGTACTAAACCTTATCTACAATCCTAAGCAAGGGTCTTAAACTTGAACTAACACAACCTATGACTATGTATTAAGGTAATGCTAACATAGTGCAAGATTTGTAATGTGATAACTTTGATGTTTAACGTTTGGGGTGACATAGTATATGGTATGAACCATATATTACAAGGTTTAAGCGATGGTATGAAGGGTGGTGACATTCAATACAATGTAGCAAATCGTGACTATGGGAGTGGGTTTGTTGAAACGATAATGGACTCCAGCTTGGTGCATTTAATGCTCTTCGTGAACCGTGACAACCTTCCCTTAGGCTTGGCTCATGATAGCTGTGCAATGCATTTGTCATTTGGGGGTTTCGTTGTTTGGCTCTGTGTAGAGCTGTGGCCATGGAGGCGACCTCATGCTTTTGAAGGTAAGCCCGCGTGAACTCTTAAGCTTGCACATTATTTGGTTTATGGTTTTTTAAGCTGGCATACTCCTCATCCCCATTGGTTGTTGCTTGCAGGTGCCGAAATGAATGGAGGAGCAGCATGGCTACGACTTCATTGGCTCCAAGCGTTACAATCATGGTCACGGTAAGCATGAAAATCAAGCTTATGCTTGTTACCCTTCAATCCTATGGCAAAGCTATGTTTTCGCCTGGTTGTTTTGGTTGGGGTTTGATGCAATAGCGAAATCGATTTCGCCTACGGGCTTGAATACAAACTTGGTTTATTTCTAATGTTAAGGCGTTATGCTGTGACTTGTTGCTTGGCCATTCGGCTCTGTGTAATCTTATTTTGGTTATGTAACCCATTAACATTTGGTTGTTTGGATTTTAAATCCATGGGCTACACCATTGCAATCAATGGTGCCATAGCCCATTGGCACCCTGTGTAAAACCTTGTATCGGCCTTCAATGGTGACTGTGTACAGACATTTGGAAACTCTGTGTAAATAGATGTAAGCATTGGTTTTTATCATTTGTAAAGGTTTATGGTGTATGCGATTTTACTCCTGCGTTTTTATGAGGCACTGTTTTAAAATGAGTTGGGGTTTTTAATGGACAGAGACATACGCCTTACCGGATGCTCTGTGCGTAAATGCTAATGGTTTGTTTGGTTAAGAAATAATTCGATATCTTGACAGCATGGAAAAAAGGCCATGTCGTCAATGGCATGAGCCTTCCCACCGTGCTGCGATAGATTTTATTTAAATTGTTTGTGGCATTTGTTTCTGTGTATTATGGCATTTAGAGTAGAATGATGTGGACAGCATGGGTGTAGGCCATGTCGTCAATGGCATGTGCCTTCCCATAGGCTGCAATGGTGTAGCGTAGGGTTTATAATGGTAGTGGCTGTGTATTGTATTTAAAATATTATTTGGCTGAGGCCGTGACTTATGTGAGCACTTGTGTCTTACTGATTTCCGTGGTGGCCAGGGTATGCAGACCCATGATGGCATTCGTTATTCTTAATGTAATTTGGACTTGTTGTAAAGAAAAATTTCCTATGGCTAGGGTTTAAGAGGCCATCAACGTACTGGGGTTGAAAGAGAGATGCAAATGGTTATGCAAGTAAATACAAGCAATATCAGAGATTAGAATGGTTCATACCTTAGCCAAATGAAGGTTGATCCAAGCAACCCTTCAATCCTCTTCTTTCTCCTCTCGCTCCTCTTACTCCAAGAGACTTGCAAAATGAATTATACCTTCCTCAAACCAATATGACCACATATAAAGCAATGATAATCAAATAAACATGAAAGAATGATTTGACTAACATCATCATATGATCATAAACAGAGATTCAATGACACATTGAACAATGATTTGGGAAGAAGAAGGACATCACATCTTTATTAATCTTGAAAACAAGTACAAATATACCTTCTCTTCAAATTCGGCACCTCACAAAACCTTGATCTGGTTATGCTGCTTCTCTTCTCCAAGGAACTCAGCCTCCAAGCTCTGCAACACAAGGAAAAATCTTCTAGGGCAAAGGTGTGGGCAAAGAGAGCTCCAATTCCTCCAGCATAACAATGCAAAGATTCAAGTATTCTCTCATGGACCTCCCTACCTCTATTTATATGCTTTATGAAGAGTTAGGGTCGAAGACAAAGTGGTTACAACTAAAGGAGTCAGTTGCATAACTACCCAAACTACCCGAATTTCAAAATGCGTATTTTTTTGACATTTTCAGGAGGCGTACGTGCGTTGCAGAGACAATAGTCATGTACAAAAGGAGGTATACACATGTTGCAATGCAAAAAACCGCATATTTAAGGCGTACGCGAGTATTATATATAGAAAGTCTCGTACATACGCGGGTTTCCTTAAGGAAACTTGCGTACACATCAAAAAATCTCATTTTTAGGGTACTTCTAGGCATTTTCAGACTTTGGTGTCTTCTAGAAAGTTTTAGCTAACAGAAATATATTTCCAACGGTGAAGAGATGAGGTCAAATAGAGTTTCATAACTCAAGACATGGGTCCTCCAAGTTAGGTGGTTTTTTAGTGACTTTCATGAAGTGTCGACATGCGACGGAATCATGGGAAAGTGGTCACAGACAGAGATGTGTCATTTTGAGCTATAACAGATGCCCCGTAATGTATGAGGTTAGAGGGGAAGATGATAGCCGAAATACATTATAAAGGAAAAAACTGAGTATGGAGAGAGCAGAGAATCCAAGATTAAAAGGCTCGAACAAAGGTACCTGAAAGAGAGATAAATGTCAGACAAAAAATGATCTCTGGGACATACAAGTCCATATACAAATCATTGCCATAAATATATAGGCGGATCCAACATATGTATAACTGATGAAACTATCATGGTCACTCAATATGCAAAAAGGCACCATATCAAATCTAAAAGAGTCATGGCCACAAATGAACAAGGTGTATCCATGCTCAACAATCGATCATAGCCACAAAAATACAAGGTGGATCTATGTCTCAGCAAAATGTCATATGAAGTGTGACAAGGTCTTGAGCAACTTGGGAAATAGCAAAAGATGATGATGCTACTATTGTCCCAAGGTATTCAATACAAACCACCCAAAAGGTACAAATCCTAACCATGCGAATAAAGGAGCTGAAGTCGAACATGGAGGAAACCGTTTGATTACCGATCAATAATGAGAATCGTTAACAAAGATGAGGGAAACCACCATTAATGAAAATTCTCCCCAAGGTACCTAGTACATTCTAACAAGTGTGAATACAAGAACTTGAAGTCAAACACTTGAAGAATCCATTGAGTAGGAGACATTAAGATATTCCCACTACCCAATAGCGAGGGAAATTTGCAACTGATGACTACAATCCCCAAGATACTGTCATAAAACTCTAAATCTCATTCCCAGAGCAAGATGTGTTGCAGTCGATAGGAAGAGATCCGTTGGAAGGAAGTCATTAAGGCATCCTTCATCATCCAACACAAGGTAAGTCAAAGACTAATTGGATCTAGAATTGGTACCGAATTTCACAACAAGGACCGTCGAAGACATGATGTAATGAACTGATACCAAGGAATGGATGACACAAAAGGTCAAGGAAATCGCAGAATGGCCAACAAAGGTTTAATCCTTGAATAGTGAGCACGACACAAAAAGTGACTTAGGCAGATTTTGACACGAAAGTACCAACAACACAAATCTTCAATGTAAGAGACATTAACAAATTCCCCATATAATTGGAAAAGAAACCAACTGGAGGAGTAAGAAACTTTGAATCAGGATAAGGTCAAAATACTAGGACCCAACTATTGATAAACTCAAAGTTGGTGCTTTGTTCAAGGAAACAAGACTTGCTACCATGATGTAAAAAACATGTGAATGAACTTCCCTTCCCCTCTTTCTTGTAAAGGTTTAACAAGTCCAAGAAAGCAAACTCGGGGCCATATTCATTTTTGGCAAGCTCGAAGAAGAGATAGAAGAATGCTTGATAAAGCACTGATTCGTATATTTTACGAGCCCGAACTAGTACATGCTCGAGGGTGTTTTCATAGTTTAGAGAGTCTAAAAACTCCAAAGAAGACTCTAGGGGGGTGCTTTTTCGTCCAATTTAGTCTCCTGAGGCCGGAAAAGTATAAAACAAACCACAGAAGAACTCTCTTAGCTTCTGAAGAAGTAAGGCGCACATTTTTCGTACTTAGTTAGGAAGGTCCGAAAAAGGTTAAATTACCACCGTGACCCAACGCTCCTTCAAAAGCAGCATATAGCCTGAGTTTTACAAGTGTGAAGGAAGGCAAAATCACTCAAAAAGATCCATTTGATTACGAGAAATGGGGCTTACAACAATAAACTCGATGCTTTGTTCTTTAGGGTTTAACAAGCATGACAAAGACATAAAGTACACTCGGAATATTTTTCATGTTTTGGTCCAGAGCATGAAAAACAGAAAACTAAGCTCATACTGGGGGTTCCTTTTTCGTAAATTTAGTCCCTTAGGTCCGGAAAAGTGATAAACCTATGCCTGAGAATACTCTTCTCAATTCTGAAGAAAAGAGAGTGTTCCTTTCTTGTATTATTCCACATGGTCTGAGAAAGTGATAACCTACCACCAATGTGGATGCCCATTCACATATTCTTAATGAGCCTGAATGGACAAGTTTACTCGGTAGTCTAGTCTATTTTGAGGAGTCAGACCTGGGCCTAAAGAAACTCAATATCTTTCCTGTGAAGTTTTAACGAGTCTGAAAAAGTCAACTCGCGACCTCCTTATTGTTTTTAATGAGCTCGAAGGAGAGCAAAAAGAATTCTCTAAATGCGAGGAGACGAATGTCATAGCAGGCGAAACTAGTTCCAAGTGTAAGGAAAAGACCTATGCATAATGCAAGGAACATGAGTAGGATAAAGACACTGAGGGAACGTCTCCTCAAGGTAAAAGGTGTCAGGTTACAAAGGCAAAAAGATACAAGGCTGAGCGATGATGAGAGCAAAGATGAGGGTTTATACAATGAGCTAAAAGTGTGGAAGCCAGGATCAGGCTCATAAGCGTGAGCAGGGAACATGCAAATGCATTTACATCTTGAATAACAAGATGAGGCCAATAAATAGTCGTGAATCCAACTAAGAATCATGTCTCCAAGAAACAACAACATCAGGATCATATTCAGAAAAAAAGATCTAATGCGGGTCACTTTGGCAGAAACACATGTGACTTTGCTATCTTGTATGAAAGGTAAAGTCAAGGTAGAATCAACTGAAGAAGATTCTATAGCACCAAGGCTCGAGGGTTTATAATCAGTAAGATCAACCTCAGAAGGAGAGAAAAAATAAACAAGGGAGATAGAGTCTACAGGAACAAACTCAGTATCACGGGAGTTGAAAAATTCATAAGAAAAACCAAGCTCATTAGGATCACTGACTTGATGTTCAAAGGAAGAGTCAAAAGACTCAACAAGACCAATATAAGAATAAAGGTTAGGCTTATTAGGCAAATCAGGGTTATACTTAGTCACAACCGAACCAGCATCCAATAGAAGATCAGACTGTATCAAAGACTCTAGGAAGACTTCATTCGAAGGAAGGAGATCATCCGAGATAGGACACATGTCTAAACTTTCAAATGGATAGATAGAGTGGAGAGCAGGCTCCACAGTCTGTATAGGATGACTCACCTAGTCAACTATTGGGACCAAGTCCTGAGAAGTTAAGCATGAAAACAAAGGCTGCTTCTCAGTAGAAATTGAACGCAAAGGACATGAGGCCACATAGCTCACCTGTGGCAGGGGAGTGTCAATAGAAACACTGGGAATCGATAAAGGAAAGAACTGGTCTCTAGTTCGGTCAGGAGATGGATCAAGAAAATCCAATTGATCGATAGTGACAATTTCTTTGCCATGATTAAAGTACATCACACGAAAGAATGTTGACATGACAGCTTGCATGGCATAGACATAATCACGTCCAAGGAGAATATTGAAGTCCGAGGGGTCTTCTATCACCATGAAGTCAACTAAGACGGTCTTCCCACCCAAAGTAATAGGTGTTTGAGTGAGAATTCCCAAGGCTATACAAGTTCTTCTATCAAATGCCAGTAAATGACTGGATGTCGACACAAGGCTGGGAGATTCCATACCCTTGCCAAGCACGAGCATACAAGATACTAATTGAGGCTCCTTCCTCAACAATACAACGAGCAGTCGTGTATGGTTCAACTTTGACCTTTATCTAGAAAGGTGCACCAGAAGGAAGGCGCGGCTGAACTAGGATATCCCAATCAAAGGAAGCAATCCGAGAGCTTGGTGGGGGTTGATCTGAAGCGAGTTCAATGCCCCCTTGTTAAGTAAGTTATGAACTGGCAGTGAAGGAAATGTGACTAGCAGACACTTCACTCTCCAAAGGAAGAGTGGGATTGATTGACGATGGAATCGATTCAACCTCTTCGTGAAAGTCACTCTCCGAAGGGAGAGTGGGATTGACCAAAGCCTGACATTGGTTCAATCACATCAGGATCACTCTCTGAAAGAAGACTGGGATCGACCAAAGATGAGATTGGTTCAACCACTTGATCAACCAAAGGTTGAGTAGGTTGTTTAGAAATTATAGGTTGTTCAGGAGAAGGAAATTCTTGAGTCTCGGACCACACTCTTCGCAACTCTCCGATAGCAGGGCACTGGTGAGTAAGATGATCTTCCTTACATAACTTACAAGGGAACTTAAGTTTGCACTTCAAACGACCAGTTTTCTCAATGGTGTCAACATGACTAGCAGTGGATGACTATTTTCTATCAAAATGATCTACAGACGCTGAGAGTTTGCCCCAAGCATGACCACCAGAGGCTGGGTGACTGGGTCCAACCTGACTAAGAGAGGCTGGTTGTTGAAAAACTTCAGGATGTTCAAAAATGGGATGACCATGAAACCAAAATCTTCACACCTACATGATAGAAGGGCATTTATAAGTAAGGTGGTCTCCCTCACAAAGATTACAAGGAAACTTGGGCTTGTGTTTTGAATGGGTAGTCTTTTCAACAATGTTAACATGACTTGTAGTGGTTGACAGATTGTCTCCAGCATGAACCACAAAGGCTGAAAGACTACCTCCAGCATGACTTGCAGAGGCTGAGAGACTGGGTCCAACATGACTTGCAAAGGTTGGAAGGGCACCACCAACATGAACAATAGAGGCTGAATGGTTAGGATCAACATGCTTTGCAGCAGTTGAGTGTGTGCCCCCAACATGAACTGCAGAGGCTAGGTGGTGAGGTTCAAATTGACTTGCAGAGGTTGAACGGGTGCCCCCTTTCTTATGTGCCTTCTTCCTATTCCTCCTTCTTTTACTCCTTTTATATTTTCGGTTACTAGTATCAGTACTTTCACTGCATGAGGTAGAAGGAGTAGAAGAATCAAATACGGGTGAAGGGGAAGCAGTATTTTGATTCCCTTGATATAAGGAGCTTACTTGAGAAGCATCAAGAGCATTCAGGCCAGTTGGAGTGGAAAACAACCACACCGGTATCCCTAGGGTGAATCCAGGTAGATTCAAGGTGGCCATCAAAGGAACACAAACATTCCCTATGAGAGGAATAGTACAAGGAGTTCCCACCATGGGGATCTCTTGGTTGGTGTTCAAACTGGTGCTAGCCATAGTTTCAAACTAGGAGAAAATTTTAGAGGTTGGCAGGCAACCAAAAATACAAAGCACACACATGAAGGAAAACTAAGTACAGACAAACCACGGAGCACTCACTAAAATTCCTAAAGCCAACAGACAAATAGGTATAAGATGTGCTTTCCAAAAGAAAGCTAAGAGACAGTTACTTGGCGTCCCTCTAGATGTTCTTAGGCACAAGCGGAGGAATCACCCACCGCCCTCCCACACCTTCTATTGGGGTTACCTTCCAAGCCCATCCAAGGTCAACCAGAAATAGCCTTCTAGTGTACCTATGTATGAACCCTAGATGTCAAAGAGACTAAAGGCTACCTTAACTATATTGACAGTCTGGGGGGACAGTCGCAAGCTTGGTTCATACGCATGGGCAGGGTAGCAAAGCTCGAAACCCTGTCTAAGACAGAATCCCCAGATGTGCAAAAACCTTGGTCTACGCTTTGAAAAGGAATCGGAGGATCATTTCCTTAGTCCAAGTCTCCACGCGGCCTCGTGCTTAACTCTCGTTTGAGAGGAGCTTCCCAGATACAATCAACATAGAAAAGGGTTTACCTAGTGATTGGCCAACTATGTCTGAATTTTAACAGTTGTGGGGAGTTTAAACTCCCTACCCCACAAGTCTAGCCTGAGCTAGTTGGTGTATGAGCCTATAAAATAAAACTTACTAATAATTTTTAAATTATATTGTTTATTTTAAGGGTTGTTTTTAGTCAGAGGGTAAATGGCTTGAAACTTATGTGGTGTTTTGACTCAAAGTTGAAACAAAATGACTAAGCAAAGAGAAATGAAATGCAAAAAGCAAAAACTATTCTCTTTTTCTTTTTTCAAATAGAAACTTGAAAGCCACAAAAGAACAAATTCTTTTTATTTATTTTTTTCAAAAACAATGATATGCCATGCAATCTAGACTAAAAAACTAATATACATGCATATAAAGCAAACATGTGTTTTTTTTCTTTTTATTTTATAAATGCAAAAGAAAAAATATCCTATCAACTAATGCAAGCAAGTACTATAAGCAAAGCAAATAGACAACTACTCTACACCCCACAAACAAACCCTAGGTTTCCCTAAAGTTGGATATCAACCTCTCTTGAAAGGAAGGCTCACAAAGGTAAACAAGCCAACAACTTTGGAATGAAGAGACTGAGAAATAAGACTGACATAAACAAAGGTCAAGAAGTCCCAAGTATCAATCTAAACCTACAAACAGAGGTTGCTCAGTACCTTGTCCAACAAGGTCAAGCCAAAGAAGGAGGTGGGGGGGGGAGAAGAAAAAACAAGTTCAAAGACTTGAAAGAGACTTACGAGATAGACAAAGAGAACCTAACAGAGATAAAACAACCTCTCAGTAGTCATGCAAATGCAGAGGACCCTTGAAGACCCTATAGATAGTCCTCAAATCACCCAAAAACCCTAAAAAATGATGAAAGAACACAAATTCAGGTGCATATACGGGTTGCCTTAAGGCAGGTCATGTATGACATGTAGGTTGCAGGTATTGCAAGTCATGTATACAACATAGAAAGGAAATTGTTTATCCTGAAAGTTGCGTATGGATGACAAAAAGGATCAAAAACTGACCTAGCAAGGCAGGAAAGGTGTTCCAACAAACTCAAAATGTGTTCCTAACTTTTAAGAAGGATCTGAAACCTTACAAAAGACTGAAATAAATACTGAGAAACCCAAACAGACAAGGCTATCCCCAGCAGAGTCACCAGTTCTGTTGTAAAGGAAATTTTCCTATGGCTAGGGTTTAAGAGGCCATCAACGTACTGGGGTTGAAAGAGAGATGCAAATGGTTCTGCAAGTAAATACAAGCAAGATCAGAGATTAGAATGGTTCATACCTTAGCCAAACGAAGGTTGATCCAAGAAGCCCTTCAATCCTCTTCTTGCTCCTCTTGCTCCTCTTGCTCCATGAGACCTGCAAAATGAATTATACCTTCCTCAAACCAATATGACCGCATATAAAGCAATGATAATCAAATAAACATGAAATAATGATCTGACTAACATCATCATATGATCATAAACAGAGATTCAATCACACATTGAACAATGATTTGGGAAGAAGAAGGAAATCACATCTTTATTAATCTTGAAAACAAGTACAAATATACCTTATCTTCAAGTTCGGCACCTCACAAAACCTTGATCTAGTTCTGTTGCTTCTCTTCTCCAAGGAACTCAGCCTCCAAGCTCTGCAACACAAGGAGAAATCTTCTAGGGAAAAGGTGTGGGAAAAGAGAGCTCCAATTCCTCCAGCATAACAATGCAAAGATTCAAGTCTCCTCTCATGGACCTCCCTACCTCTATTTATATGCTTTATGAAGAGTTAGGGTTGAAGACAAAGTGGTTAAAACTGAAGGAGTCAGTTGCATAACTACCCAAACTACCCGAATTTCAAAATGCGTATTTTTTTTACATTTTCAGGAGGCGTACGCGGGTTGCAGAGACAACAGTCGCATACACGAGGAGGTATACGTGGGTTGTAATGCATAAAGTCATGTATTTAAGGCGTATGCGGGTATTATATATAGCAAGTTGCGTACATATGCGGGTTTCCTTAAGGAAACTCGTGTACACATCAAAAAAATCTCATTTTTAGGTTACTTCTAGGAATTTTCAGACTTTGGTGACTTCTGGAAAGTTTTAGCTAACAGAAATATCTTTCAAACAGTGTATAGATGAGGTCAAACGGAGTTACAAAACTCAAGATATGGGTCCTCCAAGTTAGGTGTTTTTTATGTGACTTTCATGAAGTGTCGTCATGGAAGTGTCAACATGCGACGGAATCATGGGAAAGTGATCACAGGCAAAGATATGTCATTTTGAGCTATAATATGACTCTGTAAATATTTTAAATGGTGTAATTAAAATCCATAGCCTGCATATGAATTCGTACAGCGTGGCCTGTGTGAGAACGATTATAGGATTTGGTTGTTGTAGGTATAAATAATATGTATGGGTTATTTATTAGACATTGCCTTGGGTCTTAACATCCATGGGAATCGATGTCACGACCTCAGTTGGAAATTATGTTTTTAATGTAATGTAATGTATTTTGATGAATAACACAAGCTGCCTTGCATGCTTGTAGGATTCGATTCCTGCTTCTGTTGTAATAAATGGATTTATGTTATGATATTGAATTATGTAACTTGGTTTATGGTTACGCAGAGATGGATATTTATATGGATTTTTTTAAAGATGTAATGTATGTGAATTAGGGTTTTTTAATATGGATGTTAAGACTGTAGGTTTTATAGCAGAGTCTTGATAAGGACCACATGGATGGTCTTGATATCCCTTTGATTATTATTAATGTTGTTTTATTTATGTGGAATATTTTTAATGTAATTTGTTATATGATTACAGAGCTTCAAAGGTCTTAGATGGATTATTTAATTTTGGAAATAAATGCATAGATAGTTTTTCTTATAGAGATTTACACCTGATAGTTTATTTATATGTATATATAGTTATCTTATAAAAGAATAGCTCTCGTTGTAAGTAATACCCTAGGGTATCTACATAGTATTTTTATCTCTTTAGACTCACTCCTATGGTTAAATCTACTATAATCTGAAAACACATGTCTCTACTGACAAATGTAATATGTCAGTAGAGATATAAGTAATCGGTGAACAATTAAATAGCAGATCTAGATTTACCTAATCTACAGTATAAATTTCTGAATATGAAATGAATACAGAACACAAACTTTAAAGATGGGAACCTAGCTATATACAACCTATGATAATATTTCCAATCCTAGGAATATTGAAGAGAGATAAAGACCCTAGCAAAATCTAGACAGAACATCATTTACCTAGGGTTAGTAAAATATATTGAAGCTTTTACATAAAGCAGCCTGCATTTATCCTAGAAATGAACTTTGACATACTAAGAATTGATACCTATAATTTATCTTCCTGAAGCTCCTTTAATGGTTGAACCCGCACACGTTTCAAATAATGAGCATTATCAATTTAAGACAGATCTGACCTCTAAATTTGATGACCAAATCACTTGGGAACTACCACGTTCCTCTCAAACAAGACCCGAAACCGCTTCCGGTTCTAATCCAGATCCCCCCGAGATGGACTCCAACATGCAAGTAGCTTAGAGCTCCTAAGGTAGGGTTTCCTATCTGGTATTCAGATTCCGAATCAGTCCTATTTTCCTTGCAGGAGAAAGTTCTTCAATAAAACACTTGAGAGCAATAACAGGTAGAATAATAATTCTCCAAGAGAAAAAAAATCAGAACCCCAAGCCTTTGCATGGCTTGAGTCTTTATAGGCATACTTTTCAGTCAAAGGGGTAGTTAAATCAAGAAATCCTTGATTTCTTGATTTAACCCTTTTTAATTTACTGGGGTAATTTTCAATTCTTATCCTAGGAACTTTTAACTAGTTCCTAGTTAGTCTTTCATAGTCTTTCATGGTAGTTAATGCTGGTTATTTAAGTGTGCAGGTGCAGCCATTGACAAAGCTTCAATTTCAGGTATGAAACCCTTGAAGGCCTATTCTATTTCTTCCCAAAGTTTCATTACTATTTATGTTAAGTAATGGCTGCAAATGAAATTTCTAACCCTAATGGTTATGTTTTATGGTTATCAATCTGCTAGGGTTGTATATGCAATTTATTAATCATAGGCTAGAGAAAATTTTATTATATGTTGTACATTACTAGGGTTTGTACTTTGAGTGGAATTCTGTAATTATCTCCATGTTTAGTTTATGTGCACCATACCTAGTTTTTGTTACCAGTTCGCCTATTCTACAGGTTGCATTACTCTGCTAACATATTTCATTTGTCAACAAAGGGTTGTTTTTAATTCAAGATTTGTTCAGAAGTACAGGTTAAATATATATATAGAATTACATATATATATATATATATATTAGTATTCAAATAGTTTTATAATTAATGTACTATTCAATTTATTATAAACTAAAGAACAGAACCTAAATATTCTAAACTAAATCAACTAAGTACAGACAGAGAAAACAAAATCTAAGATAATGACTCATTAAAGACCTTCAAGGTCTGTCTCAACAAGTACAAAATAAATATCATAACATTCCATTACATAAGCATAATCATAATTAACTAAATAGAGAAGTCATCGTGATCATCCATGTGGTCCAATATCAAAACTTTGTCTTATTATATAAAATCTATAGTCCAAATCGCATCCATTTACATAACTCAAATGTTTAATTCATGGTCCTATTATTACAGTCATCCATTATAAAAACATAAAGGGTGTTAAAGGTCCCATTTAAAATCTACACATAACCAAACGTATCATGTTAAACATTTAAACAACTAAAACCCATTTTGCCAACAAGAGGTCGCGACATCAAATCCTATAGATGTCCAGACTCAATACAATAACATTAATAAAACTATAAGCATTTTATACTCAATCAGTAACCAATCACATAACCATCTCTATACAGCCCACGCTATACATCTAATATGTGCAGGCTACGCTTGTAAGCTACGTCTCAATCCTTTAACCAAACAACGCATACACTAACAGTGAGGTCGTAAAGACCCTACCTACGGCCTCGTCCAAGTTCCAATCTAATCACACAGTCACGCTAATAAACCAAATCGATATCGTGGGTTGTCATAACCCCGGGCTATTACAACCCAATTTCTTTCCAAGTAAACAATTTACATTTTGAAATGCCAACTAAAATCTATCGCAGTCGTTGGGAGAGGCACATGCCATTCGTGGTATGGCCTTCACCCATGCTGAGCGAATATAACAACTGAGAGTTCAATACTCTGTTTTAAAACACATACTCCATTTATACACTAACGCAGAGCACGTGGTGATAAGCCAATGGGCTATGGCACCATTGTTACAATGGTGCATCCCATGGCATAACGCCCAAGCTTTAGAAGCTCCCGACTTAAAATACAAACCAACCAAACAGAGTGCTATGCATACTGAACTTAACCCAAAACAATATTTATACGCAGAGTAAATTTCCACAGGCTTTAAGGCCATGATCGATCCCATTAAAGTCCACATAAAACACAGCATTTAAATAACCATACAAATCCCAAGTTTACACAGTATTAAACACTGAATGAAATCGTAGGCATTTCATACCCAAAACTTTACAGTCCTCATAGAAAAACCAACGCGTCGTGTATTTACACAGAGAGGCTTGAAACCTCTTTGATGGAAAGTCAAGTATTAAAACGTTAATGGCAAGCTGTGAGCTATAGCACCATTACAAGTAATGGTGCAGCCATGGCCCAAACAAATGCCAAACCTCTCAATGAGAGTCCATTTAAAACCATAGAAAGCTACATCGTAAACCCCGAAGGTAGAGTAAACAAGTGCCACACGAAACCCCAACCTAGTAAAGATTTCCAACTCAGGAATTGCTAGAACGAGAGGAGGCAAGTAATCTTGCTAGTAGGCTTACCATGGCCGTGAAGAAGAAATCCCAAATTGACAAGTGCAGCCTGTACAAACCCCGGAGCGCCTTCGCATTCACCTGCAGACAAACCAACGATGGCATGAGGAGCATGACCATGCCATGAAGGAACCAACAAAGCAAATGCATTTTACACAAAGCTGGTTTAAGCTTACTTGTGAATCGACGGGGTCGTCTCCAATCTCCAAATGCGTAGGGGCCACACTAAACCAAAATTCCAAAACCATAACGCACAAACAACGAATTCCAAGTCCTTTGCTAAGGGTTTTCACCAACCCTGATGGCATTAATGGCACCAGCTGGTGGCCATTAACGCCTCCATAAACCCCAACCATAAGTTTGTGGATCAACGTTATATCAACCAAGTCATATGTTAAACCCTCTATACTATGGTTTCACCACCCTTTAAATGTCAATGCAGGCTCAATGCTAATGACATGGTATGTATACCATAGTCCCAACCCTATGATATGCACAACCCTTAACACTATCATATAGTGTTACAATGTCTTCCCCTTAGCAACAAGCTTATAGTGTTATCACATGCCCTTTATGATAGTTCATATAGGTAGTATATGTGCTTAAGTCGTAGTCTAGGTTTGTAGCATTTAGGAATCATGGCAAACATAGTATGCCATGATGCCCTCACTAGGAAGAACAAGCATAAGTTTACAAGCTCGTGAGCAAGGTAAACCTGCAAAATAGAAACAAGAGACAAGTAAGTAACTAAACAAGAGATAAACAATAATAATGATAGGGATAGTAAGATAATTCATAAGCATCTAGTAAATTAACAAATAAATATAATTATCAACCATAGGGCGTACCTAAGTCATAAAACATATCAGTAACAAAAGTGCAAGATGGAACGGGAAGTATAACTAAGAACTGAATTGTGTCAAGTAACCTATAATCCCGATGTCGCAAGAGTAACCTGTGAATCAATGAATAAGGTGCCTTAGTTCGAATGAACTAAGTAAGCTTGCATAACGAAGAATAACCTTACCTCTCAGATCATCATGGGAGAACGAGTCCCGCCACGGCATCACTTTGTTCCCATCAACAAAGTTAAGTTTGTTTTTATTAAATAAACAAAGTATACATGTGCAGGAGCAAAACATGATCTATATAATGCATTAATTCACCGACAGTAATAACTAAGATATATCGATAGTTTAAATAACATAATTAAGACATAAGAAGTAAATGAACTAATAGTCACTGAATGGATAAGAGATTAACAAGACAGTGGGCAGAATCCGAAGAGGTTGAAAGTATACGGAGCACCTGTGTTTCCGCACAAGTACTAATGATCCCTTTTGGGTAGTTTTCACTAGCCTATAAAAAAAAAATTATTTTCAATTTTTGGGGACATTACAATGGATGTAGATTTTAACAATGCAAAATGTGTAAGTATATTTCCTTTACTATGCATTTTAACAATGCATACAGATTTAACGATGGAACAATATTTAGAAGCTTGTTATTTCTTTGTTTCATTTTCATACGACTATCCCATGTTTAAGTTTTGATGATGACCATGGTTTGGAAATGAGTAGTTGCCTGCATTTTTTATTTGCACTTTTATTTATGAAGTACGGGTCTAAGACTCGACCTTCCATGTCTTTGTTTGATCATGATTTCTAGATGTTGACCTTTCCTTGTCTGTCTTCCTTTACTTCTTGGGGATTCCTTTTATGCATATTTAAACTTGTATGCATTTGTTTAACTTAAATTAACATAACCAGTGGATTTCCTCCTATGTGTCTAGATTGTAAATGGCTTAAAGGTTAATGTGTGTTCCTAGCCTGATTAGGGACGGGTTAAGAGTCTATTAACCAATTTATCTTAAAACTTAAATAATACCAGAATTTATAACCTTACCTTAGTGGATTTGTCACCCAACTTGGGGGTGGATTTAGGCGGAAAAACCTACGCCAAATAGAGCTAATGGTTGGGAGGAAAGTCGAAGTCGAGCTTTCAGTCGCTCAAATTTCTATTCAGATTTACGTAGTAACTCATAATGGTTAAATTTTGACTATGGAAGTATTTTATCACGTTGAAAGCGTGTTATGTAGATTATGTTGTTAAAGACTATTACTTGATTTATGGTGCTCCTATGTATATTTAACATGATCTTCAAGTGGTGGTTGCAGAGAAGGTGTTTCGATGGTGGAAAGGAATTATAATAAAGACAAGTATAGTGAAATCAATTTGTATATTTACATATTTTATAAACTAGTTTTGTTTTATCATCTAAGGTAATAAAGTCATCTAACCTTATTGTTTTCTCATCAGCCGAATCAGAAGACTCATACTTCACCTCCGACAACTTGTGCCTATGAGATCGAGTACAATATATGGTTTCTAGTTATGGAGTGTGTTAATTGTAACCGAAGAACAAGTTTAATATGTAATTGTCATTTCATTCAAAGGACTGTTATATGACTAATATAATGCATGTGTATTATTATAATATTCAGTGTTATGAAAGAACCTCCTAATGCATGTGTGTGTGGAGTTTACTTGAAGGTTTAACTGTGTTTCAAGGATATACTTGAATACTCATGTATGGGAATCATCAGAATAAATTGGTGGACATATGGTAAAGTATGCAAGATTAAAATAATCTTGTAGATACATTACTAATGCGAAAATATAGTAAAGGAAGTGGTTTCTTGTACACAAAAGAAATAGTAACCATGTATGCCATTTCTTAAATAAAATACGTTATGGCTTTTGTGTTATTAACTTAGAGTTGATCATGTTGGTTATAACTTTGAAGTATGTTTAAATAATTTTAAATATTGAACCACTAGTTGCTAACTAGTAGTAGTCTCCACTTACATATCGTGTAAGAGTGGTTGTATTTGTAAGACTCATAATTCTTTAGGCATGACTATAAGTTCAAATAACCAATGAGACTAACATAATTAGTGTGCTTGAATGATTCAATCGAAAGTTTTTCTTTTACGCATACTAAAGTATATTTCATGTCTATGGGTTTGTTACAAAAACTACTCCCTTTATTCCTGTTAAGGACATATATGATGTCACGAATGTAGCATGCGTATTCATAAATGATATTTTTCATCTTCTTGGGTTTCCCAAGAATACTATCTTGAATAGGGATTCTTGGTTCACGTCCAGGTTTTCGACAAGTTTGCAGTCACCCTTAGGAACTAAGTTGAACTTAAGCACAACTTAGCATCCAAATACCAATGGGAAGAACAAAAGGGTGAATCAGGTGCTGGAGGACAAGCTTAGGATGTATGTTATGGATCAACAAACCCATTGGGAAAAGAACTTGCCCTTATTATAATTTGCTTAAAATAATATTTACCACAACTCAATCGTTATGCCACCTTATCAAGCCTTATATGGGAGGCCATGCAAAACAACATTTAGTTAGAGAAAAGTTAGAGGATCGAGCAATTGTAGGACCTAAGTTGATTTAGTAAATGGAAGAGTAGGTGATTCAGATTCAGATTAAGAAACGGTTAAAGGAAGCTCAGGATAGACAAAAGTGTTATGTCGATGCACATAGGGTTGACCAAAACTATAAAGTGGGGGATTTAGTTTTCATACGAGTCAGTCCCAATAAAGGTACCATCTAGTTTGGGAAAGGGACAAACTTGTCACACTAATCCAGACGACCCTTTGAAATTATAGATAAAGTTGGACCCACCGCGTATCATCTTGCACTTCCATTTCATTTACATAAAACTCATAACGTTTTTCATATATATGTTTTACGACATTATAGTAGATGAGTCTCATAAACTAAATTGCAAGGAATTGCAAGTTGTAGACAATGGGGCCATCAGGTTCGAACCATTACATATATAGGATTGCATGGTTAGACATATCAGACATCATTTGGTGAATCAGGTTAAGGTCTAGTGGGACAAATATATCCTAAGTTCTTCTACCTAGAAGGATGCAGAGACCATGTGTCGTGATTTTCCAACACTATTTTGATTATAAATTTGGGACAAAGTTTCATAAAGGGTGGGTGTATGTAATGCCCTAGTTTGACTTTATCAGTTGAACTATCATTACCTATTTATATTTTTCTTGTTATTGTGGAACTTCATCAGTACGTTGACACCGCGGACCTACGGATTTATTATTTTGTGGAATTTATATGTGTGTGTGTGTGTGTGTTGTTAATATTATGAATGACTGTCGTATTTTCATTCTTGTCTCTAACATTCAAATTTAATAGATGATGGGTACATGGATACCAGGTTAAATTTATATGTTCAATGGATGAATATGATACCATATGCATGGTACAAATAAAAATGAATTAATTAATGTTCATTAGTAATGGAATATGTATACATGTCAATGATTGCATGATATTACATGACTTTGTGTTTGGAGACTAACCTACGAGTTAAAATAGCTAAGTGATAGTTAAGTCCTATGAAATGGAAGTCCATTGACAACATGAATTCCAAAAGGGAATGGTATGTGATGAATCATTATTGTTATGTATGATTATTGATTTATTATCATGATGTGTGGCCAGGTGCAGGGTTTCAAGAAAACCCAACTGCCCAAATTCGTTATTCGATGACAAAACCTAAGTACAAAAATAGGGACGCAGTTCTATGTCAATGTGGGAATTGACCCTTGTTCCATAGGGGGTGGAGGCATTACCTACCATTTATCCCCCAAAACCCAGATTCATGGGAGGGTTGTGCTATGGCGCGCTCCCCAATGTGTGTGATGATGACCACTGGGTTTCTGCTGGGGAAGCTTGGTCGATGTAGTCGACACTTCCACTTAGGGGTTCTAACTGGAGTTAGGTCATGTAGTTGACACTCCAGGGTAGTCCAGCAGAGGAAGGATAGGATGTGGAAGTTAGTTATGAATTAGATAGAAGGAAGTAGGTACATAGGAGTGCATGATTGAAGTTAGGAGAGAAAATTAGTTACTTATGTGTATGTTGAAAACCTTTGATTGATTCGTATATGGTAACGAAGAACACTTAGTGGATTTCATAAGGTATTATGATCTACGTTAGAAAATTGTTAAGAATTGCAAATTCATATGTAAGTATGCATCAATGGATAATAACTCGTGTATATATATATATATATATATATATATGTGTGTGTGTGTGCCTTTTATGAGTTACTATTAAAACTATCTTAATTGGGCATTGATGCATTGTTATTTTTACTAAATACATTATAATTAATTATTGCTTATTTTGATTATGAATTGATGCATTAACGTAGGGTTATTTAATCAATGGCTAAGTAATTATGCTAAGGGATTTGATGAAAATTGACCTAAATAATCCTTAATGATGTTACCTACTCTTAATAAGACTATTATTATCTTGTTGAAAAGTGTTTAAAAGTGTTAATGATGATTAATCAATGTTACTAAGACTATTATTTATTTGTTGATAAGTGTTAAATAAGTATTAATGATTTAAATTAAGTCTTAAGTGTAAGTAATGATTTATTGTTGAATATGGCACTAGTTAAATAAATTATAATTAGTTCTTGGAAGAGAATTAGTTCATTAATAAATAATTGTTAATTAAGTATTATATAGAATTAAGTATTTGATGCTAAAACATACTAATTAAATAATAATAAATAATAATCTATGATGTCTGAAGTATTGTTAAAGTATCTTATTATGTATGGATTATTGTTGAAGTAAATTATTATTTCAGAATTTATGTTGACTTATATTATTAAATAATAAACTTTGGTGTTGAAATTGTGTTTGTTTCTAATCTAATTTACTTGATTAGGATCTTTATCTGAAAGAATAACAAGTACAACAAGATCTATAAGATAGAACAGATACACAAGACACAAATATTTTCACCGGGGAAACCATAAAGGAAAAAACCCCGCAAACTTTCTTGAAATAGTTCAGTCACAAAAACTGTATCATAAGTTGAACAAATCCACTAATAAGAAGTCTTATACATCTATCTATCTCTCCTCCTTGTCTTTCTCTCTCTACTCATGTGAATTTGAGTGAGTGCAAGTGTGTATAAATGATGGAGGGCACCTCCCTATTTATGCCTTTCAAGTGAGTGGCCTAATACATGATTGTGGCCAACCTCTTACCCTAACAGTGCTGAATTCTCCTAGAGAGACTCCAAAGTTACATTACATGATGTTAGACTAGGGAATATTGCCTCGACTTACAATGGAGGTTGTACCTCAAGCTCCATACACAATAATGACATCCCGAAGGGAGGAAAACACATCTCCGATTAGGGTACAACAACATACAATGATAATAGACATAAAAATATATTCTAAAGTTAGAAATACATCAACATAATCAGATGGTAGATCCTTATGTATTAAAATAATCAATTTTGCATTGACTTGTACCCATTAAATTAAATATATAATATTTTTGGTTAAAAGATATGTGACCCATGTTTCGAGTGGGGGGAATAAATGGAAAATGTAAGGGAGTTGGGACATTAATGGAGATGATAAGGGTAATAAAGGAGGTAGGAAGAAAAGGAAAAGGAGGGGGAGAAATAAAAGGAAGGAGGATGAAGGCAGAAGGGGGTCGGATGTTTTGGGGTAAATTAGAAAAGAGGATTATTATTTCTAAAATGGTACACATTTTCAAACTGGTTGGACAGGTTGTACTCAGGTTTTCAGCACGGGGGTTCATGAAACATAGTTTCTTGAAGCTAGGGAGTCGACGAGGTTGTTCCTAGTTGACATTGTGGTAAATATGTTTTTGCAGTTGGGTTTTCCAAGTTGAGGGAGCTACAAGGGAAAATAAAAGCTACAAAGGAAACTATTAATATGGCATGTATTTTCCTAAGTATTTACAACTTTTCTTATATATGTTGTATGAAATATGTAAGGGTTATTTGTTTAACACCATTATATGCTTTAAATTTTATCAATAAATATATATATATATATATATATATATATATATATATATATACAAGTTAGAATTATTAAGCATTTATGGACCAGGACAAGTCCCTACAAATTTCCCTAGATTTTTATAGCAGTATTCCTTTCTACTTCCCTTATAATTTGAGTCATATTCAAGCCTCTCTAGACTTAGTGGAAATTGGCATTTTTTATCCTTTTTATTGTAAGTATAAGGAAGGTCGAGCAAGATAGTATATCAATGGCCTTGGGAAATGAAAATCAAAACCGAAGAAGGAGACACCTCAACGGAGGCTTGGGTATAGCTTTGGATTATGTATTTGTCTCTATATTGTGATATGATATCACTCTTCTTTCTATCCCCCAAAACATTTGTGTCCATGCTATAACTTGTTTATGTAGGATGTTTTCATTGTTGAACTTACATAGATTAATGCAAGTCAGTTTACTTTGTTCATTGAAGGATCCAAGTCATTGTTTTTGTCGCCATTATTTGGTTGTCAAAAACATTTGAGAATGGTATTTGCTTGTTTCGTCTATGTAGATACATGGAACATCCTGCAAGGATGATTGGAGGACATCCGTTGGAGCCACACACTTCCAAACTATTCAATCATCTCGATCCAAGTCAATACACATTATCACCTTTTTTGAATTCAATATTGTTTGGAAAAGTAGGAGATTAGTGTAGGATCTCCCTTAATTTGTGACAGTCATAAGCCTAGCTATTTAGTTGAGTTAAATCCCTTAGTAATCTTCTTATGTTTGTCACTTTCTAGAACCCATCCTTATTTTTATCCTCCTCCATATTAGTTGTATCCATTGGGGTGTTTAGTGCACAATCTCAAAAGAGATTCCCACATTCATGGCACTTTCAACACTTCAATGGAATGTGTTTATAAAATAATGGTTGGATCCACTCATTATATTCCTCATGCATTAGGCCTTTTTTCTCCGACATCTCTTTTGAAATGTTCATGTATACGCATATTTTGGTGTATGAAGCACAACGAGCTAATTTGGTAATTTCCAAGGCCCTTACAAAGGGGCCTAGGGTGTTTCCTATACCCTCGATCGTTTCGATGTACCAGAAATCTTGAGGAAGAAAATATAAGTGGATCAAGACAGGAGCGCGAGAGAAATATTATTTGTCTAGATTGAATCTTTCCACCTAGAGCATGAGATAAAGTCTTGCTCAATTGAAGAAATATGGTTCACTATCGAATATTCTCTCGTGATCGCGATGATGACTGTAAAAAAACTTCTAAGCCATAGATTTCTACTTGGTGTTGATCCCCGATCCCTCCCCGAGTCATCATGAAAACCCTAATTAGGAGTCATCATGCACTTTGACAAGAAACAACATTGTCTATTAACCATAAGTTAAAAGGCCTCTTATATTGATATTATTTTTTGTTGTGATTCATCGAAGGGCCACACCAACTCTTAGCATGGTTGGATTTTAAGTGTCTCTTCCTAACTACCTTGCAAGGTTTAAACTCAGGTCGACATTCAAAACTACTCAATTGAAACCAACCTTGCTAACATGATTAGACCCCACTATTGATAATTTAACATGCATAAGAATTGGTAATTTATATATGCTTGGATTTCACTTGGACTTTTTAAATATATTTTTACTATTTATTTATTTGTTTATGTATTTTTATTTGTTATTATTTAGATTTTCTTTAATAAATTTTTTTGTTATTTTTATAATAATAACAATAATAAATGGTCAATCCTTCACTACACTCTTGTCCAAAAAGAAAAAGAAAAAGAAAAATTAAAAAAACAAAAACAATAACAATATTTCTTAAAATACATCATGTCTTTGTTATATATATATGAAAAGAAAGCCTTACAAGAATCACTACATGCTAAGACTTGATTATTAATTGAATTTAAAATAATAATAATTTAGCTCATATTGATATTATTGATATTCTCTAGTAATAGTTTTAAGGTCACAACCACCAAAGTTGTATATACCCTACTCTTCAAAGGATTTGAAGCTATAACCTCGTAAGGAAGAACACATGTTATTAACCTTAGGCCCACATATAAATAATGAATTAGAATTTATGATAATTATGATGTAATGTAATTAGTATAAATTAAAAATAAAAATAATGCAATAACACAACTTCATTTTTAAAAATAGTTGATATATTTCATTGTGACTTTTATATTTAATTATGGCTCTTACAAAACACAAGTGCATTTGAAAATGGTTATCTTATTATGATTTTTATATTTAAAATGAATACAAAATAATATCTATCAACCACTTTAAAAAATACAGTTATATAAACTATAATTTATTATTCCTTCCATGTGATTCATTAATACCACAACCGCATTATTAAAATAGTAAATAAATTCAATTAAAATTACTAATAAATTAAAATCATTAATAAAAAGAGTGCATATGAGTACCATGGCAGTATCATTCTCAATCAGTGCTGTTGATATCTCTTTTACTGATAAAAGAGGAACCCATCCATATCAACCTCATAAATAAAGAAGGGGAAAGTTAAAAGGTTATAAATGTGCCCAACTCACTGGGGACCCGTGGTAGTACCTTTTATGCCGGTGTCAAATGAATAAATTATATTTTTTAAAAATACACTATTGAAATCTAAATAAAAAAATAACGGCATAATATAGCTATAGTCCCTTAGCAACAAACTATTCCAGACAGTTAAAATGTCCTGCGAATGCAGACGTTTTAAAAGGCGTTAGCTTTCCACCCGACCATTTGCACCAATTGGACAACCTGGCTTGCGTGAGCTGTCACATCTGACGTTGCCAATGGTCAGATTAATGTAAATGATCGGGTGGAAAGCTAACACCTTTTCAAAATGACCTGCATAGTAAATAAATTTAGTTATTGAAACAAACTGAACGTTAAAATCCTTTACTCACCACGACCTTTTCCCAAACATTTCCACACTGTATTAATAGTTGATCTTTAAGCAGAAATAGCTTCTTTTGTCAGGAGACGGTACAACTACCAGTACCTATCAAGCGTATCTTCTGGTGATGTCAGCACCAACTAGGCTTTAATTAACAAAGTAGTCTAAAAGTTATGTTAGGGTTTCGAAATTTTTTATTATATTATTCAAATGGGGTATAGAACTTTTATGGGCGGGGGGTTTTGACTTTAATGTTGATTTTTAGCTGGAATTTGGTGAATTTAATTCACAAAAATTTGTATTTTTTTGTTGTTGTTTGTTAAGCAATTTTAAGTGTAAAAATGAAATCAAATGATATAAAAACCTTAAACACCCACATTCTGTAAAATGTAGCAATGTTTTTACACTTTTTGAAAATTCCTTAAATATTCATAATGAAAAATGAATAAAAACCAACCAAAAATAAAGAGAAAATTATGCCATGGTTAGACAACTTATTTATGATATTGAATTTTATTATATTTTTATTATTATTATCTAAATTAAGAATGAATTAATCTTCTTTCGACAAAAATAGAATTAATTAATTTTAAAGACTATATGCGAATGAAAATTCTCTTTTGTGAAAATTCTCTTTTAAGAGGGTGCCACAATGCTTCTTGTTGTTGGCGTTCCTCCTTTTGGCTGTCTTCCTTCACAAATTACTCTGCACAACTCGATAGGCAACACATGCGTTAAGGAATACAATGATGTTGCAGTTTCTTTTAATACCAAGATTGCAGCGTTACAAGAGAAGATGAAACCCACACTTCCCGGTCTTAAAATCTTTTATATTGATACAACATCCTACTAAATACGGTAATGCTATCTTTCTAGGATCACTTTCCCTTCAATTCCTCTTCACTGTAACATCAATTCTTTAAGAAGACTTATTCTCTTCATTGTAACATCAATTCTTTAAAAAGAGTTATTCTCTTCAATGTAATACCAAGATGTACATCAAATGAACATGAATTTTGTTGGTTTTCTAAGCTAATAGGTTGTAATTGTGTGCAGGGTTTGAAGAAGTGAGGAGAGGCTGCTGTGGAACAGGTTTGTTAGAGGCCGCTTACTTGTGCAATGCCCTGAGCCAAACCTGTACCGACGCATCGAAATACGTGTTCTGGGAATCAATCCACCCAACAACCCATACATATTCCGTTCTCGCCCACTACATATTATCAGAAGTTCTTTCGCTTATGAAGTAGCACTTCGACAGCTGCAGTCTCTGTCTACAGAGTAGAGGTTTATGATGGAAACTATAGTGGGTGACAGTGTATTTGTGGTTACTGAGATATTGAGATGTTATCAATATTTAATCAAATTTAATAACAACTATACTCATTTATATAAGTCTATATATTATTTTATATTTACAATATTCAGTAAATTGTTGTGAAACTGGATTCATCCTGGAGGCCCCCCATGTCCCGTGGGGATCGAATCGGACACGTGCCAATGCAGCGTGTCCCAAAAACAGGACACGTAACCAGCGGAAAAAGACAGTCGGGTTTGTTTTAATTCAATTTTTTGTCTTTCTTTTTGTCATTTGCAAGGAAGCAATTGGTTTAGAGTGAGTTTTATGTGCAGGTGAAGGAGTTTTGAAGGAGATTTGAAGGCTATCCATTGTTTCCAAGCGATTCTAAGTGCATTCCGGTGGATTTGTGGAGAGGATTGCAAGCTCAACCATCACACAAGAAAATGAATGTCTCAATCAGCTAGGGCAGGAGGTAGGGGTCAAAGGAAAGGGAGAAATGCACCATCTAGGGCCTCCCCTCCTATTCCACCAAGCACAACCGGTTCTCCTCCTCCGTCAAGTGCTCCATCGGCTGCTAGTGGAGCTCATGCTCCATTTAACCCTGTTTTAGCAAGACAACAAGCCCAAGAAAAAAAAATGCCCTTTGTGGAAGTATGTGACAAGGAAAGATGGGCCTGAGGCAAAGCTTGGTGGGGGAGGCAATGTGTCTTGGAGATGCAATTTTTGCAACCATGAGTTCATGAGCACATATTTTCGGGTTAAGGGCCATTTGTTAGCCCTTCCTTCTTGTGGGATTTCTTCATGCAAAGCGGTGACTGTTAACCAAAGGAGGGATATGGAAAGAGAGGATCATGTTGGCTTAAGGAAGGTGGTAGCAGCAAGCAAGAAAAAAGAGGATGATCCTCTTCCATTTTTGAGGAAGTCCTCTAGCACCAAGACTCCATTTCCACCTAGCATTCATGGGCGTGGAGATACTTATCAAACAAGAAAGAGGCAATCTACAGGTGGTCCAATGGATAGGATTTTCCAATAAGAGGCGCGAGAAGAGGTAGACCTTACCATTGCATTTTTCTTCTACCTCAACTTCATCTCCCTTCCTTCTTGTGGGATTTCTTCATGCAAAGCGGTGACTGTTAACCAAAGGAGGGATATGGAAAGAGAGGATCATGTTGGCTTAGGGAAGGTGGTAGCAGCAAGCAAAAAAAAAGAGGATGATCCTCTTCCATTTTTGAGGAAGTCCTCTAGCACCAAGACTCCATTTCCACCTAGCATTCATGGGCGTGGAGATACTTATCAAACAAGAAAGAGGCAATCTACAGGTGGTCCAATGGATAGGATTTTCCAATAAGAGGCGCGAGAAGAGGTAGACCTTACCATTGCATTTTTCTTCTACCTCAACTTCATCTCATTCAATGTTGCATGGTCACGATTGTATTTTGAGATGGTTCGAACTATCTTGGAACGAGCTCCAAATGGTTATGTGCCTCCTGGTTGAGAGAAGCTTAGAACCACATTGTTGGTTAAAGCAAAGAAGGAGGTAGATAAAATCCTTGAGCCAATTAGAACAACATGGCCCTCATGTGGTGTGAGTATTGTTTCTGATGGATGGACGGATCCCGCATGCCATCCACTCATCAATTTCATGGTATCTTCCCAAAATGGACCGTTGTTCTTGAAAGCGGTGGATGCTCTTGGGAAATACAAGGATGCACAATTTATGGGTGATTTATTCATCAAAACCATTGAAGAAGTAGGTGTTGATTCGTGTGTACAAATCATCACGAACAATGCACCTGTTTGCAAGGCTGCTAGCATGATTGTGGAAGCTAAATATCCACAGGTATGTTCATTTTGGACACCTTTCATTTCTAATTTTCTCATTGTTTGAATTTGGTCATTGCAATGTTAGTGTTGTAGATTCATTGATGCATGCTTTTATTGCTCTTACAGGTTTTTTGGACACCTTGCATTGTCCATTCCTTGAATTTAGCACTGAAAGCCATTGCTTCGGATGTGACATGGATTGGAAACCTTATTGAGGATGCACGCCATATCCGTAACTTTGTACAAAACCACACAAATGCCCTCACCATCTACAAACAGTACACACATCTTTCATTGCTGAAGATTGCAGATACTCGGTTTGCTTCCTCATTCATCATGCTGAAGAGGTTGAGGGAGGTCAAAACCGCTCTTGGGTCCATGGTGATTTCAGAGTTTTGGGATTTTTGGAGAAGGACGGATCAGGCTACTTCACAAAAGGTGAAGGACAGGGTGTTAGATGATGGTTGGTGGGACACGGTAGATCTTAGCATTAAGATCATGGAGCCAATCATTTCTTTGTTGCAGTTTGCAGACTCTGACCAACCCATCCTAGCAGAGGTTTATGAGGGGTGGGATTCCATGATTGAGTCCATGAGGTCCATTGTCATGGAGAATGAGTGTCCCGAGTATGGTACATCGGCAGAGAACTTGTGGACCATTATTCGGGACATTCTTATCTCCATGTGGGATAAGAATTGCACACCTTTGTATTGCTTGGCCCACTCCTTGAACCCCAAGTTCTACACTCAGGAGTGGCTCACTGGTGGATCGGGGGCCTCACACAAAGTCCCTCCTTACATGGATGCAGAGATTGCACATGGGAGGAAGATAGCATTTAGACGGCTATTTCAGGATAGCGACATGCTTGAAGAGGCGGAGGAGGGCTTTGTAGATTTTTCCACTGGCACTAGGAGATTTGGAGGCTATGATGTGCTTAGAGATAGGGGGGTAAGAAACCCTATGCTTGGTGGGAAACTCATGGGGAAACATCCCCTATTCTACAGAAGTTAGCCTTGAGGATCATCTCTCAAGTTACATCATCCTCTTGTTGTGAGAGGAATTGGAGCACATATGGGAACTTGTACAGTGTGAAGAAGAGCAGGCTTGAGCAGTCCAGGGCAGAGTCAATGGTGTATGTGCACTCCAACCTTCGTCTTATTTACAAGAAGAGGGAGGA
Organism: Pseudotsuga menziesii; assembly: GCA_001517045.1. Classification (NCBI taxonomy): domain Eukaryota; kingdom Viridiplantae; phylum Streptophyta; class Pinopsida; order Pinales; family Pinaceae; genus Pseudotsuga; species Pseudotsuga menziesii. Next base: position 102,336 of record LPNX010660213.1, on the reverse strand, counting down.
GTGGGGGAAGGGAAAGACAAAGATGTGGGATGTCTTTCCTGATGATATGGGTTTGGACAGCAGTATTGAGTTGGCATTAGCCAACATGGATCTTAATGATCCAGTGCTAGAGCCGGTCACTTTTGATGATAGTGATCGTATGGAGGGGTCATCCTCCACAGCAGCAGATGCAGATCATCAGATGGGTAGAGAGAAGGAGGAGGGGGACGAGGATGAGGATTAGGGCAGGCGCAGGGGCAGTGATGAGTATGTTGATGTTGATTCAGGCATGGAGGAGGACTACTGACAGTCTGACATATGGGATTCTCCCATCTTGATCCACCCCTTTTTGTATTTACTATTAGATTTTAGTCTATTTGGCATATGCCAATGCCCAGTGGCATTCCGACATATATGTACATTGTATACATTTTGATTTTGATGACTTAATGAGAAATATAGTTCTGACATGCATCTATGTGTCTCATTGTGATTTGTGAATGACAAATGTATTGTGAATCGTGACTTATGAATGACAAATGTGTAATTACTAATCATTAATGTGTTTTTATTCTAATTTCTATTGAATATTTGCAAATGTTCTAGTTTCTAAATATTTTTGGATCTATATGTCTATATTTTCAAATTTTAATATATATTTTAATATATATATATATATATATATATATATATATATAACGTATCCTACGTGTACTGATTCCGGGGGTCACCGTGTCCGTGTCAGACTCTCGTATTTTCGTGTCCGTCGTGTCCCGTGTCCCCGTGTCGGTGACTTAGGTAAATTGTTTATATCTGGTTAGTACATATTATCAGAGTTTATATCTGGTTACTACATATTATAAGTTCTTTCGCTTATGAAGTAGCACTTAGACAGCTGCAGTCTCTGTGTACATTGGGTGATAGTGTATTTGTGGTTAGTTAGATACTGAAATGTTATCAATTGTTTGTTACTTGATCAAATTTAATAACAACTATACTCATTTACATAAGTTTATATATTATTTCATATCTACAATATTCATTAAATTGTTTATATCTCGTTATATGGTTATGCTTAAATGCATTTTGATTAAGATTTAAATAAGTTTACATTGTTGTATTATTTATATATCTCGTATATTGTTATATTCAAATTTATAAGAGTTTATATAAGTATATATTGTTTCAAATTTTTAGTTTTCAAACGAACAAGATTAATCTGGCTATAAAAAGTGTACAATAATCATTAATTTAATGGTGTCATATGTTGTTAATATTGTTATGCTTAAATACATTTTGATTAAAATTTAAATAAGTATTAGTTAAGTTTTAAACATCTTAACTAAGATTTAAATAATTTTTATTTAATTAATGGTTAAATCAAATAATAACAATAATAATTTTGTTTTTATTAAATAGTATTTGTTTTTTTATGTTCATTAATTTTATGTTTATTTAGTAATTAAATTAATTTGTACTTTTTCTTTAACAACATTTAACCATTTGTACAAAACTAAATAGCTCACTAAACCTTTATGAACATTCACAAACCATTTTATTTATACCTATGCTACTTAATTAATAAAATCTTATGTGAATTTCTAAACTGTGTTATTCTATGATCAAATATGATTAAACTGTCTTTTGTATTTTCGTTCCTTTTTGGGGGGGGGGTCAGAGATGGAATAGGCTGTTAATAAAGCAGAAAAGAACTGCTTGCCAAAGCAGTATTTTAGGGTGAATTTTTTTTATTCGAAGAAAATATCTTTATATTTAGTTTAATAAAGGAGGCTAAAATCCCCCAGGATTTCACTTTTCCAGTGGTATTTAGCGTTCATTTTTCTCTCATAGTTCGTTCTTTCCCAAAACTTGGTGATTTTTTTTCTTTGTTTTTCCAAAAAACTGTTTTGAAAGTGTAAAAATAAATTCTCAAATACCCTCAGAGTTATGCAAATTCTCCTTAAAAACGAAACTACTGTGACTAGCAGTTTGCTTCTTCTCAGTTTTTCCAAAAGACCTGAACATCGGCATGCCATCAAATGCTATTCCTAACGCTAATTACATTAAGGACAAATGATGTCGAACGAGTTCAACAAGAAAAACTGCACTAGCAATTCAATACAAAAAAATACTGTAGAATCCAGTCTTCCAAAACAGAACGCAAAAAAGAGGATCTGAGTGTCTTTAACTTCATGAAGATGGATGGTTGACCTCCAATACATCGAAGAGGTTTCTTGCCAACCACGTTTCTTCCATGATTAGGTGAGGTCTTAAAGATAGAGCTTATTTGGATAGAGTATAAGCTTTTATAGTCAATTTTCTTCTATGTGGATATGCCTGAAGAAGATCCATTTAAACTCATTGATCATGTTGCAGCAAACCTTATAGAGATTGATAATATTGACTTTGGAGCTATTCTTGGCCCAATAAACTACCAAGCCACCCATAAAAAGAGAACTGTTCCAAAAAGTAAATAGAGAACTAATTTGGCCTACACCCACTCTTCCAAAAAAGTCGGCCACCACCAAGCGCGTTCTCCCTGACAAGTTTTGTTGAACCGAGATTTTGGACCAAACCAGTCGATCCGATTCCTCTGATAGAAAAATATAGAATTATTTAAATACACCACCCAAAACTGTGTTTGATTCTTGTTCATACCGAATTCCTCCGCTTGCCTGTGCCAATCTCATCTCTGCTCGCGTCTCTTATGAGATAAACACCATGGGAGTGGAGAATTTCTATCATCGGCTGACGAAGAGAGTAGCCATTCTCAACACCAAGCCAGGGGTCTTCCTCCTGCCATCCCCCCCACATGCCACACAGTCCAACTGCCTATCAGCGAAAAAGTTTCTACTGAGTGAGTTCGCTGAAATGTGATGCAGATCTGCTTGTAATTAGTATTTCCAACAAACCCCTTTAATTATGAGAAAATGGGGATCATTAAACAAAATTTGACAAAATGTTTCAGAGCTAGAACTTGTTCTGTACATGACACAATTCACTAAGCAGAACTTGTGGCTCCTAAATAACTTCGTAGATACTGGAACATGTTCCTTGCCAATGGTTTTGTAAATATATATGTTCCTTGCCAATGGTTTTGTAAATATATGTGCCAATTGATCTTCAGACTTGCAAAATTCTAAACAAATCTTTTTGTTGTTAATCAATTCTCTTATGAAATGATACCTTGTGTCAATGTGCTTGGTTCTTTTGTAAAATACATGATTCTTCGATAATACAATGGTTGAACTATTGTCATAGAAAATGGTTGTGGGTAACAGCTTGACATGCAGCACTTGTAGCTGTGACATATTATGCTTATGCTAAAGACAGAGTTACAATGGGTTGTTTCTTTGAAACCCAAGACACAACAGCTATACCAAAATGAAATGTCTACCTATATGTGTTTTCATGTCATCTATGTTACCTCCAGTGATGCTATCAATGTATCAAATGAGTTAAAAAAAATTAGGTGGAATACATAATGTCAAGGTCCTTTGTGCCACTTACATACCCCAGAGTTCTCTTACCTTCTTGCCAATGAGAGCCTTTTGGTGACCCCATGAATCTTGAGATCACACTTACTCCATCCATTAGGAGCTTTTGTTTCTAGGACAATCTCTGGAGCAGTGTCCCTTCTCATCACAAGTGTAGCATCTAATATTGGAAGGACCTCTTCTGAGTTTCCTTTGTCTTTTGTGATTAGGGTCCTTCCTTTTGTTGTGATGATGGCCCTCCTTCTTTCAATTATTTCTTCTGTTGCAGGTCGTGAGAGCTTGATCTTCAGTTTCTCCCACCTTTTCTTCTTTGGTTATGAGCCTAGCTTCTTTTTGTGTGCATTCTTCCCAAATTCTGTTGAAAGTGATCAGCTTCTTTCAGGCCATATCCCTTGAATGAATGAATCCCATGATCTTGGGAAACCATTCAAGGTGGTCATAACAATATCTCCTTCTCTTCGACTCCTTCGAGTTGTTCCTTGATTTGGGCAACCCTCGTGAACTAGGATTGCATGGTATCTGAACTTTGTATCTTCACATTCTTCAGTTGGTTCCTTCATGTCGTCTTCTTATTAATGTTCTTTCCTTTGAACATCTTCGTCAAAGCATTGAACACTTCCTTAGGTATCTTTAAGGATGACACATGAGGAATGAGAAGATCCTTAATATACTATGCAATGATTCTCTTGGCCTTAACCAAGTTCTTCTTATGGATATCCTTAGCTTCACCTCTCTCTAGATCTGGAACTTCCTTACTGATATACTTGTCCAAATCATTTTCTTCAAGGATCAAGGAGATCATATACTTCCATGCTTGAAAGTTGTTAGCTCCCCCAAGATTATAATCAAGCTTGGTGCGATGAGTCATTTTGAAATGAGAACCTCAAATGGAAATAGTAGATATTTAGATCTTACCAATTTGAGGTGACCAACGTGATTATGAATCTCGTTGACCTAGGGTTTGTGAGAGAAAACCTAATTTTCCAAACTTGAAATTTAGGAATTCTGTCTAAATAGAAAGATGCACCTCCTTGAGGTGAGTTATTCATTGAGGTCCTTTGCCAAATTTGGTGGAGGGAAACTCCAAAAACTTGATGCCCTAGTTTCCCCCGCTAGTAGAGATGAGGCCAAAAACTGAAAATTATCGGACCTAAATTCTGATTCCACATAAAGATGAGCCCTTCTAGTGAGAGCTCCCTAATGTACTCTTTTTTTTTTTAAATTGACGGAGGAAAATCCCAAAAGCTTGATTCCCTAGTTTTCTCTCTACATTAGTGTTTTGGTCAAAAAAGGAAATTCTTCAAACTTGATTCTGCTTCCTCCAAAAGATGCACCCTTCTAGGGAGAGTTATATCCTAGATTCCTAACCCTCTTTTCTTAATTATATGTGGAGAAAATACCTTGAAATAGGATTCCCTAGTTCCTTCCCACAATGTCACGTAGTGTATCGCAGTCAAAAGTTGAAAGTACTTCAAACTAAAATCTTTCTCCACCAAAAGATGTGCCTTCTTGAGGGAGGTTAACCTAGTCCCTTTTTCTAGAAATATTGTGGAGAAAAGTGTCGGTTCTTGGAAGCCCTAGTTTCTGTAGCTGCACAGTGCGTTCTTTCAGAGAAGCTCTAATACCATGTTAGTTTTTCTACTTTAGTTCAAATAGGATCTTTATAAAAAAAGAATATCAAGTACAACAAGATAGTCAAGATACACAAGACACAAATATTTTCCTTAGGGAAACCATAAAGGATAAAACCCCACAAACTTCCTCATAATAGTTTCATCACTAATACAATATCACAAGATGGAAAAACCCAAGAATAAGAAGTGTTCTGCAGCTCTCTCTCTCCTAATTTGTACTTGAGAGAGTGTGAGTGTGTATCCAAATAGGGAGGGTGCCTACCTATTTATATTCTTCCAATGTGTAACTTACTTAACTAACTAGGCACCTACCTTTTAGAGCTGAGCTGACCTACCTAGGAAGAGTCAAAAAATACATTCTACTTTATTTATCTTGGGGACTATTGCCCCAACTTACAATGAAGGGTTTAACTCAATGATCATACACAATAATGACATCCTGAACTGAGGGAAAACATCTCTGGTGGGAGTAGAACAATATACAATGATAATGTACAATAGAATATCTTCTGAAGTTACAAATACACCAAAGTTAAATCCCTTAACAATCTTCTTATGTCTGCCACTTTCTAGAACCCATCCTTATCCTTATCCTTATCCTCCATCTTTGTTGTATCCATTGGGGTGTTTAGGAGACAATCCCAAAAGAGATGTCCATATTCATGCCACTTTCAACACTTGAATGGAATGTGTTTATAACATATTGGTTAGATCCACTTATTATATTCCTCATGCATTAGGCTTATGTGACAGCTCTTTTGAAATGTTCATGTATATGCATATTCTCGTATATGAAGCACAACGATGTAATTTGGTAATTTCAAAGACCCTTACAAAGGGGCATAGGGTATTGACTCTATCCTCTAGTGTTTCAACCTCCTAGAAATATTGAGGAAGAAAATATGAGTGGATCTAGATAGGAGCGTGAGAGAAATATTCTTTGTCTAGATCATGAGATAAAGTCTTACTCAATTGAAGAAATATAGTTCACTATCGAATATTCTCGCCTAATCTTCCAATCTTGTGAAGATGACTCTGAAAAAAAAATTAATCCAAGGTTGAGGTCATAATGACCTTTAGGTTTCCACTTGGTGTTCATCCACCCTATTAAGGATTTCTCGGTGGGTCAAATTCTAATGAAATTTATGATAGCACCATGATATTTCATATACTATTTCTACTCATTAATATTTATCCAAGTAATGTGGTAGCTTGGCATTTGCAACAATTTAGAAATACACTTCCCTTGTTGTTGGCTTCAAGGAAACCCATAGGAAGAATTTTTTCAATGGCCATATCCCTCTCCTCTCATTCCATCATTTACCTTTCTTGTTTCCATATTTGTGGGTTAATTGGCTAAGGGTTCACTTTGTGCACCAAATATGTGAGATGTGAGGGAGGGATTTTCAGTCCCTCCCCTATAAAACGTTATATTTAAGGTTGGTTTAATCGGAGTTATGGGTGAGAGACTGTTTAGCACAAAGAAAATTGGTTGAATAATGAAAACCCTAATCAGGAGTCATCATGTGCTCTAAGATCAGAGAAACAACATTGTCTATTAACCATAAGTTAAAAGGCTTGCTACTGTTGAAATTTTTTTTGTTTGCTAGTTTATCCGTAACTTGAGGGACTATATTATGGTCTAAGAAACCATGACCCAAGGGATCGCCACTAATATTTCAAAATCACCCAAGGATCACACACAGGCTCAGCCACACCAACCCTTAACATGGTTGGATTTTAAGTGTCTCCTGCTAGCTGCCTTGCAAGGTTCAAACTCATGTCGCCATGCAAAACTAGGTCTATTGAAACCAACCGTGCTAACCGAACTTGAAGCCACAAATGATAATTTAACATGCATAAGGATTGGTAATTTATATATGCTTGGATTTCACTTGGACTTTTTAAATGTTATGTATTTTTATTTGTTATTATTTAGATTTTTTCTTTATAATTTTTCCCTCATTTTTATAATAATAATAATAGTTAATCCTTCCCTATATGCTTGTACTAAAAAAAGGAAAAATAAAACAATAACAATATTTCCCAAAATACATCATGAATCATTGGTATTCTAATAGTAATAGTTTTACGGTCACAACCTTATACATATCCTACCTTTAAGGATTTGAATCTATAACTTCCTAAGAGAGAACACATGTTCTTAATTGTTAAGCCCACATTTAAATAATGAATTAAAATTTATGATAATTATAATGTAATGGTAATTAGTATATAAAAAATAGTGCAATGTTTATGGCTCTTACCTAACACAACTACATTTTAAAAGTGGTTGATATATCTCACCGTGACATTCATATCTTTTTTATGACTTCTATATTAAAAAAAAGTAAAAATGATGTTTATCAACCACTTTAAAAAAAGAAATTGTGTGAATCATAGTTTATTGTTCAGTCCATGTGATTCATAAGTACCTCAACTACATTATAAAAAATGGTCAATAAAATCAATTAAGATTATTAATAAAAAAAAAAGGTGTATACCAATACCATAGACATAAGTGACATTATCATTCTCATACATATCAACCTCATAAATTTATGAGAACAAATTGAGTCGGGCAAGTTAAAAGGTCATAAATATGCCCAACTAGCTGCAGTTAAAGCTTGATCTTGAACCATGATTGATATTACGTATTGATCTTATTAATATAGTTTTTATGAGAACAAATTGACTCGGGCAAGTTAAAAGGTCATAAATATGCCTAACTAGCTGCAGTTAGAGCTTGATCTTAAACCATGATTGATATTACGTATTAATCTTATTAATATAGTTTTTATTGTTATTAATAAGATTAATAATCCTCTAGGCTTGGTCTTGGAATACCCATGATACTACTTATTCAGATTAAAAAGAGTTTTTATTATTATTAATAAGATTAAAAATCTTCTCGGCTTGGTCTTGGACCAACCATGATACTGCTTATTAAAATTAAAAAGAAACTCTATTGAAATCCAAATAAAAAATTAATTGGAAAATATAGCTATAGTCCCTGAGCAACAAACTCTTCCAGTATAAAATGGCCTATGACAGCCGACCGTTTCATAAATGCTGCGGGGAAAAATACTGAAAGTTAAAAGCCTTTATTCACCACGACCTTTTCCCAACACTTCCACAGTGTGTTAATAGCTTAATCTTTAAGCAGAAATGGCTTCCTTTTGGGGGTAGTCGGTACCAGTACCTATCATAGTTTAATCTTTAAGCAGAAATGGCTTCCTTTTGGGGGTAGTCGGTACCAGTACCTATCAAGGCTATCTTGTGGTGATGTCAGCACCAACTCCTGTTTAATTAACAAAGTAGTCTAAAAGTTATGTTATGGTTTGGAAATTTCTCTTATCTTTATTGTTGATTCTATTTATCTATCAAATGGGTAAGGAGCAGAGTTAACTGTTCACTTTGTTAAGGAGCAGAGTTAACTGTTCACTTTGTTTCTTGTTGGTTGGATGGAAAGAATCAGTAATTGAGATAAATTCAGGTTTGTGAAATTAGGTATACATTTTTTAAGTTAATTTTTTATTTCTATCCAATGGGTAAGGACTAGATTTTTTATTTCTATCCAATGGGTAAGGACGAGAGTCAACTATTGACTCTTCTCCTTGTCCGTTGGATGAAAGAATCGGTAATTGAGATAAGCAAGTTTTTTTTAAGAGTTTGAATGTTTCCACATGAAGCTTCTGAAATTTTACTTTGTGGAGAGCAAATATGATAAAGCCATCAATCATCTTGTACAAAACGAACTAAATTCAGACTTTAAGCCAATAAGGGAGCATGGTTGATTTGCGAAACTTGGAAGTGCAATGGCCACGTCTACTTGGAGCTCAGAACTTCTCTGGATCATTTATAATATTATTACACGGATCATATCATTTTCATTTTAAACTAGAGTGATTATGCATGATCAGTTTAGCCCAAAACTAGTATTTAAGCAATATCTAGCATGGTTTTTATGGCAAGAATGGTGCAGAGAAACTGTGTTGAGCATTTCAGGGGCATTAGTCATGGAAGGTCTGCAGATAGTGGTATTGTAATGCAATATCTAGCATGGTTTTTATGGCAAGAATGGTGCAGAGAAACTGTGTTGAGCATTTCAGGGGCATTAGTCATGGAAGGTCTGCAGATAGTGGTATTGTAATGCGTTTCAACATTTTGCTGGCATTATTAATGTGTCTAACAAAATTAGGTTACGCAGTAGAGACTAACCCCAGCAAGCCGCTGGTGCCTGCCCTCTATATATTTGGAGACTCGACTGTAGATCCTGGCAACAACAATGGACTTCAAACGATTTTCAGGGCCGACTTTCCTCCATATGGGAAAGATTTCGTGGATCATACACCCACTGGTCGATTTACTAACGGAAAATTAGTGACAGATATACTATGTATGACTCTAGGGACAACTAATTACTGATATGTAGAGAATAAAATACATGATAACGTAGTTGTAACGTTGGATTTAGTTAAGGATAGTAATCTGCTTTTATTCATTGAATTCTGGTGCATATTGCTATATAATCATCTTTATAGTAACAAAGGATTAGGCTGCTTTTATTCTATTAAATTTTGGAATGTAATTAGAGTTTCTAGGGATAATGCTTGATAAAAATGATATCTTTAACCATTTCAAATTGTATACAGCTGGTCTAATAGGCCTCCCTCATATAGTGCCAGCATATTCAGATCCTAAATTCCATGGACAGCGAATTATTTCTGGTGTCAGCTTTGCCTCTGGTGGCGCTGGATACTATGACATTACCTCACTCTCTGTTGTGAGTATATCTGATACCTCACTCTCTGTTGTGAGTATATCTGATTTTCTTACATTGCCAGACATTTCTATTCAGATTATACATTTTCATTTCAAACTTAATCCAAATTTGTGCAGGATGTTACACCCTTGGGGAAACAAGTAGAGAATTTCAGACATTATAGAAGGCAGCTTTCAGATTTGATCGGTGCAAAAAATGCTAGCAGGATCATATCTGAAGGCTTGTTTGGGATTAGTATGGGAACTAATGACTTTGTCAATAATTATTATACTAATTCCAGTTTAAGGGAAAGATATACTGTTACCCAGTTTCAGAATCTTCTTCTAGGTTCTCTCTCTCAATTTATACAGGTAAGAGTTGGAGGGGTTAGTTGTGATCAATGCTTTTGGATATTTGGTTAGCTCCTTGTAAGTAGTTCAATAAGTTGTAATTAAGTAGCTCCTTGGATATTTGGATTTCCTAGTTGCAAAGTGTCCGGTTTTACTAGTTGCAAATTGTCTGGTTTGCTAAATAAACATCTAAGTATTTCTAATTAAGATTTTCTTTCCAAGGAAATAAAATAATAATGTCCAGCATTTATTAGACTTCTTTGGAGAAATATAAAATAGTAATGTTAGGCATTTATTTTAAGGGCTATATGCTAATGAAAATTCTCTTTTGTGACAGAACATATACAAGGAGGGTGCCACAATGCTTATTGTTATTGGTGTTCCTCCTTTTGGCTGTCTTCCTTCACAAATTACTCTGCACAACTTGATAGGTAACACATGCGTTGAGGAATACAATGATGTTGCAGCTTCTTTTAATACGAAGATTGCAGCGTTACCAGAGAGGATCAAACCCTCACTTCCCGGTCTTAAATTCGTTTATATTGATATATACACTAAGCTGTTGGACATTATACAAAATCCTAGAAAATACGGTAATGCTATTTTTCTAGGATCACTTTCCCTTCCATTTCTCTTCACTGTAACATCAATTCTTTAAAAAGAGTTATTCTCTTCACTGTAACATCAATTGTTTAAGAAGAGTTATTCACCATGTTGGAAGCTGAATACCAAGATAGGGTTTGAATTTTAGGGTCAGATTACACCAAAAGAAGATGAATTTTGCTGGTTTGCTAAGCTAATTATATGTGTGTTTGTGCAGGGTTTGAAGAAGCTAGGAGAGGCTGCTGCGGAACGGGTTTGATAGAGTTCGCTTACTTGTGCAACGCCCTGAGCCAAACCTGTCCGGACGCATCTAAATACGTGTTCTGGGATGCAGTCCACCCAACAGCCCATACTTACGCCGTTCTCGCCCAGAACATATTATCACAAGCTCTTTCGCTTCTGAAGTAAGGAGAAGTATATACGGAATCCGGCAGAGGAGGAGTTCTTGAAAATGCAATTTCGAGAATGGCGATTTCAATTATCTAGATTTCATCACTCGAAGAAATGGGGTGTTTTGGTTCTTGTATTCTACACTGTTAAGTAGCGCTTCCACTTTTATAGTATATTTTTATGATAGATAAAAATTAGGTTGAGTGACCGTGTATTTTGAGCTTTCACATTGACAGAGTAATGATTGTTATAGTTGGCTATGTTTAAATGTATCATAAATGTATCTTTAAATGTATCATAAATGTATCTGATTTAAGTAAGTATTAGTTAAAAATTAGTTAAAGAAATGTTTAATGTATCTGATTTAAATAAGTTTTAGTTAAAAGTTAGTTAAAGAAAAGTATAATAATAATAGTTTTACTTATTTAAAACTTGGTTAAAGAAAAGTGTAATAATAATAGTCTTGTTTTTTATTTCAAAGAGTATTTTTTTTTATTAATTAATTTAATGTTTATTTGGTAATTAAGATAATGTTTAGTTTTTGTTTAATAATCTATTGTTTCTACAATACTAAATGATTAACTAAACTCTTATGACTACAATACTAAATGACTAACTAAACTCTTATGAGTAGTTACCAATCATTTTATTTATAGTTATACTAATTAATTAATTAAAATAATCTTATTATTATTCCCTCTCTAAGGTGAATTATAGAGAGAGAATGGGAATTTTCTATGATCAAATATAATGAAAATGTCTGTATTGTTCTATGATCAAATATAATGAAATTATCTTTTGTATGGAAAATTTATTTCTTTGATTTTTTTTCCAAAACTCAAATTGTTTTTAATTATAAAAATAAATTCTCAAAAACACTTAGAGCACTAGAACTAAACAAATTCTCTTTAAAAACAAAACTAGGGTGACCACTTGGGTACAAATTCTTCTAGATGTTGTGATTACGACAAAAGTTGGTCATGTTCTTCCCAAAAGAAGGCAAACCTTTCTGAAAAAGAGACATAAACAAGCCTTTAAAAATCTTTATATAATGTTGCATTATATCAATCTTGGCTTGCACAGTTTCTATGTGCTGATGCTTTCCCACCACTTTTCTAGTCAAGGTGATCACAGTAATTTTGTCCTTAATCCTCATTGTCCTTGAAAAACTTCTTTGGATAAAGTATTTAGGAAATTTATTGCATTTTTTGTTATGCCCACTGGATTTTTATTCAAGGCCTCTTTCAAGGCCTCTTTCACTGTTGTACAACTTTGTTTAGCAGCATATATTACCATCTCATTCTCTTTCATTCTCTTGAATATAATTTAAGAATGGCCTAATTCTAACAGCTTCTACAATTATCATATCCGAGATGAGATGTCTGGCTCCATGCATTAGTTATTGAACTATCTTTACTAACTTCTCATTTTTATCTAGCAACTCTTTATTTTTGTTCTCCAATGCTCTCATTTCTTCATCTTTCTTCGTGACTGCATCAACCAGATGCAGTCCATATTTTGATTCTAACTTTTTACACCAACAATTTCTAAGACTCTTAGACTTACCTGTGACGTAGTCGTACAATAGATTTAGTATTTGTTTCTGCAATAGGTTGAACTATTTGTATTTCATCTTCCTTATTTTTATCTTCTTTCTCATTTTCTAAAATCAATTGATTTTCATTTAGAACATCTATTTTGGGAATCAAGAAAGCTCTTTATATTTCCCATTTATTTTTCTCCTCAACAAGCTTCAATAGTTTTGCCTTAGTGTCACTCAGCTCCTGAGTTAGCAATTCTTTCTCTTTCTCTAATTCAATTAATTTAGAAGCCTAAATTATCTAGGTTGCAAGGATCTTTAACTTCTTCTTTAATAATTGAATGGTGTTTTCCTTCTCAGCTAGTATCTTTTGTGTCACTTCTCGTTTATTTGATTCATTGTCTATGGCAAGCAAATCTCCTTGAAGCTTCTTTATTTCTTGTTGGGGCACTTTGTTTTCCACTTTATCCCATCTCAATTGATTTTCTATTTTAGATAATGTGGATCGCAACTTGGATACTTTAAGAGTAGCTTTCATCAAATCACTGTAGATAACTTCTCCAATCTTCTTATGCAAAAGAATCATATCAGGCACTAGAATGGCCTTCAAATTTAATCCCATCTCAACTATTTTGTTCTTGGTGGAAACTGCTAAATTTAAATTATTTTTGGTATGATCTTTAACAGTGACTAGTGAGACCTCCTTCCTTGATATATTCATGACTTTTGAGTATATTTTTGAGGATTCCTTTGAAGAGATATCCCTGTCTTTCTTATACCGGTCATACAAATCAATTCTAGATTTGAATTTCTCACTTTATGCTTATGATGCCTCTGAAAACTCATATTCTTGTATTTCAAAGGTTGGGCCTTTGACCTTTCCTTTTCCTTTCTTATTGTCATCTTCAATTACATCTATCAATTGTCCTTCAGACTCAGTCTTTTGTCTTTTAGATGTTTATGAACTTTCTTCTTCCTTTGTAACCATGGCCTCTGAATGAGTTCTCTTTCCTGGCATTTCTACTTTGCTTGGAGTGGGTGCTGTTACTTCTGTTGATTCTATTATAGCCAAGGGATTTTCCTATAAAACCTCTGCATATTTCATATGTATTGGATATTCCATCCAATTAAATCTCTCATCTAATCCTTCCACTACCTAATGCTCAAACGCCTTGTTCTTGTTCATCTGCCTTCTTTGTGAAATAATGTGGCGTGGGTCATAATTGACTGCAAATTTTTTCCCAAAATTCATCTCATGTAGCATACTTTCAATTACAGGGAGTGCAATTTTATTTTTGATAATGAATGGTCCAACTACCCATGGAAACTTAATCTTAGAGGATTTCTTAAAACTAATAAAATGTTCATTCTACACAATTAGTTTGTGTTTTATAAATTCCAAGGCAAAAACCCTAGGGGTCAGGAATGCTAACAAAATATATGGTTCATGAGTAAATCCATACACCCTAATTGTAGTATGCTCTTTTAACATAAACCAATCCCATATTTTCCTATCAAGAGCAAACTACAAAGTCTCCTTCATCTCCGGTAACACTCTGGGCAATTTGTTCTGAAAAAATACTTTATACACCTCTGCCATCAACAGGTTCATATATTTGAAAAAATCAGTACTGATTTATGTTGTAAGTACTATCTCCAGGAGCTGCAAGTTTTCCTCATTGAAAAATAGAAACATTCTAATTAGGTATGGCTGAAATCTGAAGTTTCAGGTAGTGTGGAAATTCACTAGCTGAGAATGGATGGTTTCAGCTAGGAATTCATCAGATTTAAGGCAAGGGGATTGATGGGACTGATATTCTGACTGATTCGTGCTTATTTTGAATAACAGACTCATTAATAGCTTAGGGACAAATATGTCTGTGTCGAGACCTAAAAATTGACTCAGCATTGAAATAACCAATTTTGACTCTTCATTAAACAGGTTAATATCTAGGGGAAAAGTCTCGTTAGAAAGGGATACATCAGTTCTAAAGCATATGGAGAAAATAGTTGCTTATTTTCAATGGTTGCATGCCTAAACAGCTAGATTAGGTCTTCTTCTACAAATTCCTCTCGGCTCTGGGTGAATGAAGGCGAGAGTGCAAGAGAATCTCAAACAACAAGGGCATTTATAGGGAAGAGGATTTTGGTTTTAGCATCGTCCATTATTACTCTCTCAGAGGAGGAGTAATTTGATGAATACCACTCAATAAAATCTGGTAAATTTAGGGTTTGTTCTAGGAAAAATAATAAAAATGGGACTGGAATACGTTGTGTAAGTCAGTTCCCTAGTCCTTAAATGATTCTAGCTTGGTTTTTAGTTGGTGAATAGGACCAAAAGACATAATGGTATCAAATATGTCGCCATCTTTATCTTCAAAAACTTCCTTTAACTTCTAAAACTCTAAGGCTTGTACCTCAACTTCACCTCCGCTATTCATTTTCAAATATTACTAAGTGGGTGAAAACGTGGCCTACCTAGAAGATTGACAGCGAAAGATAGTTGTTTGACTTGGATTTGTCCATGCAGAGATGTTTACTTCTTCTAATGCAAAAAATGACAACTAACCCTTAAACACGTGTTCCTTCTTTTTATAATATTCATGAAATGGTGATTTCGGAATCAAGGAAAGTGGTTTCCTCCTACCACTTTCTTCTAGTGTAACTTTCCTCCGTCATCCACATGGAAGGTGGTATATTTTCCACTGGGGGAATGCACTTTTAATCTCCATGCATGTCATTGGAGCGGATCTCTCTTTTTGACCATAGATTTAATCCTTCTTTCACTTGAACCATTGATCTTAATCACCTTTTTACTTTAAACCTTTTTACAGCTCTGCATAATAACTTGTCTATCTATCATGCATTTTCTGCTCATGGATCACTTATCCACCATAGATTTACTTGATCTATATCTCACACTATTGATTCCCTTTATCTTTTAACCATCACCCTTATTTTCGTTGTCGCGTAATTTTCAAATTAGTGTGGAGCTTCCTTTGGCAAATTACCTAATAGTCATCGATCTCGTCCAACTGTTATTCTCGCTATTGATCAAAGATGGTCTTTAATCATTTTGTTAATCTTCGTTTCACCATTGTTCGTGCAAGTTTTCCCAGCATATCCCATCTCTGTCATTGACCTTATCCACCCTTCATCTTCATCGTCGATTAAGTCTACCCTTTAAACTTTTCGCCCATTCCAAATCCATATTTTGTCGCGCATCTTCTCACCGCGGATTTCATATATGTCGTCGATCTCATCTCCCTTTTTTGTCCACCATAGATCTGAATGGACCATTAAACCTTTCCTCTCATCACCAATTTGACTTTAGCCTTGCAACTTTTGATAGCAGATCTATTACTCACCATAGCTCTTTATGCCTGAAGATTTGGACCGTTGAAACCTGTCACTTCTTACCACAAGCGCTTTTCCTTTATTTTTAGCCACCTTCAAACTTTATCCTATGGTTTTATGGGCAAATAAAAACCTTGGTCTCCAATTTAACACCCATTTCATCAACCCCTTGGTCATATTGCCAAAATTTTCACATAGAATATCCTTATTTCTCCTTAAGCCTCTTCCTTTCACCTGTTAATCAAAATAGTGCTAACAGTGACTCCATGCCCAATGACCACCCGTTTCAGCCATTATTCCCATTAAATTTCATTTCTTTCAAATATATCTGGCCTTTCTGTTTACCTATTCAGATATACCTCTCTGGAAGGAAAGAAGTCAGCTTTCCTCCTAAAGATTATTTTTGTGGTTACATTGGGATTATCCTCCCACAACCAAGGGTAAATTTTGAGTGAAAACATCTTGGCATTGTTGCCAGGGAGTGAGAGTTCAAATATGCCCTGGGAAGAATGACGGTATTTTTCAAGAAAATAGAATTTTTGTGGGAAAACAAGAGTTCTTGCATCTAAGGTTGGTTGTGTTTTTTCCCTGGTGACTCCACATTAATTTTCAAGAAGGTGTTTCAAAGACGACGTCTTGGCTTGCAAAAGAGAGCACACAAGAGGTAACCCTAATTCTAAAACTTTCTATAGTATGAAAGATCAATAAAGTTTAATTAGGAAAAGAACAGAAAGGTACTTCTCAAATAGAAATATCATTTTCTCAAACTCAAGAAGAATTTCTCAACTTTCAAGATTTTGATTTGCAAACAAATTTTGAAAAGTCTCTTTTAAGGGTCTAAATCTGAATCAGATTTAAAACAAGTTGCAATCAATCCTAATAGACTTCAATCTTACCTTCTAGATTCACTTTGGAAAAATCTCCAAAATACTGTAAAAACATAAGAAAGAAATCTAACAATCCAAATTCCTCAACCACCAGTTTCTAGTATTATTCAAAATAATCATGTTTCTCAAAACCCTCCCAGAGCCATGACTGCTAGGTTTGCTCCACTTGCTTTTCTTGTTGTTTTACATGACCTTCCACAGAATTACTCTCAAAGGATTACATTGTTTGATGGGGAGGGAAATTTCATAGTAAGACAGCATATGGATAGATTTGATGATTTCATTGATTTAGAAGAGGTGGATTATGATGATGCAAAAATGAGATTGTTTACACAAATTTGATCAAGAGAAGCAAACAGATCATTTAAAGATCTTCCTACAAGATCTATAGATACTTTTAAGGCTTTTCAAACTCTTTTTCTGGACAGGTGGGAAGATAAAAGAGCTCTTTGCAGGTCTTATCCCAATACAATAATTTAAAGAAAGGGAATTTTGAGTTTGTGCATGAATTTTCTAGCATATTTATGAGGGTTTACAATTCAATTCTAGCTAACATTAAACCCCTTGTAGGAGGTGCAAAACTACACTGTGTTGATGCATTTTAAAGTGATTTTGCATTGTTATTGAGAGAGAGGAAATCTTCCAATATGTCTGTTATGTTTAAAGATGATTTGGAGGTAGAAGTTGTAACATACCTAAAATTCCAAAAATAAAAAATAAAAAATCTACAACCATATATGTTCGGACATATTAATTAAATACCTAACCGATATGAGGCATTACAAACAATTAGAGAGTTTAAAGCATAACCCTGGCCATATGAAATGATCATCATCTCCTTAAAATATTAGAAACCCCTTTCCAAAAAGAATAGATTTCCAAACAAAAACTTAAAAAGATGAGTTACTGTTCTTCCAAAAGAACCATTCCGCAGTTCTGATTCTGTGTTCCGCATTCCACATTCTGCATTGCAGAATGCGGAATCCAAAATTTCGTTAAATAAATCATTTACCTTCTGCATCATTGATTCCTTGCGGAATCAACCCTAACCATCGATCTTGACTTGATGAGGATTGCGGGTTGCAGAAACTCCAGTTTTCGTTCAATTAATCCTTGACTTTCTACATTCCGCAAATGCAGATTGCGGGTTGTGGGTTGCAGAAACTCCAAATTCCATCAACTTAATATTTTACTTCCCGCCTTCCATATTTCACTTTCCACAATTGTGGATTACGGGTTATGGGTCACAGAAAATCCAAAATCCGTGAACTTAATCTTTTACTTCCTGCCTTCCGCATTCCGCAAATGCCCATTGCAAGTTGCGAGTCACAGAAACTCCAAAATCTGTTAACTTAATCTTTTATATTCTCTATACCATTGATTTCTTACAGCTTAAGTCCCGACTGTTGATCTGATTCTTTGTGGATTCCATAGTGGGACCTTCTGTTGATGCTTGGAAAATCCCAACTACCGATAGTAGGGATTCTCCCCAGTAAGCGATCCCAACTAGATTATTCACCATTTGGTGTGGGGAATCCGTCCGGTTAGCACCCCGACTACCGTAGAGTTAAAGTGTTTAAGTCTTTTTTATCGGTTGCGGCTCGGTCCACTGTTTATGTGATTTTATGTTTTAAGTATGAAATGCAAGTGACTGATACACAAGAACCTCTCGCCTTACCTAAATCTTGCTTCTCAATCACTTCTAAATTAAGCAAAACTAATGTAATCTAGTCTATTCTAAACTGCTCTATCTATCGCCAAGGGGAGCAAAGCTTATATCTAATAGAGTAATGTACTGTAATGTTGCATATTGAATTCTACTGATGGTTGTTCAAACTCCACACACATAGTTACAACAGAAAATTAAACAAAGATAGTTTTGTAATATTAAAACATTCATTACTCATTATATGCACAAGATTTATAATAGAAATTAAAATCATCCATCATTGCAAAAATAATTGATTAAGTTAGAATGATCTCACAGTTTCATAGCAGCTAAATAAGAAGTAGTTCAGCATTAGAAATTTACACAATCCATATGGAAACTTGTACAGTCCTTCCCCCATCAAAATTGTTTCTTCTTTATTCATAGAAAAAGTAATTCTTCATACAAATAACTCAGCATAAATGTGCTAGTGAAAAGTCCTTTCTAATCTATCCTCTACTCCTATTTATACACTTTTACTAATGAGTCTTTGACTATCCTAGCCTTTTGGACTTCCCTGACTTCTCGACTTCCAAAATTTGTCCTCTAGTGTCTTGCACTAGGAAAATGAAAATAAAATAAAATAAATTACATAAAGTGCCAAATGTAGATAAGTCACAATCTCAAGTGGGCCCAACTAGTCTTTCAATGAATTCACCCCATGCATTATCTTCTGCAGCAATAGTTTTGTAGTCTACATGCTCCAATAATTTTACAGACGCTTCGTGCACAGCCAATTGTGACTTTGTTTTTGCCATTTTGGGTGGAGTTACCCTGTACAGGTCTTCCAAGAGGTAATTACCAATCGAGTCTTGTGCAATCCAGTTTTTTACCTCTTCTTCAGTGATACCTTCAATTTTTTGTATGCTTAGTTCATCCTCACGTATTTTATCTTGGAGATATTTCAGATTTTCATCTTTGTATAGAAACTCCTTGATGCACTATGCACATTTTCTTGTAGAAATTCATGCATCTTTCTAAAGTCTTCTCGACCCCAGTGGTCAATCTCAAACTAGATTTGTTGCAGAACTATAGGAGCTCTAATTCTATCCTTAATACTTATGTTGTCTTTTGCAGTAAGTACTTAGGAAATGTTGCATTAGCTTCTATCCAAGTCAGCTGTCCTTGAACCTTTTCTACAACTTTTAATAGTCCTTCTCTGAAATCAATCGATACTGCTGAAATTTCCTTTAACCTTTCCTCTTCCTGCTTAATGTTATATACCTTTCCTCTTCCTGCTTAATCTTATTTACTTCATCTGCGAGTTTTAATTGCACTTGATGCATATTCCTCCAGATTAGGAAAGCTTGATCACGGAAGGGAGTGATATCAAGCTGCCTTTCATTAGTTGTTTTAAGTTGATTCTCCAGCAGTCTATTTTGTTCCTTCGGCTCTCCTACTCTGGTTATGAGCTCTTCTGTGTGCTTGTTTATTGCAGATCTCTAAGCTTCTAATTCCAAAATGTTGTTTTCAATATCCTTCTTCTCTCCCTCAGTGATTGTAACTGAAAGCACCAATGCATCCTTTTCTGATTCTAAATATTGGTAAGCCTTTTGGAGCTTTTCAAACTCTAAAAGAGTTGCCTCATGTTTTCTCTTTAATTCCCCTCCCTCTCCTCTTTCTTTAACCAGATTGTTCTTCATCTTACGCATTCTTTATTTATAGTGTTCAGTATCTTCTACCAATTTGCCAATGTTATCAGCATTAGCGTGAGCAGCTGCAATGTTTACTGATGCTAAAAATATGGGATCTTGGTTGGTTCCTTGCATGACAGTTTTCTCAGCCACCGTGACTACATTAGGTTGGGTACCAACCTTTAATATCTTTTTCGATATCTGTACAACGGCTTTATTTTTCGGGTCGGGGAATATCATATCCAGGCATGCCACTCCATGATGCTTGGACGGAGTAAAAGGCACCAATCCCAACTCTGCAAGAGGGAGGTGGCCTCATGTTATTGTGTCACTAAATGGGGCAAGAGAGTCTATTGGATTATCGTGGGCCGTGTCCTGATCCAGGCTCTCTCTGTCCTTGTCTTCTTGTTCCTTCTTTCTTAACTCTTCAATTTCCTTCTCATCTTCTTTTAGCAATCTTTCTTTTGTTTCTCTTTGTATCCTTTCTTCCTCTTCCTATCGTAGTCGTTCTTCTTCTTCCTTTTTCCTTTGGGCCTCCTCATCTAGTAGTTTCTCAGCTTCTTCCACTAGCTTTCGGGCATCCTCTTCTTGTTTCTTCGTAGCTTCTTCCTGTTGTTTCTATTGTTTTGTGGTGCTGCTGCTACCTTTGCCTCCTGTGGTTGTGATCTTCTTTTTGAACCACTTATTTAAGGCAATCATGTTGCATGCATTTCTATATACCTCTTCATCCTTGTCGCAATGATGGGAGTATTCAAAATGTACTCCTACAAACACACAGTGTTTCGCAACTTTTTCATAAGCATCGTTCCTGTGGAAACTCTTTTCCCCGAAGTGGAAACTTCCTAGATCCTTCACAAATTATGTTGCACTTTCTACCTTTGTGAATTTGTGGCTACCAACGTAGAATGGAAATGGTGGGAAGAATTATTTCTTCATGTCAAATAAGAAATTTATGAACCCATCTATAAACAATTGTCTCACTGCCTCCTTATGGACTACATAGTTTGTGGCATATTTCGGCAACAATGATGGAGCTCAGAGATCCTCCATACATCCTGAGATAGGTGCCCTCCTTGGAAAAATAATAGTCCATGTACGCACATATGACCTCCATGGCACCTTCTGTTATACAATTTAATTCTTCAAGAAAAATCAGCTGGTGCAGGGGCATGTGAAATTCTTCACATATCATCTTGTAGTAACTTGCGTATTTGTGAGCCCATAGAATCTGATATGAGGCATACACAGGAGCCTTGGTATAATCCCATTCACAATTGAGCTTTGAGAATTGGTGCAAGCATAAGATACAATCATTCAAATAAGATCCCATGTAAAATTCTACCTTTCTTTGAGTCAGGCCTCCTTGTGCGGCAGCTATACAGGATGACAAGCTATTTACTACAATATCTTCCCAGTTAAAAATGGTGCTCTGCATGGCCACATGATATATCAATGGGATCCAAGTCATCTTGTAGAACTTCCCTTTTTCCCTACCAAAGATTATGTTTAGCATCAAGTCTATAATCCTATAGGGGGTGCGTAAGCTGGGAGTCTCGTACTCGCCAGAGGATTTCTGGCGTAGTTGCTTTCATGCTATCGTCATCCGTTTAGTACATTCAAAGAAGTCTAAACTCAAACTGTTCATCCATTCATCTGTCATCATGTTTTGTGGAGCGGGTAGTTTGCAAGCCTTGGTTATATAAACAGGTGTGAAGGAAGCAAAAGCTTGTCCTTCGGTGTTGGAAATAATCATAGTACCTGTGTTTGCTTGAGGTATGATCCATCTGATCACCTCAGCACAAGGGAAGAGCTTAGGGCGCATGGATACCTTTGTGATACCTGTTTTTATTATGTTTACATATAAAGGTATATATTCTAGGCTCACATATGGTACATTCTGGTCCTTGATCATATGATATATATGTCCCCATTTAAACTCCTGCTCAGATCCTGTGACAGCTTTCATGTCTTCATAAATGATTTCCATTCTAGGCAAGACCTCCAAATCTAAGTCCTCCTTGGTGGCCTTGGCCTTTTTCTTTCCACCTTTCCTTGGCATGTTGTGATGGGAAGACTGAAGCTGTAACATGACCATAACAAGAAATAACTCAGTGTCACTGTGATCAAACAACATGCATTCATATCAACAAGATATATTGAAATGAAAAGCTACTGTTAAGATTGCAAGATATCAATGGAAACTTAGATAACAAATCATGATTTCTTGCAAAAAGTAAGATTGCATTCAGTGCTTAATAAGATGGAGGATAATAAAGATGTTTTTATCGATTCATCCTTGGCCATCTAAAAGTAACCTTGTGATGTAGAGAAATCATTCCCCCAGGTTATCCAGACACTTAAACTTGTGGCAAGGTATATATTAGGTTAAAACTGGAGTGAATCATTAGTTCAGGTGCAAGCTCTAAATGTTGTTTTGAGATTTAGGTCTCTAGTTCTTTAAACCATTCATTTTGTGAATCATGTCAATATTTGTCCTACATACTGATTGTCTTGTGCTCTTTCTTATGAGGTTTGGCTTTAAACATTAAATGCAGGAAATTCTCCTTTTTTCAGAGGTAAGAAATAAAACAAAAACCACAACAAAGGATATGTAACTTCGAAATCGAGGGAAACTCGAAACCCTAGCTTGACCCAACAACCCAAAAAACCTATTAAAATAAAACTAGTGGACCACAAGGAAAAGGTATACTCTTTGAACGAAAACCCTATGCCAAACCTTGAAACATAGTGTTCCCCTAAGTGCGAATCCAACGCTTGTCCCCCTATCACCGCATATAAAAATAAACCAATCAATGCGCAAATAGTGAAACACTCAACCTGTTGTGACTTCATCAATGAAATCCCAAAGGTCTGACAGACCCGTGTCTATGGCTTGAGAGGCGAAGACAAATGATGTAGAGCAAGTGGATACAAAACTCATGATGACCGAGTTAGTATGCTAGGAAAATCTTCAACGCTGCCAAAGGTTTTATCGCAATTAGTCTTGGGAGAATTTTGGTGATTGGAAGGTGAAAACAAAACCCTATGGACTAGGGTTTTCCTTTAAAACCACGGCCACAGATAGTGACGGCAAAAAACCTAGAATGCAACCCTAAATCCCCCAAATGTTGTTTTATCAAACCTTTTAACACAAAATTGTAAAAAGATAAGACTTCAGACCTACCTAGAAAACGCTGGCGAGTATTTTTGTGCTTGGCACAACAATCTCTAGGCTCCAAGTGGTGAAAGCTGACTGGATGCATCTAAAACAAAAACAAGGTAACATTCCATAAAACCTCCTGGGGCTTATATAAATAATACATTGAAACAACATTAAATGTGGTCGGTGGGGTGATTGAAAATGCCATTTTGGCACTCAAACTTTAAACTTCATCAGCAAAGTTTTATGACTCGACGTGACAAATCAAGTTAGTAGCGACAATGTCAGCTTCACAATTTGAGTTTTTTGCGACACCATCGGTGTGAACTCAACAACCTCTTTCGAAATGCTTCTTTGGCATAACTCATGAAAAATTTTCGATGACAAACATCGGCTGCAAAATTTCTTGTTTCTCGACATGATTCGGTTGAAAACCTTGACCTCTACCGACATCATCAGAAAAACTCACTGGTGACTCCCGAAAAAATGCTGTCCAAAAACTCATAAAAATATTCCGAAGAAAAGTTGTCGGACATAAAATATAAGTTCCTGTCAATAGTGTCAGCTTCACATTCTAAGTTTAACCGATACTGTCGGCTCCACTTAGAAAGATCTTCCGATGATCTTTTGAAAAATCTCCGATTAAATGTGTCGACAAGAAAGTGCAAATACCACCAATAGTGTTGACTTAAAAAACTGAGTCTCACCGACGTAGTCAGTAAAAATCCAACAAATGCTTATGAAAGACTTAGGCTTTTGAACCAAATAAAGTAGACAAAAAATCGGATGTGAAAGTTGAGTTCTTCAGACATGTCAGCTCAACTCAATGAGTTCTTCTGACACATTGAAAGAAAAAGTTGGGTTTTAACTTAGTGAAAACCAAATTTTTAGACTTGTTCAAAATAAAACTAAGTCATGGAATGAGAATCCAAGGAGCAGAAGTAGTCTAAGAAAGGATAACAACTAAAAACTTTGGGGCCCAAAATGTGAAAAAATTTGGGGAGGCGGTTGCAGCAATTGGTGACTAGCTGGTGAACACAGATCTCTAATAAATTATCTTTTCAAAACAAAAACTGCTACATGGTGTTTGATTAGCAACTCATTTCAGGCTTCTTTCAAGATCATTTAAGAATCTAGACTTCTCCAGGAATGTAAAATTCAGTGCTCCCATTGATTGTAGTCCCTTGGGGTAGGGTAACTAGGCTTAGAAGTCCCAATAACTCTCTTGGGGCCAAAATGTGAGATTCATTTTACCTCTATCTTTGGTTACCGCTGGATATGACACCACGGGATCGTGGAAGAATTAGACAAATGCATTCGTTTGTTCCTCTTTCCTCATGCTATTTGCATTCTTTTGATGCTTAAATACTTTTGTCTTTTGAGTCTTCCTTGATTGATTCTCTTACTTTAAGATATTTATTTAGGTTCTTCCATCCATAGTGTAATTTTGTGTGAGTGACGACTTGTTTCATCTCACATACGAAGAAGAACCTTTTAAGCAGTCTATCTATTTTACTAATTTCTTTCATCAGCATATCTTATTGATATATATGTTCTATTTTGAAATTTTGACTCTTTATCTTAAGCCTTTTGGCCTTCATTTTGTAGCATGGGATTATTTTGAATACCATACATCTGTCAGTTCTACTTCCTTTTCATGGCCCGTCCATTGCAACAAGCCTCCTAGGACAGACATTAGTGTGAAAGTGGATGGAGCCCCAAGATAGTATTCTAAAATTCATATACCTTAGTTATTTTACAGGGTTTAAACAAGTCTTCAATGTGCTCATGAAATAACTTCCCTTTCAGCAGTATATTAACTTAAAGAATCTTATCTTTTATCAAAATCTTGCAGAAATATTTTCTAATAAGCATTCCTTGAATTAAAAGCATTTTCCAATTGTTCAGATTCCTATGTCCCCAAACACCAAGAAATTGAGTTGGCTTATTTTGAAACAAAATCAAATGAACTAAAGCAAATAAGAAAAGGAAAGCAAGTAAAACCTAAAAGAAATCAAGAATAGAAAAGACAAAGGTTTATTTACGTACAAAAGGACTCCCTAAAAACCTAAGTGAAATAAGGTTTGAGAACAAGGCCATTTACAGGCAGGTTCTCTTCATGCCCTTGTAAATCTTATAACTTATAAGTCGATGAGCCTATATTCTCAGCAATTTGAAAGGGGCCAACCTATAGATGTTAAAATTGAGTATGTTTTCCCTTTTCGTTATGCAGGTGATCCCACTTTAGAACCAAGTCTCCAATTTCGAAATTTTCTTTCCCATATTTTCGCTTATCAAACCATCTCTTAACAATTTCTTGTTGTTGTTTAAATCTTTCTTTAGACTTAAATCTGGACTCTTCAAGCTTCAACAAAGTGTTAATATGAGATTGTAAAATTTCACTCCCAGAACCTCGTGAGGCTTGAGCTAACTGAGAAGATGGAAGTAGGATGTTTGGGGATAAAATAGCCTTTTTCCCATAAACTAGAGTATAAGGGGACACTCCTAAGGAGTTCTTCGGGGTGACCCTTTCTGCCCATAATGCATTGGGAAGAGATGTGTGCCAACTCCTTTGATTTTCAATAACAGTATTCTTTAGAATTATGCTAATATTTTTGTTTGTGGATTCCACTAACCCATTTCTCTGAGGATAATAATTTGTAGAATAATGCAATTTGATTCCCTTTTCACTAGCGAATTCAGTGATTTTAATGGATGAAAAATAAGGCGCATTATAAAAAACAAGTCAAATGGGAACCCCAAACCTGGTCATGATGTTTTCCTATAAGAAGTTGATGACCACGTCCTCGTTCACTTTATGTAGTGCAACTACTTCTACCCATATCATGAATTAATCCGTTGCTGTGAGGACATACTTATGTTGCACTGAAGAATTCTGATTGATTTCTCCAATGATGTCTATTCCCCATTGTTCAAAAGGCTCTAAAATAATAACATGTTGCAATGGTCTGGCTGCTTTTGCTATTCTTCCATCGCTTCTCTGACATACGTCGCACTTTCTCACATAGACATGAGTGTCTTTAAATAATGTTGGCCAATAATAGCCAACCCTAAGGATCTTGTGAGCAGTAGTATCGCCAGAGAAATGACCTCCAGCAGGGCCATCGTGCAATTCTTTAACAACTTTGGAAGCATTGTCTTGCTCGAGACATCTCAAAAATACTCCATCGTAGTTCTTCCTAAAAAGAACTCCATCAATTATTTGGTAAGAGGATTACTTTAGACAAAGCGCCCTTCGTTGCCTAAAATTCCAATGTTTTGGAAAATATCCTTGTTGGAGATAATGCACCAGGTCTCTATACCAAAATTTGGGAGTAGTAAAGATAGGACACACATCAATCAAATTTTACTCTGTTTCATTTTCCCAATCACAGTCTTCATCATTATGGCCTTCTGCAATTAACTTAAATAGCCCTTGACCTTTGGTAATATTGGTTGGATTGAACTCTAAATCATATTCCTACGATGTTGTCACCCAGTTTCCTATTCTTCCACCCAATTCTCTCAGTACGAAGAGGGTCTCGACAGTTGGATGAGGGACTATTACATTGGTTATGTTCTTTAAAATGTAAGGTATGAATTATTTCAATGCTTTAAAGACTTCATATGCTTGTTTATCTATAATAGGGTAGTTCAATTCAGCTACTTGTAATACAGTGCTCATAAATGATATCGGGTACTCATCTCCCAATTATCCCTTCTGTGTGAGCACTGCTGCGAGTGAGTTTTCTGAAGCAAAAGTGTACATAATAAAATCATTTTTCAAAATCAGGACTTCTTAAAGAAGGTGCATGTGTTATTGCGTCTTTGATGTCATTAAAGGAAACCTTCTCCACATCGGTCTATTTAAATTGCACACTTTGTTTCACCATTTGTTGCAAAGTTTTTACGATCTGCGCAAAATCAGGAACAAACCTTCGAACAAAATTTATGGTACCCATAAATGATTGCATGCCTTTTTTGATATGGGGTAAGGGAATATGAGATATAACTTCTATTCTTTCCGGGTCTACGGAGATTCCCTTTTTTGAAATGATATGTCCCAATAGTTTTCTTTCTAATACTGCGAAGCTACTTTTTCTTTGGGTTCAAAGCTATGTCGTACTTTCTACAGTGATCAAAAATTTGTTTTAAATGAAAAACATGATATTCCCTTTTCTTCGAGAAAATTGTTACATCATATAGAAATACCACCACACTGTGGCCAATCAATCCTCGAAAAGCGATATCCATTTCCCTCTGAAACGTACCTCCAGCATTGATGAGACCGAAGGGAATTATTCTGTAAGCAAATGTTCCCCACTTCATTTGAAATGTAGTTTTCAGCATGTCTTTCTCAGCCACCAATACCTGGTTAAAGCCTGAAAACCCATCTAATAAGGAGAACAATTCAAATATGATACCATCTGGAGAATCTGTTCTATTGGTGGAACCAAATAGTTATCTTTATCTAAAGCTTTGTCCATATTTATGAAGTCGGCACATAATCTTATTTCACCTGGCTTCTTCCTTACTGGAACCAAATTGGCTACCCATTCTGAATGTCTAACTCTGAAAATAAACCTTGCATCAAGTAATTTCTTTACTTCATTTTGGATTAAAGGTTTCAGCTTTGGATTCATTTTTCTCAGTTGTTGCTGGAATGGTTTCACGCCCGTTTTAATGGGAAGAACATGTTGAATGATACATGTGTCATGTGTCTTCAGGTCTTCATATCTCCAAGCAAATATATATTTATATTGCTGAAACAAATTGATAAACCTGCTCCTTTCTCAAGGCGAGCAACACTTTCCCAAGTTCACGTATTTGGGCTCAGCCTCTGTCCCTAAATTGATCAATTCATATTGCATAGATGAACTGTTAGTATTGACATTGGTTGGATTTTTGAACTTATTATGTAAGTCAAACATCCCTTCTAGTGACCTTACTCCTTTGGGGATAAAATTGCCTTTGGTTATTTCTTCATTTTGTAGCTTTGCTTGATGTTCTTCATCATCAATCACAGAGTCTTTGAAAGTTTCATCATTTGTCAAGAAATCAATAATTTGCTCGTCATTATTAAACACCCTCATATTTGTAACATTATTTGGCACAACTGGTCTGAAAATAAGTTCAATAGCACATTTATTGTTAGTAGGTACTAACCTAGGAGCAGGAACAGCTAAAAAATCAGCTGTAGCATTCTTTAATCTAGGAATTGAATTTATATTGAAAGCATTAAAATGTGCAATCAGATTCCAGACTTCATATTGATACCCTTTTAGGTGCGGTGATAAACAATGTATTGTGTCTCTAACCTGTCTAACTACTATCTCGGAGTCACCAAAAAAATTTAAGTTCTTAACATTGAGTTCAATGTATTTTTTTAGGCCATGGCCTAGAGCTTCATACTCGGCAGTGTTATTTGTACATTCAAACTCTAGTCTACAAGAGATAAATTGTTTGTTCTTTTCTCAATAAATTAGGACACAACTGTCTCTTGATCCCTATTGTGTTTTGGAACCATCAAAGTACAAAAACCAAAATATATCTTTTAAATCTACTTGATTAGTGTTACTTTCTATGTTAAAAACTAAATTTACTATATTACAATCAATATCATCGATCCATGAAAAATGGAGTTCAGAATGTGTGTCTGATTCACAACTGGATTCTTCAACTTGATAATTCCCTAGATCAAGCTCTAAAAATTAGTTACCCAAGACTGAAGATGAGAAGTTTATAGGTTCATTATTTCCCTCCAATTGAGTTACATTGTGTTTCATGTGTGGTTCCCTCATTACCTTAATCTGATTTTGACTATTCTTGTATGGAAACCACATGTGTGACCAATCAGTTGCAAAGTATCCATTCAGTTTCACAGACTAGTCCCTACTCAATATCAATCCAGAGGCCTATGGTATATCCACTACCATAATATCTATAAACTGGCAAACTCTATCATCTACAGATAACCAAATTAGCACATTTTTAATTTCCTCTATTACCTTGACGACAGATCTGTCCAACTGAATGATATTACATGAGGATGGTGTGGGTTGACCATTGATCTTTTTACATACAGAGAGTGGCATGACATTAGATGAAGCCCCAGAATCCACCAAACAATTATGCACATAATGATTAAAAATCTCAAAAGATAATAAGAATGACAAAGTTTGAGATTTGGATTTCCCTCCAATGCTTGCCTCATTAATTTATTTGTCAGATTGAATGTCTTCCTGGGAGCTACTAGGTTGTGGATCAAAATCTTCCATAAGCTTCTTTCTTTACCGGGGAAGTGTTAGTACCATAAATTGTTCTCACACTACGAAAGAACAAGCCAACACAATCTCAATAAATACAATAAGTAAAATAGGTATTTTAGGGTTTTGGTTGTACTGTTTGTAAACAAGAGGGCAGAAACTCCACAAAGATAAAGCAAACACTGAATCATGAACATTTGAAGGACTGAGATGCATAACATATAAAACATAAACCAAACACAATAATCACAGTGCTGAATTCCACCCACATTTAACAAGCATTTCATGCATAATAACCTTAAACAAGAAATGACTATATCAACTGAGTGATTAAAACAAATCAGAAATGAAACCAAACAATAGGCTAAATAGGGCTTATAGTTGCATATATTTCATAATCAGTGATTCAAAAATACATAAGAGCATTTATACTTAGCTTCTTAAACCACAGCTTGATAGCCTCCCCTTGCAACAAAAATCGAACCCTTGGTCCTTTCCCAGACTTACATTTATCTTGTTCTTTCAAAAACAGTTACATAACTGAACAAACTACCTTTAGGTCATCTATCAAATTGTTTAATAAGACTTATCATTATACAAAAATGAAATAACTTTTCACAAACTAACTAATAACTACTATTCTTAAAGTACTTTTACAGGTCCTTTGTTGCCTCTGCTAAAAGAGTAATTCCTTCTAAAGCTTGAGTCTTCCTTCTTGCTTTCTGGTGATCTGCTTCCAAATCTTCAACTCTTTTTGTCAACTCCTCATTATGCTATGTCAGCTCTTGAATAGTTCGTTTTAGTTCTATAAACAGGCTCTCTGTCTGTCTCTTTCTTTTTAAAGCCTCTTTAGAAACTGAAATTAATTCTTGATAGTGACTATTTACTTCTTCCAAATCTTCTCTAAGTATTTTATTTGCAGTCACTAATCCCTCATTGGTCTCATGCAGGTACTCAATTTGATTTTTGTATTGTTTGATACTCCTCTGCAAATTTTCATTTCCAGAATCAATGCACCTTCCTTCTGATACTGGATGCATTCCTTCTGGCATCCAAGGGATTTTCAGCTTCCTGAAGATCTCTTCATCTTCTTCCATATGCTATGTCAAGGTCACAGGGATTTCTGAATACTCTTTGGTTTTAATACTGCATTGGACTGATTGCTCAGCAACCTCTCCTTTTTCTACACAAGAGCTCTTTAAATCATTTTGATGTTGATCTAAAATAATCTTCTTTCGAACCTCCTCAAATATTTCTGAGATCTTGGTTTCAATGAAAACTGGTTTATTTTCTAAAAATATTTTCTTTTTACCATTCATAACTTCTTTATTTTGACCTTCATAGTCTTCTAACTCTTCCTGAGATGAAGAGTCTTCAATTACTGTAATCTTCTTTTCAGCTAGTTTAGGGTTTAACAGTTTCTTCATATTTAATCTGAGTTTATTCTTTGGCCTAGTCTTGGGCCTCCAAGCTGTTCCAATTTCTCCTAACATTTTTAAAACTTTCCCTTGATGTTTAATAGAAGCTAGTTGGACAACCTTCCTTTTCCTTCCTCGTGACATTGCTTCTTCTTCAGAATGTGTATGTATATCCTATTTGGTATGAACCCTAGCTTCATCAGATAATGACCTTTCCTCTTCTTCAGAGAGTACTGTAATAGGAAATTGTTCCTGTTCTTTCACATCTTCCCTTACACCTTGGTTCAATTCTACAGGAAAAGCATCTTCTACAGGCTCAATTTCCTTCACTTCTGACTTTGAAACTTTGTTTTCTTCAATATTGATTTGTTGTTCAATTTTAACATTTTCATCTTCTTGGTTCAAAGATTTTCCTCGTTCACTACCTTCTTCATTCTTGACTGTGACTTTCTTTTTAGGCTTCTTGACCAAATTCTGACCTTTATTCAACTGTCTCTTCTAAGATTGCTCTTCCTTCTCTGTTTGAAAACCAGACCAAAATAGGAAATAATCCCATGTTTTCTCCCTCTCTTGAAGTACAGTGCTTATGACTAGTTTTATAAGCCCATGATGAAACACAGATTGTTTGGTGTGATCCTAATGCTCCTTCACCCTGCTAGACATATTTTGTAAACTTTTCAAGAAGAAGAATGGGAGATTCATTTTGGCTTCATGGCTAAGATGTTGCAAAAAACTAAAATGATACTTAAAAACAAAAGCAAATCTCCCTTCACAAGTGATATAACTTTGCAAGATTTTAATTGGCTCTATCCATTCTGGTTTAAATTTTTGAATAGGTACTCCCTTTCCCCAATCTGCTACTACATCTGGAAGTAAATAATTCTGTGCATCAAAGGTGAAAGGTACTTTTTTAAACCAGTATTCACCCTCATCTAAGATCCATGTAGCTTCTGCTAACAATTCTCTAGTCAACTTAAACTTCAAAGTATCAAAAGTCACCATATCTTTATCCAAACACTGAGCAAATTTATAAGAGACTTCTGAGTGATATCCCTCAATTCTTTCAAAAAAACTTAACCACCCTGCCTCTAAAAACAGTTTTGCACAGTCTGGAAAAGTCTGAACCCAGCTTATGTCTAAAGGTTCAGCTCTATTGGTTTTACCACTTCTTTTCATTTTGAATGACTGTCAAATTGCTTCTTTCAGTAAAACAAACTCTAAATCTATTCAAATCTTGACAATTTGACAGACAATGCTATATTGGGAAACCAAAACCCCAAACTGGGCTCTATCACTTAAACTAATAAATGTCTTAATTCCATTGACAGAGAATTCGACATTAAGTATGAATTAGGTTTACATACTAATAATCTTCATTCAATTCCATCATTAATCCTTCACTTAGTAAAAACACAAATACATGGACTTTGATATCAATTCGTAGCCTACCTGTCAAAGTGATGAATGCAGGTGCTAGAATCGTGCTTTCTTGACTGTCAGGTGTCCAATTTCATTCCTCAATCTTCTTTGACCACTACGATAACTCCAAACAATCACCCCTCAAAGCCCTAAATTTTTGACTTGCTTCAGTATTTGATTACACGCTGCTAATACTTCACCATGAACTCATCTAATCTTTGTACACTTCAAGGGATACAAAATTCAAGGCGAATTTGTCTCATCGTGTTTAATCATCATTATTCCATCACTCTGCAACAGACCACCGTAACTTGCCCTCATGATGATTTGCTTGAAGTATTAACACCTATCACAGTGATCATTCTGGAGGAAACACGTATCAAATCCATTAACTAAGTATGAATGACCTCTCATGTGTGAGAATTTCTAAAAATTTGAACCAAAAATCATGATTTTCGAACTGCGCGATTTTCTTGTAGCGCATGTGTGGGACTTTTTCATGCTTGCGCTACAAGAAAGCCTGTTTTACTGATTTTCAATAATACAACTTATGACAATGGTTTAACCTTGGTTAAATGATCTTGATCAAGACTTTATGATATTTTTTAGGACCTTTTAATTCATATAAACATTCTATAAGCCCTCTAACTATGAATTCTAATAAATCAAACCAAAATTGAAAAAATAAAACTATGAAATCTCTTAAATATAAACATGAAAATTAAAGGAAAAGATTAAAACTATCCTAAAAACTAAATATTTAAAAAGAAATGAACCAAACCAAGCTTTAAATCACAAATAAATGCAATAAAAATGAGAAGAAAAAAGAGGCTATAACAGGAAGATTACACAATTCAAATAGAGAAATATTCACTTTCGTTTCCTTAATGTCTTCTACTATGTCATACCCCATATCATATTCCATCAGACCTTTCTTACTACTTTATGTTTTATTCTCCACTATCTTTATAGGTTTCCTTACTGCTGGAACTTTGTCTTTGACTAGATCAGACTTAGATGTTGTTTGGGTAGTTCTAATCTTCTTCATATTTTCTTGCATCTTCTTTATTTTCAGCAGTACTAATCTTTCATCCATTACCGGCCCTTTACTTGTGGTTGTAACATTAACTGATGAAAGTTGGATCTCTTTAGTAGGCTCATCTTCATTTAGTCCCAATGTAGGTACACAATCCCATAAGACCATTGTGGTTTCATCTGTTTCTTCTAGTTCATTGGTTTTTTCCTCTTCCACCTCAGGCTCTGTTAATTGAGCATCTAATATTTGATTCATTACTAAAGTCATTGAGTTTATCCATTGTGGGCAACTCTTTTCATAATGAGGCTCTTAATGGAAAGTGCAGAAATTATCCATTCCTACTTCATTAAAATTCAAAATAGAAGAATTATACACAGGTGGTTGAGATTGTCCACTTTCTTCTCTTTTCTTGAAATAAGGCTTGAACTGGTTTTTCGATGAGCTAGCTTCTTTGTCCTTTTCTAGATCTACAATATTATTAGATAACTTTTGTACCATATTGACCACATTTTCTAATTCATTCGAGTGTTGTTCCTTAGGTCTAGTTAGCAGTAAAGGTTTTTTATTGCTAAAGGTCTTTATTTCTGATTCTGAAGTATGTTTGGCTATACTGTCAAGTTCAGATTCTACTTTATTGTCTTCCTCATAATTTTCCACTAACGAACGTTTCACTTCTCTTTTGACAAACATTGCTATAAAAGGACAAAGTGTTGAAGTATAGTATTCTATTAAAGTTTCTTCAATGGGATTTGTTGTAGTACTGAAATTACTCAAATGAGCAGCAAACCTCTGGTTGAAATCTTGCACTTTTTCTTTCTTGTCCATCCTTAGAGAGAGAAATTCTTTGATAAGGGTGGTGATGGTTCTTTTACTTCCAAATTTACTTTTAAACAACCTTTCAAAGGTGTCCCAATATGTTATGAAATTGGATTGTAAACTGAAAAACCAAGCAGAAGCTTTGGCTTCAAAGGTATGTGGAAAAATCCTGCATACAACATCTTCATTTTGAACACCTAAAAGTTCCAAAGCTAAATAGTAACTTTGCAAGTGGTCTTCGATGGAAATTCCCTTTCCAGGTTCAAACTTTGGCAGAGCCTTTTTTGGATGCTTGGGAAAATCATGCAAAGGTGCGGCCAAATTAAGTAGTGTTCTGACCCTCCATGCTAGTTTATTAGCATTTGGGGGTTGATTAGCGTTTGCAGCAATGATTTGATGAGGATTCTGTGGTGGGGACTATGGAGGTGATTGTAATGGAGACTGAAAAATAGGGGAATCTGGTCCCAACTGATCAAGTGGTTCGATGATCTCTTGTATGGATAAATATACCAACTCTTCCAAATTTTCCACCAATATAGAATCTTCAGTATAATAAGGTTCTTTCTTGGAATCCTTCCTTCTTGGTAATGTAGGAATTGCTCTTAATCCTCCAAGCTTCTTTACGTAATATCTTGTATGTCTTCTCAAGTGATTAACTTCTTCAAATGGAACAATGTATAGACATTCTGAACCTTCTTCTTTAGAACCTACTCTCTCGTGTTCTCCGGGAATGAAATCTTCAGGAAACTTAGTTTCGGAGCTATCTCCGAAGGAATAGTTTCTTGTAAACGGATTTTCTCTGTCGGGCATGCACTCATGGCCATCCTTCTAGCATCAAAGCCATTGATGCCTGGAAAATCCCAGGTACCAATAGTAGGGATTCTCCCTAGTAAGTGATCTCAACTAGATCATTCACTGTTTGATATGGGGAATCCATCCAGTTAGCGGCTCAGCTACCGTAGAGTTAAAGTGTTTAAGTTCGTTTTACTGGTTATGGCCTGGTCCACCATTTATGTGATTTTATGTTTTAAGGATGAATTGGAAGGGCCTAAGATAAATGCAAGTGATTGATACATAAGAACCTCCGAAGAGCTGCTCAAATTCTTACCTCTCACTTTACCTAAATCTTGCTTCTCAATCACTTCTAAATTAAGCAAAACTAATGTAATCTAGTTTATTCTAAACTACTCTATCTATCCCCAAGGGGAGAAAAACTTGTATCTAATAGAGTAATGTACAGTAATGTTTCATATTGAATTCTACAGATAGTTTTTCAAACTCCACACACATAGTTACAACAAAAAATTAAACAAAGATGGCTTTGTAATATTAAAACATTCTGTTATCAACCAAAATGGCACTTCTCTGTTTGCGTACTGAAATCCAATATGTCAGAACACAAAAGGACAATTAGGATTGAAGTAGGAAAAAACACTATAGATGTGCATGACTAATGATACATAATCTCCTGACCAGCTTCATATATTTTGATTTGGAGATTATGGTTGCACACGCGACTATTTGCATTGCAACCCGCGTGTCATACATGACTATTTGCATTGCAACCCGCATGTACATTGAACACATGAGTTTACTTTGAGCAAGGAGTGTGTCACACGTGCCTTTCCTATGTATATACTCGCATGTACCTTAATTCAATGTTAAAAATAATAAATCATGATTAGTCGAGATCAGTTGAGCCTTAGTCAATAACTATCTCAACTGTCTCAACCATCATAACCTTCAAAACCAATCTATTTCCTCATGTATAAATAGAGGGCATGGGATGGGGCTAATCAATCATTATTAGAAGAGCAAAGTTATTCTAGTGGTATGCCTTCAAACCTCTTGGAGCAGAAAAACTTAGTGTCCTCAGTTTGCAGAGGAGTCCTTGTTTCAGAAGCTGGGTTGCAACCCGCGTGTACATTGAACACACGAATTTACTTTGAGCAAGGAGTGTGTCACACGCGCCTTTCCTATGTATATACTCGCATGTACCTTAATTCAATGTTAAAAATAATAAATCATGATTAGTCGAGATCAGTTGAGCCCTAATAAATAACTATCTCAATTGTCTCAACCATCATAACCTTCGAAACCAATCTATTTCCTCATGTATAAATAGAAGGCATGGGATGGGGCTAATCAATCATTATTAGAAGAGAAAAGTTATGTTGGTGGTATGCCTTCAGACCTCTTGGAGCAGAAAAACTTAGTGTCCTCGTATTGCAGAGGAGTCCTTATTTCAGAAGCTGGGTTGTAATCTCACCATTCTTTGTTTATGAATAAATAAAGTTGAGTCTTCCAATCTTTGTATTGTTTCTTTCTCATGTATGATGGATTATGAATGATTTAAATTATGTTATTATGAATATGCATTTCACTAACCATTGATATATATATGAGATATTGATGAAAGAATTTTCCTTTTACAGGTGAATTGGAGAAGCCCTAGAAGATTTGGAGACTGAAAGAGGAGAAGACCAAGCTTGGATCAACCATCATAAACTGGGTCTGCTAAGACTTCTTCCTATTCCTATTTCATTTCCTAGATAAGTTGATTGTCTGCAAGTGTCTTAGTAAGTTGGTAACCCTAGATACCCTAGGTTACAAGGGTGCAATGTCCTGAACAACAGAACCGGCGACTCCACTGGGGAGTCCAGCCTGCTGTGGGTCCATTCTTTAGGTTCCCTTACCAGCCTTTGTTTTTTTTTTTTTTTTGGGGTGTGTTCAGTCTTGTTGGCCTTTAATTTATAGTTTTGCTTGTTCAGAGCTTTGTTGCTAGTCTTTTTCTTTGAAAAATTTTAGCAACACACGCGGGTTGTCTGCTTAGATAGTCACGTGTTTCATTGTGTACACGCATGTTTCCTTCTGGACGGCTGTGTGTGGTACCGGGTTGTCTGCATAGACAATCGCATGTTTCCTATAGCAGTATTTTGGTTCAATCCCTATCTGTTGGCTTTTGATTGCTTGAAAGGGTTATGTTTATCACATGACTCTGTGAGTCTGAGGTCTATATGTCACACCGTTTACTTGATTTCGTCAAGTCCTTGAGTTTTTGTATTTGATTTTCTTGCATTGGTGAGTGTTGGTGTTCCTCCTGCTTGGTTTGTGAGGTTGAGTGCTTGTTTTCTAGGTCAGTGATCAAGTCCTTGAATTCTTTATACTCTATACTGCTTCCTGTAGTCTCAGTTTGTCACTCTTTTCTTTATGGATCTAGTGAACTTTTAAGTTTATTAGTTTCTCCAAGTCGGGGTTTGTTCTAGTCTTCTTCCTCTTGGTTGAAGCAGGTCACTTTGGGATCCTTTAGCCTCATTTCACTATTATATGCTTAGATTAGTCAAATTGCTCAAGTTTGCATTCGTTTGCATAGTAATTTTTGAAGTTATTTGAAAAGAAAAGACAAAAATATTTTGCATTAGGTTGCATGTAGTATTTCTTTTCACTATTTTTCAAAGAAAAATTCAAAAATTCTTAAAAAAAGTCTTGTAGTTTCTCATACTTAGTTTTAAATTCATTAACTTCCATTTACAAAAAGAAAAGAAACAGTTGGCTTAGTAGTTATTTGCTTTGAAAACTTACTTTTATGCATCATTTTTGTTTTCTTTTATCGAGTCTATAACACCGCATAAGTTTCACGCCATTTTCCTCTAACTAAAAACAACCTATTAAAAAGAACGACATAATTAAAAATTATTAGTAAGTTTTTTTTAGGCTCTTACACCAACTAGCTTAGGCTAGACTTGTGGATTAGGGAGTTCTAACTCTCCACAAGTATTTGATTTCAGACATAGTTGGCCAATCACTAGGTAAATCCTCCTCCATATTAACTGTATCTAGGAAGCTCCTCTCACACATGAGTTAAGCACGAGACCGCATAAGGACTTGGACTGAGGAGATAACCCTTTGATTCCTTGTTCAAGCGTAGACCAAGATTTGTACGCATCTGGGGACTTCTGTCAATACCACCTCTTGGGCCTCGTGCAATGATGGTGTTGACAGGGTTTCAAGATTTGCTACCATGCCCATGCGTACGAATCAGGCTTGCGACTGTTCCCCCAGACTTTCAGTATAGTTGTGATAGCCTTTAGTCTCTTTGGCATTTAGGGTTCATACACAAGTATACCAGAAGTCTATTTTTGGTCTACCTTGGACGGGCTCGGAACGTAAC
Organism: Pseudotsuga menziesii; assembly: GCA_001517045.1. NCBI lineage: Eukaryota > Viridiplantae > Streptophyta > Pinopsida > Pinales > Pinaceae > Pseudotsuga > Pseudotsuga menziesii. The sequence continues at coordinate 63,706 of LPNX010660213.1, read as the reverse complement.
CCCAGTAGAAGGTGTGGGAGGGTGGTTGGGTGATTCCTTCACTTGTGCGTAAGAACATCTACAAGGATGCCAAGTAACCATCTACTGGCTTTCTTCTGGAAGGAATATCTTATACCCATTTGTCTGTTTGGATTTAGGAGTTTTTTTTAGTGAGTGTTGTGTGGTTTGTTTGTATTTATTCTACCTTAGGGTGTGTGAAGAGACAATTTTTACCCATGGAGGATCAACCTCTCAGAAGGTCAAGAAGGTTGCAAAACCTTCCTCCAACTTTTACAGTGGAGCCTCCACCGCCCCCTCAAAGGCGGAGATTAGAGACTGACGGTTCTTTTGAACTAGTAGGAGTAAGCGAAGTTCTAGGTGAGCTAGAACTTAGGAATAATTAGGTTGATTCAACCGCAGTAGAGATTGAATACTTGTAGGCTGACGAGTTTGCAATGAACTTTAACCCCCCTCTTACTGACTTAAACGATCATGTGATTGTCCAAGTTCTTCCATTCACTTCACCTGTGATTGGTGTTCCCATGAGCAGCATTATGGCAAGCTCTATAAAGGGTATGTTCACCCCCACTTCAGTCATGTTAGCTGGAGTAGTGCCACCTCCCCCAGTTGGTACTCCTAGACCAAATGCACCTACTGCATCTTTGTCACCAAGTAGTCGGCTGGTCCAACCACTAACTCCCTCTAATGTAGTAGGTCCTTCTAGTGGGGTTGTTGCTGGGATTCCTAGTGCACCTTTTGCTTCACCCTCTTTTATGCACACTGCTTAGAGTGGTCCTAGTGGATCCTCCTCATCTGTTCAGGGATTCCTATGGAATGGGGGGCACATTCCCCCATCTACTTCTTATGCAGGCCCTACACCTGCATATGTGGGGATGCATTTTGGAAATACAAATGCTTATGTTCAAGGTTTCCAAACTCCATTTTTGGCCCCGTTTACGAGCTCTCCCTTTTCGCTCTTTATTGGAGGGATACCCACTCCGTTCTTTCAGACTACAGCTTCATCTCAAAGGGCTCAAAATACTTATACTACACCGCACATAAATAATCCACTGGCTTATGGGTGGAATCCTTTTCAAAGTAGTCAAACTACTTCACAACCGGTAGCTCAAGGAAACCCCATCTTTACATTTGGCAACCAGGGGTCCTTCTACTTCCCAAACACATGCTTTTTTAGGATTTGGTTAGGCCTAAAATTTCATTCCTGGAAACTTTAAACTTGACAGATTTGTCTAAGTTAACGAATGACTCGATGAAACAGAGTGCCACATGACCACCTGTTCCAACCAAGTTACCCTCGGACATTCCCAAGTTTGAGGGAAAAACTGGTGAAGATCCAAGTGCTCATATCACCACTTTGTATTTATGGTGCTCTTCCAACTCAATGAATGATGACACCATTCATTTGATTCTGTTATAAAGAACTTTGACTCGTGTTGCAACAAAGTGGTATATTGAATTGCCCTCTGCTACGTTTGACATTTTTTGGGACTTGGCAAATGTGTTCTTGAACCACTTCTATCTTCCTGTCCAGTATGATGCCGACACAAACCTCTTGTCTACTTTCAGGTAAGACAAATCCACTCACATCTCGGATCATATCCAAGAGTGGCGAAGACAGAAGAGGCTTATAAAAGCCACCATCCCCCCCCCCTGAATTATGGTTAGAGTGGTTCCTTAAGTCTTTATTGCCTTATATATCTAAGGATGTATCCACTTCAGGGGTGACCACTAAAGAAGAGTCCATCATTAGGGCCCAGTAGATGGATTTGATATATGCTCAGTCTGAGATATTATATGAGATCATACCTGAGGCACCGTGGTCTACCCATAGTGTCAAGAAATCCAAGCCTGGACCCCATGCCGATGGCATGGTTGGTTCAGTGAATTCTCCCACTGTAGATTCATTGGCCAAGAAACTCCATGAGTTGTCGGTCAAGTAGTCTATAGCGGAGGCAGCAAAGGCTTCCCCCTCGACCCAAAATGAAAATGCTTTTGCACAATCCTCCCAAAAGTGAAATCAATAGCCCAGTGGGAAAAAGAAGAAGGGGAAGAAAGGTGAGGGAAACAAAAACAATCCTAAACCCACGAATAATGATGATGGGGGCAAGAAGGATAAGAAGAAAGTGAAATTTTCCTGTAAGTTATGCTAGGGAGATCACTTAACTCATCAATTCCCTCTCATTGATCAAGCTCGGAAGCTGCTCAAAACCCAACAACCAGTCATCCAAAAGGATCCATTTCCCCAAGGACAAAATGTAGCTTATGTTTCTAATGTAGCTAGGGGCACTTTTAGTGCCCCTCCTAACCAAAATTATATCAACATGGTACAATCTAGTGCCTTACTCCATACAAGAAATAAAAATTATAAGACGGAGGCCCCTGAGAAGGGTAAGTCTATTGGTGAAACCTCTAATCCTCTCACAATCGAGAAACATGTTGATCCAATGCCTAAAATTCTGAAAGGTATCTTTAAAAAGGAATTTCACAACCCAAACTCTAGGGATACTTCTAACTACTCTGTGGTGGAAGATTTGGCCCAAACACCTTGTGCAATGTCTGCATTGGAAGTGCTTCAGAGTTTTCCCGCTCAGTGGGATGCCCTTTTAGTAGCTTTAGGCAGCATGGATTCTTCGAGTTTGATTGCAAATTTTAATCTGTAAGATGTCAAGATGTGCCTACCATATCATGTGGCCTTTTCTATAAATGTTGTTCATAGTGGTAAGACCATTGGACGTACATTCGTTGACGAGGGTGCTTCCACATGTGTTATGTCTCTTTCTTGCTGGAAAGCTTTAGGTTCCCAGAACTAGTAGTTCCATCTAACACCTTGCTTATTGCTTTTGATGGGAAGTCTTTTCGCCTACATGGTATCCTACCAGCTTTTGAGGTTAAGTTGGCAGGGAAAGCAGTGTCTGTTGAAGTGGAGGTGATTGATGCCCCATTGGAAACTTGGTTCTAGGGAGAATCTGGACTTACACTATGTGTGCGATTACCTTGGCTGTTCTTCGAGTAGTGTTTTTTCCAAATGAAGGAAAGTTGGTTACCGCTGAACAAATAAATTTCACTCGAAGAGGCTGTTTGGAAATGAATGATTCCACAGTGCCATCGGTTTATCAGGTTAGACCGACTACAGAGAGCTTGGGGGATGGAATGTATCCATCGCTAATGGGCAAGTTTGATATCCCATCCCCGATAAATTATCTAGGTTCTACAAGTGTGGGTAAGTCTATCACAACGGTTGTTGATATAACCGATCCTTGGGTCCTTCCCACCCGTCACAAACCTCAGGTGCCCTTATCTGTAGTGGAAGTGGCTTACCAATCTATCGTTAACACCACTACTGATCTGATCTTAACTCCTTCTGCAGTCTCAGAGGAGTCAGAAGAAGCTTACCTTCCTGCTTGGGCAAAGAACTCATTATATTCATATGACTGCTTAGACATGGTTTTGCCTTTAGATGAAGCCATTTTGGAAGCCATGAGTGGGAGAGATAAGATCTGTGAAGATCTTCACCATAGATCCTACTTTCTTCCGGAGCTGAGTAGAATAGAAAACCAGGAGTTCCATGTGAGATTGGCAAATGATGTTGATCTACCGATTAATCCCTTGTCAAGGGAGGGAATTTTTGTTGAGGGGAATATGGCAAATATTTATGTTACCATTCCTATCAATATCTCTGCAAACCCTGACGTCGTTGAAAATGTACATGTCGATGCAAACTGCTCTTCGGAGGAGATTTCTATCTATACTATCTTATTTAAGGAGTTTAGTGATGTGTTTTCCTAGTCATATGAGGAGATGTCAGGCATAGATCCATCAATTGTTGAACATGAAATTCGAACCTATCATGATGCTAAACCAGTTCGACAAAAGCTTAGACCTGTTAACTCGTGTAAGGCAGCAGTCGTTAAGGCTGAAGTGGAAAAATTGTTGAAATCTGGTTTTATCTACCTGGTTGCTTTGACATAATGGGTATCCAATCCTGTTCTTGTTGATAAGAAACAAGGAACGACACGTGTATGTACAAACTTTCGTGACTTGAACAAGGCATGTCCCAAGGACAATTACCCCACACATTTTATAAATCAAATCATTGATGCTTGTGCGGGGAGTGAAGTTTTTTCATTTATGGATGGCTTTTCTGGGTACAATCAAATCCAAATTAAGCTGGAAGACCAACGTAAAATGGATTTTATTTGTCCTTGGGGTACCTTCGCGTACAAAAAAATTCCCTTTGGATTGAAAAATGCAGGGGCTACCTTTCAGCATGCAATGAATTTTTCCTTCCATGACATTAAGAACATTGTCAAGTCATACCTAGATGATTTTCCTGCTCATTCTCGTAAGAGGATTGATCATCCAGATCATCTTCGCTTGATTTTCGAACGGTGTAGACATTATAAAATATGCTTGAATCCCCACAAGTGTGTTTTCTGTGCGGAGTCGGGATGGCTAGTCTGGTTCATAGTTTCAAACAAAGGTATTCAGGTGGATCCTTTGAAAGTAGAGGCCATTATAAATCTACCTCCTCCTCGTTCTATTAGGAAACCTCAAAGCCTGTAAGGAAAGTCTAATTTCCTTCAGCATTTTATCGTTAACTATGCCAAGATAACTAAGGGTTTCATGTGTCTGTTGAAGCAGGACACTCCATTTGTATGGGATGAAACTGTGCAACTTGCTTTCGAGGCATTGAAGAAAGCTTTGTTGTTGGTTCCTTTGCTACACCCGTCGGATTACTCTCAAGATTTTATATTGTATCTAGCTACATCGAAATCGACCATTGGGGTAGTATTGGTCCAGGAAGATGACAAGCTCCAAAATCATGTTTTCTATTATCTGAGTCACGCATTGGCTGGCCCTAAACTTTGATACTCCCACATCGAGAATTTGGCTTTAGCAGTTGTTTATGTTGTGCAGAGGTTACGTCACCACATCCTACTAAGGACCACTACAGTAGTGGCAGATGTTAATCCCTTTCAGTATGTTTTTTCTCGACACATAATCGGGGGAAAATTCAATAAATGGATAGTCATTCTCCAAGAGTTTGACTTGGATTTCCAATCTGCTAAATCTAAAAATTCCTTAGTTTTTGCAGAACTTATTGCAGAATTTCCAACGGAAGAGAATGTAGTTGTTGAAGAAGACTCATTCCTAGATGAGTACATTTTTCTTATTTCAACCTCTAATCCTTGGTATGGAGATATACTTATCTATCTATAGACTTTGAAGTGTCCTGCATCCTTCTCGAGGGAAGAGCGACGTAAACTACGCGTACATGCAAAAAATTACCTTATCATCAGGGATATTTTGTACCATAGAGGGGTAGAATATATTTTGCATCGGTGCCTTACCCATGAGGAGGTCGAGCATGTCCTAAATGATTCCCATAGTGGAGCATGCGGGGGTCATTTATCTGGGTTAGCAACGACCCAGAAGATTTTGCGTGGTGGCTATTTATGTCCCATGATATTTAAAGATTGTGTGGAAGTTTTTAAACGTTGTCATCCATGTCAGTTATACACTAGGAAAATGCGGTCACATCTTGATTCTTTGTTTCTCATCATCGCGGTGGGCCCCTTCACTAAGTGGGGGTGGATTACGTGATGTGCAACCCAGTTTTGACTAGGGGGCACAAATATATCATTGTCGCTATTGATTACTTCACCAAGTGGGTAGAGGCAATGCCTACCTTTAAAGCTGACGACGAAACTGCAGCTTTTTTCGTGTTCAACTAGATTATCACTCACTTCGAAATTCCAAAGGAGATTGTCACTGACCATGGTAGTCATTTCCAGAACATCATGATGACCGAATTGGCTATTATGCTAGGGTTCAAGCAAGATCACTCATCTTCCTTCTACCTGCAAGCGAATGGTTAAGTCGAGGCAGTCAATAACACCTTGAAGACTATTCTTAAGCGTACTATTAATGCAACCCGGTCAAATTGGCACATTATGCTATACCTGCACTTTGGGCATACCGAACCAATGTTAAAACTGCCATGAGGTTTTCATCTTTCCAACTCGTTCATGGGGTGGAAGCAGTAACTCCGGTTGAGAGTGAAATTCCATCGCTTAAAATTTCCATTCATGTACTCCCTGACACGGCTGGATTAGAAGAACGTTTTCTAAATTTGGAAAATCTAGATGAACTACGCAGAGATGCGTTAACGGCAAACGAAACTCATAAGAATAGGGTTAAAAACCAATATGATAAATCAATCAAGCCTAGAATTTTCTCTAAGGGGGAGCTTGTCTTACTCTGGGATCAAGACAAAGAACCCCTAGGGGCAGGAAAGTTCAAGTCCATGTGGTTAGGACCCTACATTGTGTCGAATGTATTGAAAAAAGGGGCATATGAGTTAACTAATTTTGAGGGAAATAAGCTGCCTGGTCCTAGAAATGGGCTCTACCTAAAGAAGTATTATGCCTAGGCTTAGTGCTTTTTCTTGTATTTTTATTGTATGTAATTTTATGTACAATAGTTAGCTGGTTAGTGTTCTTACATAATCTGGTGATTGTTACATATGTCAGTTGAGTGGTTCGTAGGTTTTGTGGATGGCACTAGTCGTCATACTTGTAACTTGGCTTCCGCTGCATGGGTCATTTATTCACCCTCAGGGTAGCTAGTTTCCTATGGAGGCGCTTTCCTAGGTCATGCTACCAGTAATGTGGCCGAGTACAAGGATTTTATTGAGTTATTAGGGGATGCCTTGTCACATGGTATCACCCAGTTGGAAGTTAGACTTGACTCTCAAATGGTAGTTTCGCAGCTCAATGGAAATTATCAAGTGCGAAACCCTACCTTGTTACATCAAATTTTACAGGTTAGATTACTTGAAAGAAATTTTGATTATATTTCATTTAATCATATTCCACGTAATGAAAATACATTAACTGATGCATATGCAAACTATATTCTAAATTGACATCTAACACACATTTTGTAAAATATACACAACAGATTCATTTAGAACACATGTAAATAACCAGGATATATATATATATATATATGTGTGTGTGTGTGTGTGTGTGTGTGTGTGTGTGTGTGTGTGTGTGTGTATGTATATGTATATGTATATGTATATATATAGGATCAAAACTTGACCTATCTATGGACATAGGATCAAAACTCGACCTATCTATTATGTCCATAGATAGGTCGAGTTTTGATCCTAAGATCCAGTCACAACTGTATAAATATACAAAAAATTTGGATCGCAATCCATAGAATTCCTATAAGTCTAGGCCTAGTCACCCGCATCACCAACATCATCATCGTTAGCCTCTTCGACTTCTATGTAAACTAGAACGACTTTGGCTACCCTCCTCATGAGTCGTATCCACATAGGTGGAATTCCTACTACAAATTCTTGCATAACAGCAGGAATCTGCTCAATCCGTATAGTCGAAACTCTTTGAGTCAGCCTGGCCAACTTTCCCTCGAGTACTCTCAGTAAACCCTAGTCTCCACCTAGTACATGCCGCACATACATCCTAGGGTTCCCATCAGGGCATACATGTCCAACATCTGCATTTTAGACATTAAAATGGATTAAAAACTCTTATACATATGTATATAATTTTATGATGAAAATTCATAAAAATTAAAAAAAATAAAAATACCTAGCTCTCCCCACATTCCTCCTGGCGAGAGGACGAGATCATTGTCTCCTTGAAATTCTAAACCTGAGTAAGAAAACTGCTCAAGTGCTGGTAATTTTCATCCCCACCACACATATAAGTCATCATCGTATACACCCTGGACTAATCCTCTGCCACCTTGGCGAAGGAAGACTTCTCCCCACTTGGTCAGTCTAGGCTGACGAGGAGAGAAAGCTGGAAGTGGTACCATAGGGCTAATAGTAGGCACTCTCTCAAAGGAGAATGCCACCAATATCTTGAATACCCAAAATTCTTGCGGCCTCCTCTCTTACAGTCAAAGAGTTGTTTCTTCATGATCAGGATTATACACGAGCACCAATCAAACATAGTTCCCTGTAAACACTCCAATGCCACTCTCATTTGTGTCTAACTAGCGATATGTAATGACGGAGATCCCACAACCCGTACTATTATACTTACCACTACCTATAGTGGGGAGTTGGCTATATGAACAATTGGGATGCATGATCCCTTTTTTTGACTCCGTAGCATGCAGTAGGTGTCCACATAATCTTGGACACTCATGGGGTCGCCACCGCTGCCAGTACCTTCAAGTTTCATAGGCATACCCCTACGAGACAACCCCATGAAGAAATATATGTCTTATAAAGCTATCTCCAAGATCTCACCTTGAATATCAAAAGTTCCGAGGTCATGATCCCAATAGCTAATCAAATGTTCAAGCAAGCAGACATTGGCCCGCATTGGAGAAGTGCAGAAGAACTTTAGCAACTTGCATTGTCGTAATGCATGCATAGTAGGGGCATCTTGGTCCATATCCTCATGTTCTCACTCCCTCCATTCTAAAACCATGGTTGAACCTGCCCAATTGACCATCATTAATCATTAGAATCTATCAAATTCTTTTAATTTTGGCCATATTTAAAATTTTCTATGTTACGCAGTACACGCGACTGTCTTTTAGATAGGTCGCGTGTCACACACGAGTTGCCTTCGAGCAGGTTGCATGTACACGACTGTATAATTTGCCTACCCACGTGTAATGCGCAACCTCCCTAGGGCAGGCACAAAACATGAAAAATTTGCATATAAATGAAATGTAAAACGGTTGGAATGAAAGAGAGGAGAAAGCTAGCTAACTTGACACTTGTGGAATTCAAAATCGTCCACCAGTGTGTCCTTGTTGAGCAATCCAAGTTAGAGGTGAAATATTTCTAAATTGGGTAAAAACATGAAATGGTATGTTTTAATTCTATTTTTGAACTATATATAGAAAAAAATTCAATTTTTGGGTTTCTAGCCTATAGTTTGAAAATTATTTTTTATAATTGAATTGATACCATGTCTTTTTCCCTAATGCAACAAGTTCGAAGTCTTTCTAAAGTTGTTATACGCTCATATAGAGTAGGATTTGGGTCTTTCATATGTCATTATGCATCTATACCTTATCCATTTTTAACCCTAGGATTACCTCTTTGACCACGGACTATGGTGTTTAACCATTTTTTACATCGTCTACATCATTGTTCTTCCATGGATAGGGCCTCATTTCCATGAGTACCCTAGTTTAGAACACTTTGTCGTCTTTTGGTACTCATGCCGCATTTATCATAGGTTTAGGGGAGCCTTCTTAGCTATTTTTCACACCAAATTGAGCCTCATTTTGGTCTTTTTTTTTACAAGCTATCCCTGTTTTATAAGGCTCCTCTCCCTTATGGAGTTTCTTTAGGCCCAGGTCTAACTCCTCAAAATAGACTTGACTGCCAAGTAAACTTGTCCGTTCAGGCTCATTAAGAATATGTGAATAGGCATCCACATTGGTGGTAGGTTATCGCTTTTTCAAACCATGTGGAATAATATGAAAAATGAACACTCTCTTTTCTTCAAAATTGAGAAGAGTATTCTCAGGCATAGGTTTATCACTTTTCTGGACCTGAGGGACTAAACTTACGGAAAAGGAACGCCTGGTATGAGCTTAGTTTTCTCTTTTTTGTGCTCTGGACCCAAACATGAAAAAGATTATGAGCGTACTTTATGCCTTTGTCATGTTTGTAAAACCCTAAAGAACAAAGCATCGAGTTTACTGTTGTAAGCCCCATTTCTCGTAATCAAATGGATCTTTTCGAGTGATCTTGCCTTCCTTCACACTCGTAAAACTCAGGCTATACGCTGCTTTTGAAGGGGCGTTGGGTAGGTGGTAATTTAACCTTTTTCAGACCTTCCTAACTAAGTACAAGAAAGGTGCGTCTTACTTCTTCGGAAGCTAAGAGAGTTCTTTTGTGGTTTGTTTTATACTTTTCTGGCCTCAGGAGACTAAATTGTACGAAAAAGCACCCCCCTAGAGTCTTCTTTGGAGTTTTTAGACTCTCAAAATATGAAAACACCAACAAACATGTACTATTTTGGGCTCGTAAAATCCATGAATCAGTGACTTTATCAAGAATTATTCTCTCACCTCTTCAAGCTTGTCAAAAATGAAGAGAGACCTGAGTTGACTTTCCTGGACTCATTAAAATTTAATAGGAAAGATAAGGAAGAAGTACTCTCTTTGGGTTATAAACAGTGGTAGCATGTCCTCCTTGAACATAGCACTCTCTCAACTTTTCGATACTCATGTTTTAGTTTACACTTTCAGCTCAACTATTACTTCAAGTTTCTTACTCCTCCACTTGTCCTTTATACATGGGGAATCTGATCATATCTCCTACGTGACATATAAGTCTAATTGTCCTATCTGTAAGTTAAAAGTTGCCTTGGGTCATCTTTTTGTCATGCTCAGTGTTCAAGGATTTATCCCTTCATCTGATTATTATCCTGATTCCATCATTATCTTATCTGAGTATTACTTGTGTCTACCTTCCTGTATCCAGTTCCTAGACACTCTTGTGATCCGTTGGAGGATCCATTGCCTTCCTCATCATAGTATGGTTTCTCATCGGTACTTCATGAAGACGAAGACCTAGAGCTTTGACGATGGTACCTTAGGATTCATTATCATCATTGGTGAACTCCTTTGCTTTAGTTGTCAGTTCCACTCATTGTCTGACATTCTGTTGAGTCCCTTCCATGTTCAACTTCAACACATCTATTCACATGGTAGGGATTGTACTGGTTCCTTTGGATTTTGATGAAGATCTTAGGTTCACATTTATAACCTAAGTTGCACAAGATTATGTATGATCAATTACACAGCTTCCAGATTTTGAAGACTCATCATTGTATATTGTGGCTTCGACCCACCTTTGTAATATACGTGGTCTTGTACCCGTATCATATGATGTAATCAAATGTTGTAAAGGAGCTAGTGTTCCATTATATTGAACATGGAATCCTCAGATATGATTTTTTATATAACATTAATATGAATTTGTTTCAAGTACTTCCTTTGCTGCCTTGGACACTTGAGTTCTCCAAGATTAAAATATTGTAATGTATTTCTGCCATAGCTTCCCTCTGACCTCACAAATTAGGGGGCATCTTTTATCAACCAAAATGGCACTTCTTCGTCCGAGTATTGACATCCAATATGCCGGGACACAAAAGGACAATTAGGATTGAAGTAAGCCAAAACACTATACATGTGCATGACTGATGATACATAATCTCCTAACCAGCTTCACATATTTTTATTTGGATATCAGGGTTGCACATGTGACTATTTTCATTGCAACCTGCGTGTCATACGCGACTATTTGCATTGCAACCCGTATGTACATTGAACACGTGAGTTTTCTTTGAGAAAGGAGCATGTGACACGCGCCTTTCCTATATGTATAGTCACGTGTACCTTAATTCAATGTTAAAAATAATAAATCACGATTAATTGAGATTAGTTGAGCCTTAATCAATAACTATCTCAACTGTCTCAACCATCCTAACCTTCGAAACCACTCTATTCCCTCATGTATACATAGAGGGCATGGGATGGGGCTAATCAATCATTATTAGAAGAGAAAAGTTATGCTGGTGGTATGCCTTCAGACCTCTTGGAGCAGCAAAACTCAGTGTCCTCGGTTTGCAGAGGGGTCCTTATTTCAGAAGCTGGGTTGTAATCTCGCCATTCTCTGCTTATGAATAAAGAAAGTTCTTCTTATAATCTTTGTATTGTTGCTTTCTCATGTATGATGGATTATGCATGATTTCAATTATGTTATTATGAATATGCATTTCACTAACCATTGATATATATATGAGATATTCTTGGAAGAATTTGTCTTTTACAGGTGAATTGGAGAAGCCCTGGAAGCTTTGAAGGAGATTGAAAGAGGAGAAGACCAAGCTTGGATCAACTGTCATAAACCGGGTATGCTAAGCCTTCTTCCTATTCCTATTTCATTTCCTAGATAAGCTGATTATCTACAAGTGTCTTAGTAAGTTGGTGACCCCAGAGACCCTAGGTTACAAGGGTGCATTGTCCTAAACAACACATTCATTACTCATTATATGCACAAGATTTCTAATAGAAAGTATAATCATTCATCATTGCAGAAATAATTCATTAAGTTAGAATGGTCTCATAGTTGCATAGCAGCTAAATAATAAGTAGTTTATCATTAGCAATCCACACAATCTATATGCAAACTTGTACAGTCCTTTCCCCAACAAAATTGGTTCTTCTTTATTCATAGAAAAAGTAATTCTTCATACAAATAACTCAACATATATGCGGTAGTGAAAAGTCCTTTCTAATCTATCCTCTAGTCATATTTATACAATTTTACCAATGACTCTTTGACTACCCTAGCCTTTTGGACTTCCCTGACTTCTTGACTTCCAAAATTTGTCCTCTAGTGTCTTGCGCTAGAAAAATGAAAATAAAATAAAATAAATTACATAAAGTGCCAAATGTAGATAAGACAAAATCTCAAGTGGGCCTAGGTGGTCTTTCAATGAATTCACCCCACCCATTAGCTTCTGCAACAATAGTTTTGTAGTCTACAAGATCCAGTAATTTTACAGTCACTTTGTGCACAGCCAGTTGTGACTTTATTTCTGTCATTTTGGATGGATTTACCCTGTACAAGTCTTTCAAGAGGTAATTACCAACTGAGGCCTGTGCAATCTAGTTTTTTATCGCTTCTTCAGTGATTCCTTCAATTTTTTGTATGCTTAGTTCATCCTCACACAATCTATCCTGGATATATTTCAGATGTTCATCTTTGTCTGGAAACTCCTTGATCTTTGCCGCTGAAGAGGTCTAGAATTTATTATGCACTATGTGCATTTTATTGTAGAAATCTATGCATCTTTCTAAAGTCTTCTCGACCCCAGTGGTCAATCTCAAAGCGGATTTGTTGCAAAACTCTAGGAGCTCTAATTCTATCATTAATCCTTCTGCAATCTTTTGCAGTAAGTACTTAGGAAATGACACATTAGCTTTTATCCAAGTCAGATGTCCTTAAACCTTTTCTACAACTTTTAATAGTCCTTCTCTGAAATCAATCAATATTGCTAAAAATTCCTTCAACCTCACCTCTTCCTGCTTGATCTTATATACTCCATCTGTGAGTTTCAATTGCACTTGATGCATATTCCTTTGGATTAGGAAAACTTTATCACGGAAGGGCATGATATCAAGCTGCCTTTCATTAGTTGTTTTAAGTTGATTCTCCAACATTCCATTTTGTTCCTCCAACTCTCCTACTCTGGTTTTGAGCTCTTATGTTTGCTTGTTTACTATAGATCCCTAAGATTCCAATTCCAAAATCTTGCTTTCAAGATCCTTCTTCTCTCCCTCAGTGATTGTAACTTAAAGCACCAGTGCATCCTTTTCTGAATCTAAATATTAGTAATCATTTTGGAGATTTTCAAACTCTAAAAGAGTTGCCTCATGTTTTCTCTTTAATTCTCCTCCCTCTCCTCTTTCTTTAACCAGAGTGTTCTTCATCTTACACATTCTTTGTTTATAGTGTTCAACATCTTCTACGAATTTTCCAACGTTATCATCATTAGCTTGAGAAACTACAATGTATACTGATGCTAAAAATACGGGATCTTGGTTGATGCCTTGCATGACGGTTTTCTCAGTCATTGTGACTACATCAGGTTGGGTACCAACCTTTGATCTCTTTTTTGATCTCTGAACAATGGCTTTCTTTCTCGGGTCGAAGAATATCGTATCTAGGCATGCCATTGCATGATGCTTGGATGGAGTAAAAGGCACCAATCCCAACTTTACAAGAGGGAGGTTGCCTCTTGTTATTGTGTCACTAGATGGGGTAGGAGGGTACGTTGGATTATCATGTGTCGTGTCCTGATCCAGGCTCTCTCTGTCCTTGTTTTCCTGTTCCTTCTTTCTTAACTCTTCAGTTGCATGCTCAGCTTCTTTTCATAATCTTTCTTCTGTTTCTCTTTGTAGCCTTTCTTCCTCTTACTGTTAGAGTCGTTCTTCTTCTGCCTTTTTCCTTTGGGCCTCCTCAGCTAGTAGTTTCTCAACTTCTTCCACTAGCTTTCGGGCATCCTCTTCTCGTTTCTTAGTAGCTTCTTCCTGTTGTTTCTGATGTTCTGTGGTGCTGCTGATACCTTTGCCTCATGTGGTTTTGATCCTCTTTTTGAACCTCTTATTCAAGGAAGTCATGTTGCACGCATTTTTGTATACCTCTTCATCTCTGTCCCAATGATGGGAGTATTCAAAATGTACTCCTACAAACGCACAGTGTTTTGCAACTTTGTCATAAGCATCGTTCCTGCAGAAACTCTTTTCCCGGAAGTGGAAACTTCCTAGATTGTTCACAAATTTTGTTTCACTTTTTACCTTTGTGAATTTGTAGCTACCAATGCAGAATGGCAATGGTGGGAAGACTTCTTTCTTCATGTCAAACAAGAAAATTCTAAATCCATCTATAAACAATAGTCTTACTTCCTCCTTATGGACTACATAGTTCGTGGCGTATTTTGGCAACAATGATGGAGCTCAGGATCCTCCATACATCTTGATACATCTACTCTCCTTGGAAAAATAATAGTCCCCATACGCACATATGACCTCCATGGCATCTTCTGACATGCAATTGCATTCTTTGAGGAAAATTAGCTGGTGCAGGGGCATGAGAAATTCTTCGCATATCATCTTGTAGTAACTTGCGTATTTGTGAGCCCATAGAATCTGATATGTGACATATACAGGAGCCTTGGTATGATCCCAATCGCAATTGAGCTTTGGGAATTGGTGCAAGCATAAGATACAATCAATCAAATAAGATCTCATATAAAATTCTGACTTTCTTTGAGTCAGGCCTCCTTGTGCGGCAACTACACAGGATGACAAGCTATTTGCTACAGTATTTGCCTAGTTAAAAATGGTGCCCTGCATGGCCACATGATATATCAATGGGATCCAACTCATCTTGTAGAACTTCCCATTTTCCCGGCCAAAGATTTTGTTTAGCATCAGGGATATAATCCTGTAGGGGGTGCGTAAGCTGGAAATCTCGTACTCACCAAAGGCTTTCTAGCATAGTTGCTTTCCTGCTACCATCATCTGTTTAGCACATTCAAAGAATTCTAAACCCAAACTGTTCATCCAGTCATCTTTCATCATGGTTTGTGGAGCAGGTAGTTTGCAAGCCTTGGTTATATAAGTAGGGGTGAAGGAAGCAAAGACTTGTCCTTCGGTGTTGGAAATAATCATAGTACCTGTGTCTGCTCGAGGTATGATCCATCCGTTCACCTCAGCAAAGGGAAGAGCTCAGGGTGCATGGATACCTTTATGATACCTGATTTTCTTATGTTTACATATAAAGGTATATATTCTAGGCCCGCATCCAGTACATTCTGGTCCTTGATCATATGATATATGATATATATGTCCCCATTGAAACTCCTGCTTAGCTCCTGTGACAACATTCGTGTCTTCATAAATGATTTCCATTCTGAGCAAGACCTCCAAATCTGAGTCCTCCTCAGTGGCCTTAGCCTTCTTCTTTCCACCTTTCTTTGGCATGTTGTGATGGGAAGATTGAAGTTGTAACATGACCATAGAAATAAATAGCTGAGTGTCATTGTGATCAAACAACATGCATTCATATCAACAAGATATATTGAAATGAAAATATATTGTTTAGATTGCAAGATATAAATGGAAACTTAGATAGCAAATCATGTTTTCTTGCAAAAGACAAGATTGCATTCAGTGCTTAATAAGATGGAGGATAATAAAGATGTTTTTACCAATGAAATAATTTGTTCCCAATGAAATCATTCATTCCTTCCATGAAAATATATTCTAAGTCAACCTTCCAAGGAAAATTCTAGATGTTCTAATCTACATTCTAATTGTCTCTATAATGCATGCTTCAGATCTACCAAACAGAGCTTCATTTAAACATTTAATTCAACCCTTTAATTTTTGGCAGCTGACAAAATTTCATGATTCTTCTCCTCAGGAAATTCTACCATCGAAATAGCTACCACTAGCATAAGGAGGCCATACATTCATTATGCGAGAATATAGCTCAGGATGCATGGAAATGACCACTAAGGGATTCAAAGGAAGAAAATCCAAAGAAATCAAGACAGTGCAATTGCAAAAATTATCGATGCCTAAAATTTTATTATGAATGCTTTGCATTTGGTATGTATTGTGATAGATGTAATTGTATCAATTATTATAATAATGTTGACCATAAAATTGTGAGAGAGGAAGTTGTTGATGTAATATTTGAGTATAATCCTAATGCATTTCAGCCTAAGATTGTAGGCAATCCAACTTTTGTTCGAGATAACAAGGAATATATAGGAGAGTAACTTCTTCCAGCTAAACATAAAAAAAGGGTGTCATTAAAAGAAATCATGATGTTTGAAGTTGTATTGTGAAAGAAAATTTGAAGGTTTGGTGAAAATATTTCTAAGCTTTTGATATGTAATTAGGTTTGAAGATAAAGGTTGCATTTTTGTTTGGTTTTCAAACTTTGTAAAAGGATTTTAAATCTATGATTACCCCTTAAAAAAAATCTTTTGTTCTATCATGAATGTGCAATTAGTTGTGAAGATGAAGTCTAAACTCGTGGGTGCTAAGAGCAAATTGAACCGAAGGCTTTAATAAAAAGATCATGTTTATTTAGCTCATTGTCCTAGACTTGGTCCAAAATTGAATAAGGGGGTCTAAGGATACTTGAATCAGTGTGTGATGGTGATTGTGTCACATAAGATGCAAGGTTTTTTTATATTATGTTTCTATGTATTGACACCCAATTTGGAAAATAAACAAAAGCACTAAATGAAAATTGTAAATGCATAAAATAGAACATTTCTTTGATTCAAGTTATGGTTGAACCATTAGAGCATAATGATCTGTCATTAAATTGTAAAAGAGACCTGCCTAAAATTGAATAAGGAGGTCATCTTCATCAAATTGTAAACATTGTAAGATCACTTGGGGTGCATGATCGGTAGCATCGGACACCCTAAAGTTGATACCAAATCAAGTGAGGATGAAAATAAATAAGAGCAACCGAGAATTAAAATAAATAAGATCAAGCAAGTGTGAAAATAAATAAGATCAAACAATCTTGAAAGCAAACAAGTGCAAGCGAGCGAGAGAAAGCAAGCCTGATGAAATTGTAAAATATTCAATGGGTGAAGGAGGAAAGCAGTTACATAATGCAAATCAAGAAATTAAATAGCTACAAGAATAATTAGATGATTTGGAAAATGAGGTGATTAATCTTCACAAACAACTTGATATAAAGAATCAATTGATTGAATTTCTTCAAATAAAATTGATTAAACAAGAGAAAGAAATGATTAATGCAACTTGTGACACTAGTGACATGTTTCAAATTGTTGATACAACTTGTGATTCAAATGATCTGATGGAAAAGGTTGATGCTTCTTATGATGCACATGATCTAGCAAAACAGGTTGATAAAACAATAAGAGTTGAGGATTCCTTAATTGGTCATGGAAAGGAATCATTTAATGAATTGATGAGTTCTATAGATGAGTTAGAAGAAGAATCTCAAAGTGACAATAGTAGCAGTAAATATGAATTTGAATGTGAAGGACATCATCAAGTACAACATGATCTTTCCAAGATGATCATCATACCTTGGCAAAAATTGTAAGCCAACATGTAATGCCCCGCTTGACCAAACTGTTTGAATTACCAATTGCATGTATGTATTTGCTTGTTAGTGTGGACCCTTGTTAGTTTGATGACATTGTGGACTTATGGATTTATTATTTTGCAGAATTTATATATGTGTGTGATGATTATATTATAAATTATGTTCATGTTTTGATTATATCTTTAGCATGCAAACTTAATAGAGGATGTACGTGGATACCGATTTAAAGTTAGGCTGCTGCTTTCATGAGTCGGGCCTTGCAACACTTTGAGCTTAAATATACAATCATGGAAAAATAGGCTTTTGTCTTAGTAAGATCTTTGAAGCATTTCAGTTAATATGTTGGTTATTCAAAAATAATTTGCTATGTACATCATGCAATAGTTAAGGATATCCTATGTCAATAGGATTGCTTAGGCAAAAGGGGTAAGCGAGTGTCTAAAATAAAAGAGTATGATTTAGAAATTAGACCCAAAAAGTTAATCAAAGGACAAGGCCTAGCAAAGATGTTAACCCAGGGTAATGAATAATACTTAGGGATAACTTGTTAGAATGAAGAGCCTACACCTGTCATTCCTCCAGAATTGCACTATTTAGATCATCATTGGTACTTAGATATTGTATTCTTCCTTCAGAACTTTACATGCCAAAAGCATATCAAAGGTCATAAAAGAAGGACTTTAAGGTTAAAATCTATCATATATTGTATCACCTAAGAGGGGTTGGGTTGGAGAAATCCAGATGGAGTGATCTTTAGATGTGTTAATGAGAAAGATTCTAAGGAACTCTTGACTGAGTTCCATTTAGGATTTTGTGGTGGGCATTATGCAGCAGATACAACAGCCCACAATATCCTTAGAGTAAGTTACTATTGGACCTCCTTATTTGAAGATGTTCACAAATTTTTTAGGAGTTGTCAACAGTGTCAGTGATTCATTGGGAAGCCTAAGTTGAAAGCCTTACCTTTGCAACAAGTTGTGGCTCTATCCCCTTTCTAGCAATGGGGGCTTGAATTCATCGGTAAATTTAAAGATAATTCTAGCAATGGTTATTGTTGGATTTTAATAGCAGTCGATTATTTCACTATATGGGTGGATGTTATCCCCATTAAAAAGGATATTGATAAAGTTGTTATAGATTTTCTAGAGAATAACATCATCACTAGAATTGGTGCTCCTTCTGAAATAACAATTGATAATGCCAAAGCTTTTAGTTCTACAGAGTTCACAAGCTTTTGTTTCAAATATGGAATTATCATATCCCATTCTTCCAATTATTACACACAATGTAATGGTCTTGTTGAGTTCAAAAATAAGAACTTAATGACTATCCTTAAGAAAACAATTGGAAATGATAAGAAGTCATGGGATAGAAAAATCAAATATGCACTTTGGGATAATCGGATAACTAAGAAAAGTGCAACCGGGAATACACATTTCGAATTAGTGTATGGTATGACTGTCTCTTTGCCCATCTACCTTCAAATACCTTCCTTGAAGATGATTCATGAGTATGAAATGGAGGAGTATTCCATGCCCAACATGATCAATCATATCATTGAGCTAGATGAGAACTGAAGAAAGGCTCTTGACCATAGTATCAAAAATCAAGATAAGATCAAAAGAACTTTTGACAAGCCAGTCAGGACAAGACCTTTTCAGATTGAGGATGTGGTTTTTCTTTAGGATAAGAGGAAAGAGGAGTCGGGAAAGCATAGAAAATTTGATAGCCTATGGATGGGTCCATACATAATATATGACGTGGTTGTCACAAATTCATTTCTCCTCGACACTATGGAGGGGGGAAAGTTGCTCTTACTAGTGAATGGGAAACAATTGAAATTGTTCTTTTGTGATGATATCTAATGCCCATGGGGGCATTATTAGGGATTTTCTAAACCCTTACCTTTTTATTTTTAGTATTTCCTTTTGTACCATAGTTTTGTACTTTAGCTCTTGTATCATAGTTTATATTTTGTACCTTATTTATGTACCATAGTTTCGTATATTATTTTATGTATACTAACATTGTTGCAGCTTACGTATTTCATTTTGGAATTAGTATGTGTGTGTGTGTGTGTGTGTGGTACTTATGCACTTTAATTTCGTGCAAGAATCAGAGATTATGGGTCCCTCACAGACTCTTTTTGAATGAAGATCAAACGAGTGCACGACCCACAATTGGAGCCAGATGTTATCCACTAAGTTGCACTTAGGGGATTTCCAGTGAGCCGCCAGAATCTTGAACAAGCCAGTTGTTCATCATCAGAGCTCAGAGGTTCCATGGTTACATCATGACTAGTTGTGGTACCATTTTTAATAAATTACATGTTCATACCTCATGGGGATTTTATACTAAATGTGTTAGCATGACAAAAAATTTGTAACAAACTTGGATTCCTAGGACTTAGACGTGAATCCAATCATTCCAAGGTGTTTTTTCCCTTGTCAATTATGCAATGTTGAATAAGCGATGTATAATTTTCAAGTTTTTCACCACTCCTCCAAAGCTAGAATGGTCATCTTGGTGGTTAAACCCCGAGAGTTTATTAAAGTTCACATGTCAATGTATATAAGCATGTTAGACATTGTTTTGAGTCATTATGAACATGTACCAGGCCCCCCTAGGGTTTTGTTTTAATTTCCAAAAAAAAAAAATTTCCCACAAAATTAGGCCATTTTTAAGGGTTTAAATGAAAATTTTCAAATTGTTATGAAAGTGTAGTCCATAGTCCGTTTTCGGTGCGGGGATGCTCGTTTTCACACTTATAGCATCCTCTTTACCCTGAGACCCAATTTTCCTAGGTCTTGGGTGATTAAATTATCACTTGGAGTGTTTTTTCTTAATAAGACATCAAAACGTCAAATTAATGCTAAAAATGCGACAAAATGACACCAAAGTCAAAATTCATATGTAATATCCTGAATTTTGGACCTAACACTTATAGGCATGTGCCCATTAATTATGATGTTGACTTGATATTTT
>LPNX010660213.1:3412-23750 GCA_001517045.1 Pseudotsuga menziesii | reverse complement strand
TATATATATATATATATATGAAATTTGGGATTGTTACAGGTATCACTGGAGTTGGAGTGTTACACATTAGCAGATAGGTTAAGTTTTGCTCGTTGTATGAACTTATAGTAGATAACCTTGTGCATTGTAGGTTTGGATAATAATGTGACTTAGTTTATGTAATTGGGTTCTAGAAAACCATTTTAGAGTTTACCACGACTCAGAACTTCACATGGAAAATTCGGAAGGTATTTGGTATATTTTCTGAAGTTGAGTATTTTGTGCAAGCTTTTTTGGTTATACACATGAAATTTGGAATTGTTTTAGGTATCACTTA
The DNA here is from genome assembly GCA_001517045.1 of Pseudotsuga menziesii. Taxonomy (NCBI): domain Eukaryota; kingdom Viridiplantae; phylum Streptophyta; class Pinopsida; order Pinales; family Pinaceae; genus Pseudotsuga; species Pseudotsuga menziesii. Next base: position 23,434 of record LPNX010660213.1, on the reverse strand, counting down.
AGTTGGAGCGTTTCACATAAGCAATTAGGTTCAGATTCTTTCCTGTGAAGTGCTTTTGGCACAACCCAAATATTTTTTGTTTGATTGATGGGACTGCTACACATATTTTGTCCGAAGTCTGGGTGGAGGAGGACCGAGCTATTCAAGGAAGTTTTACATGGGACTAAAAGCAATTATTTGTATATTGTCTTAAGGTTAGTATATTATGGATTTGTCACATATGTACAAACTTCACGAGTGTTTCAGATATTCTATTAGGCTGGAAGTATTAGATGTTTTCACATTAGCATTTTTAATAAAAACATTTTTGGCCGTTTTGTTTAGAGTGCTTCAGGTGCTATATGTTGGTACTTGGTAATATTGCTGGGTAATTTGTTGCAGTATTTTAAACAATTTTTGCATTTATGTTCTTTTCTGCTATATTTTATCCAAGGAAGACCTTGCAGAAAGCCCTTAGAATACTTCTTCACTATCCATCGATGGTAAATAGGGTAAACCATCAGCCCTGATGACGGAGCCTAACCCCGAGGGGATCAAGAGAGTCAAACCCATGATCTCCCCAACTTTGGAGGAGAGATCTGACGTCTGGATTATGATTGCTTGAGCTGACCCTTGGAACTTCTTTTCCACTGTTAGACATGCTATCTTTATGCAATTCATGGGGTTTAGGACTCCATTCTTTTAACTTAAATTATGAATATTCAAAACATATTGTTAGATGCGGGGCACATGCATTGTTAGGAAGCTGAAGTAACATTTGTATCCTGCTGTTTTTAACTGGATACCTCTTCCCTGATTATATTCAATTGAAAATACAATTTCTTAAAGTTGCTTGGGTACATGGAGCTATGGAATATGTTTATTGTANCCTGCTGTTTTTAACTGGATACCTCTTCCCTGATTATATTCAATTGAAAATACAATTTCTTAAAGTTGCTTGGGTACATGGAGCTATGGAATATGTTTATTTTACATTGCCAGGAATTCTGTTGCTATGATATTAAGCATGCTCATATTAAAATAATGGCCTGCTGTTGGATATGGTGGTTTATAATTTATTCAGTTGATGTGGGGGTAAGTGAATATTGCATCTGTGAAATAATAAATAAGCTGGCTGGGCTGTGGTCTGGAAGTAAGTAGTGGAGTGCTTACTGCAGCAAGAACCAGGCTGGCATCATTGTCCAGGTTTTTTAGGTTGGCATCATCGTCTGGGTATTTCAGTAAAAAATAGAGTCTATAAATATTGCAAAAAAAAAGATTGTTAGATTTCGAGCCACATTCCACAGGCGGTTTCAGTAAGACAAAGTGACCTTTCTTATATCCACTGTCCACTGAGTGCATTAGTTTACCCTTAAACTATTTGGTTGTTTGTATAATTTCCTCTTACATTAATTGGATTGGTTTAACCTGAATCTACGTGATTGAGAATACAATTTTATAATGTTGCTTTAGAGCTCTTTTGCAATGTATTAACCACTTTCATTGTCTATGCTTCTATGCCTCCCTTCCACGCCCGAAGGTGGATATGTTGGACTATTTTTTGAAACCAAAGACCATTGAATTTACCCCAGTGGAATGATGTACCGGAGTTTAAGGTTAGACACACATTTCCATAGATTTAATTGAGAGGGTATGATGAGATATTTCTCTGGGCCTTTTTGAATGTAGGACCTTGGACTGGTTTTTGGTACCTTCTTGTTATTCTCTTGGCCATCATTAGCCCCTTTATGGATGTTCACTACATATAGGTATAGGATTTCGCTATGCAACGATGCAATACTTCCTTTTTACCACTCTTGAATTTTTCTCAAGTTTCGTTCTGTCTTGACGAGTTGTGTCACCCACTCCAAGTTACTTTTCCACACTTGTTGGATGGTAGCACTTTTCCTCAAATTGGTTGTTTTAATTTAGCACACTTTGCATGTTTGGCACCCATTATGCCCATCCTTGTTAGGATCATAGTCGTAGTCTTTGATTGCATCACGAGCTTCATTTTTTGCTCATGTTAATCTTTGACCTCTACCTAGTAGACACCTCGAGTACAATTTGGTTTATTTCTTTGCTTCCCACTCAATGTTCTTTAACCTAATGTTGCCCTTCATCCATGTGTTGAAGCCCCTCTTCCATGCAAACCTCCATTACCCACCATTTATGAGGAGACCGACCGTAGGTGCCTCCCTTGCGACACTCATATGCTATCATTTTCTGTATCCATTTTCTGGAACTGCTTGGCTGCATATAGACCCTATCTATTTGTTGAAACTAACTTTTATTTTTATAAAAGAAAAAAACCACCGAAAGTCTTAATAGAAAACATCAAAATCCAAAAACACCAAAAAACCAAAGAGGGGAAACAAATTGAACTTTTTGTATGATCACCAACTTTTGCACCGTGTTTGATCTCTTCACTAGTTTGAGATGTTATGGTCATCTTTGTTTGGAGCATTTGTACTGCGTCACCTAGTCCTATCCATTTGCTGGTTCATTGTGTCTCGAGTTGAATCTATTGCCATCTAACTGAATTGGTTGTCATGCCCTCTAGTGTCACTTATCCCATCCAGTTGAGTTCCCCGCCTTGGTAATTACTACTAAGGTGCCAACTCTAAACAATTACACACATTGTTGAAACCTGTGGAAGGTAAGGAGATTTCTCCCATTGGCGAAATTTGAAGCATGAGATGAAGATGCACAATACATCATTAACTCTACTTTTGCAGATCATGTTGCTAAAATGTAGAGTTTAAACATGCACATATTATTTGGATTACATTGTTGAATTTGTATGAGATCTAACAAAGCGAGGTATTCATTCATTGGCATAAAGTATGCATTTGACCAACTTTTTGTGGGTGACAACATGGATGTGCTAAATCGAGGGGCTTATAGTACAAGTTTGTATCATGCACTTACTATCATTGTTGACAAATGTATTTCAATTTTGCGTGATTAATTTGAATGTTAAGGTAGTTGGGATGACCCTTGATGAGCTGGGAGGTATGCTATAGGAAAACTGATGCAAGAGTTGATTTAGTGATCGGAGTTTTGATTAAGTGCTCTGTGCTAAATAACCAAGGACGAGATTAAGTTTGTGCCTGGTGTAAGCTATAAGGAAAGGACACAAAGGTTGCAAAAACATGTTATGGATTCACTATGTTATTATTTGTAATGATCAAGGTTGTTATCCGTGTGAGCGATTTAAATGCAAGTTTAACCGATTACAAAGAAAGTGGCAATCAAGAAATTATGCAGAGAAAAAGAATCCTTTTTTTTTGTAAGCAAGAAGATTATATTATATAAAAAACCTATAGTACATAAAAGTTTGGATTTTCAAGGCCTAGCTTGCCCCAAATTTTTGCATGACTGTCTAAACAGATTCATCACAAAAATGTTGTTCTGTTTATCTATCCTTGTTAATAACTTATCTTCCCTTTCCCCCCATTACAACTAGCTACATCAGTATTTGTCATATAAATCCCACAAAAAGAGGCTACATAACTTTGGATCATCCTACTAATATCGCAACAATAAGCAGAACTAAAGGCATATCAGATCCAAAAAATAACTTCAACCTAGGTAATAAAAGACATAGTAGACAGATAAAACCTAATCCCTAAAACAGACTCGAAACCCATCACTTCGGAGCCTAGGAAACGTTCCTATGAATCATGGTCCTTGAGCGTAGCCCCTCCATGCTTGGTATCCTCTGCAGCAATAGGCTAGAAATTCGGTTCGTGAATAGGGCTTGAACCCCAGAAACGAGCCACAGGCGTTCATGTTTCAACAACTTCGATCTCCAGCGGGATTCCAAGCTTTGGGGCAATATTGTCAAATTTTTTATGCATCATGCGGTTGTCGTGGTAGTGCTCCTTGGCAGGTCTTAACAGGTTCCTCCTCGTCTAACGCTTTGTTCTCCATATCCATTAAGATGTGGGTTACCAGTTTCTTTGTGACCCAATGGGTGGTGAGGCATACGGTCATAGGCAGAGAGTCTCTCAGCCATGGTACCAAGATCACTAATCCAATCTTCCACCATTGCCTTGATGGTTTTCATATCCATGGCCTGCGCCCGGTTCCAAAGGTCACGCTCGACTCGTTTGATTTCCTTGCGAATTATAGGAGGAATATGCTCTTTGAAAAAATGGGCTTCTTGCCCAGCTTTCTGCATTTCATGGGAGGGCTTCTTCCTCCCTTTATCACCGTCCTTGCCCCTCAANGTTTGATTTCCTTGCGAATTATAGGAGGAATATGCTCTTTGAAAAAATGGGCTTCTTGCCCAGCTTTCTGCATTTCATGGGAGGGCTTCTTCCTCCCTTTATCACCGTCCTTTCCCCTCAACGCTTGTCTTTTGGGAGCCATAAAAAAAGGAGCTTGGTGCTCAAACTGATATTCTACTAACTCTTTCTTTCTCACAGAATACCACCCTAGGTAATGAAGAAGCATAATGCGTGGATGGAAAGCATGTATCACATAAATAGCCTCGATGGTCATCCTAAATCGGTTAACCATACTAATTCCTTTGTACTTGCTATTTATTATCATGGTACAACACTAGATCTATCTACTGTCCTCTGTAGTTCTTCGTACCTTGCCCTTCAGATGTTGGACATGGATGCAAGCTTTCCTCATTAATGGCAGTTAATGTGGGTTCTTGGGTACTCATATCCTGGTGAAATATGGAGGTATCGGTGTTGAACAATGATGAAAGGTGATTATGACTCTGTTTTGGTAGAGGGAGATGTATGTACCTCGTTAATGTGAAATGATGCTAGCCACGTGTGCTCCATCATCTCCCATACAAGTTTGAGGTCTTGGGTCGCCAAGTGGGAGCATTGATTCTGCCATTTGTTACCCCCCTCCCTGGGCAGATTGCTTTCCACAATCCACTCTCCACTCTGTTCTCCTATGTTAGCCATCAAATTTGCNAAGTGGGAGCATTGATTCTGCCATTTGTTACCCCCCTCCCTGGGCAGATTGCTTTCCACAATCCACTCTCCACTCTGTTCTCCTATGTTAGCCATCAAATTTTCCACCTCATTCCCGTCACGTTTGACGTGGTAGAAGGACAAAGCATGGCATCCTCTGATGAGATCAACCAACCGCTCCACTCGATACGTCATACGCCAACTATCCACAACTTTACAAACCTTTTGTCTACCTTGCAGCTTTTTGGCCATCTGGAGGATGATGTGGGAGTAGTCTTCAATGACCAAAGGTTCTTATCGTTTGTTGAGGAAATGCTTAATGCCTTGAAGTAAGCCCTCTAGTTTTGCTGCATTGTTAGTATCCTACCTGATATTCCCATGAAAGAACTGGAGAACACTACCTTCGCTGTTCTGGATAACTCCCCCAAACCCAGCCGAACCAGGGTTCTCTTTGGAAACACCATTGAAATTTAACGTGAAATGTCCACTTGGAAGTGGAAACCAAGTATGCAGATTGGCTGGGATCACTCTCCTTGCCTTAAACTTTTCCCATCCTTGTGGAGAACGATCCATTCCCCATCCATCCAAAATCCGTTTTTCATTATCATCCGTCTCCCAGTCTTTCTCGTCCACTGGGTTATTTGATAGTCTCATGTATATGTTTATTTACTTGGTTCCAAACTGTCTGAAGCAGGTTTTTCTTTCCTTCAAAGATTCTCCCATTTCTTTCCTTCCAAATAGCCCACATCAAAGTTCTAGGGAACATGAGCCAGATTTTAAGAATGTCTGGGTTTTTGTAAGCCTCCTTATCCCATTCTGTTATCGTTTGGTGAGGTTGGCCTCTCACACGATCTGTCCTCCTAAAAATTACAGCTCCGAAGTCCCATAGGGAGGAAGCGAAAGAACAAGAGTCTAGGAGATGATTCATCGTCTCCTCCTCATGTTCACATAGAGCACACTAGAAAGGGCCATTCATGCCTCTTTTCATTAAGTTTTCTCCTGTCACGGTTCGTCTGTACACGACTAACCATATAAAGGTAGCAATTTTGGGCTAATGATTAGAGTTCCATATCACAGTCCAAATATCTTTATGCTGGATTCCTTCCTGGTTGAAAGTAAGATTACAAGCCTCTCTTGTGTTATAAAGTCCCTTAGATTGATATCCCCATCTCAATTTATCGGGGCCTCTTTGGATGCGAATGCAACGTTCCTGAAGGGCCTCCATAATCTTGGGCATGTCTTCAGTTATGAATCTTTGGTTCTACCAATCCTGTGGTTTTCGTTCATGGAATTCCTCATTGACCTGCGCTTCTCTCCAAAATTGATGCAGTTTTGTTAATCTCAGTTCCTTGGTTCTAGTCCAACTAGTATGGATGTCAATTTGAGAAATGATCTTTGGAAACTATTGCCATGAGTTAGTCCAAAAATTGGCATCATGTCGTTCCCTTATTTCCCAAAAGCTACGATCTTGAATTCTCTCTCTATTTGCATGAGCATAATTCCAGATATGGGATCCTTGCATGCTTTCGTTAAATCTTATGAAATCTTGTTTTGGTTTTCCCTGAGCATACTTACGATGCCATCATTTTGTCCATGGCTTTTCTTTGTGCGACACCNCATGAGCATAATTCCAGATATGGGATCCTTGCATGCTTTCGTTAAATCTTATGAAATCTTGTTTTGGTTTTCCCTGAGCATACTTACGATGCCATCATTTTGTCCATGGATTTTCTTTGTGCGACATCCAGTGCCACAAAATTCTTGCCCCTAGGACTTTACTATTTTTCGTCGGATCTCTCAATCCCAGAACACCTTGACCTTTTGGTTTACAGATGGTGTCCCAACTCACCAGAGCCCATCTATGTTTATCATGATTGTCTTGTGGCCCCACGAGAATTGTCTTTGAATTGTCTTGATCTGTTTTAGAACTGATATTGGAGCATCCAAGGTAGAAAAGAGGTAAATGGGCATGGCTTAAAGCACTGCTTTCACTAATACAACTTTGGTTTCCAGGTTGAGAGGTCTAAAAGCCCAATTATCCAATTTCCTTCTCATTTGTTCCAGTAAATTTTCCCAAGAGACTTTCTTGATCACCTCTTTGGCTAGAGGAGCACCAAGATATTTGGACAGAAGGGAGCTTCATTGGAATCCTAGGATACACAAAATATTCTACTGATTAATCTTTGGAGTGTTAAAAGAGAAGAATTGAGACTTGTGTTATTCACCTCCAGCTTGAATGCCCTTGAAAAAATGTTCATGCATTTCTTTAGAAATCGTGCCTCTTGAACCAATGAGTGTCCCATAAGCATTATATCATCCAAAAATTGCTGGTGGGAAATGGTTTCAGTACGATTATGGAAATTCAGGCCTCTAAGCTCCCTAATTGCAATCTTATCTTTGATAACCTTGCTCAGCGCCTTAACCATTAGGCTAAACATAAAGGGGGATGAAGGGTCCCCTTGTCTGACACCTCTTGAAGGTTTACAAGTTCTAGTAGGGGTTCCATTTAAGAGAATAGAGAAGAAAGCAGTTGAAGTAATATTCATTATCCATTGAACCCAATTCTAGTGAAAACCATAAGCTTTAAGCATTTCTTTCATAAATTGCCAACTTAATTTATCATAGGATTTTGAGATATCAAGCTTCAGCAGCATACTTGTTTTTTTTGTAACTTTTAGAGAGTGGATGACTTTGTGGACTAAAATGATTTTGTTGAGAATTTGACGTCCTTCCACAAACCTTGATTGTTCTTGGGCCACTAAGTCCGGGAGGATAGGCTTTAATTTATTAGCCAACACCTTTGTTATAATTTTGTAAATAACATTACGGAGTGCTACAGGTCTAAATTTACCAAGAGAGTCAACCCCATCTTTCTTAGGGATGAGAGTTATAAATGTGGAGTTGAAAGCTCTCATAACTCCTTTATCCCTTCGAGAGTCCTCCACGATTTTTCAAACTTCATCTTTGATTAAATCCCAGAAGTGGTGGAAGAAATTAGTTGTGAAACCATCACGTCCCAGAGCTTTTCCATTTGTCATTCGATTCATAGCTTCCTCCACTTCCTGGAGTTCCACAAGTTTCGACAAGATTTCATTTTGGTTTTTCGTAACCTCCTTAGGGATGTGTCTAGTAATCTTCTTAAGGTCTTCAGATTTGTCTTGCCGATCTTCATTCATGATAAGTTTCGACAAGATTTCATTTTGGTTTTTCGTAACCTCCTTAGGGATGTGTCTAGTAATCTTCTTAAGGTCTTCAGATTTGTCTTGCCGATCTTCATTCATGATGGTTTCAAAATGTTGAACGAGTTTTATCTCCATGTCTTCCCTTGTCTCGACGTACTGACCATTATCTTTTTTTAACCTCATTAGTTTTGCCTATTGACTGTTTTGGACCACTGTGTGATGAAAGAATTTTGTATTTCACTCTCCTTCCTGCAACCATTGGGTCTCGACGTACTGACCATTATCTTTTTTTAACCTCATTAGTTTTGCCTATTGACTGTTTTGGACCACTGTGTGATGAAAGAATTTTGTATTTCGCTCTCCTTCCTGCAACCATTGGTTCTTAGATTTTTGTTTCCAATAGGTTTCCTCCTATCATTCCCGAGCACTAAGCTGATCTAGAAGGACTTGTTCTCTATCTTTAAGGTCATCTGTGTGCCCAGATTTCATGCCCTCTCTTTGAAGTTTTTCTAGTTTATCATTGAGATGCTTCTTTTCTTGGAATATGTTTCCAAATTCCTCTTTATTCCAAATACGGAGTTTTGCCTTTAACTTTTTTAGCTTCCGCTGGAACTGGTACATCAAAGCTCCCTTGATGGGTTCCATCTGTTTCCACCATTTGTCGACAAGTTCCTTAAAATTCCTGTGTTCAAGTCATAATTGTTCAAATCGGAAAGGGCGCTAGATGCCATGGGCCCCCATCCTTCCAAACTAAACTAACGAGCCAATGATCAGAGCCTGCAGAGGGGAGGACCTGAGTTGTCACTTCCCTGTCCCTATTAATAATTTGCTTGGATAGAATGAATCGATCTAACCAAGAGGCCACGCAATGCTCCCCACCTCTTTTTTTATTCCACATATACCAACCATTTCCAGTTTTTTTCTCCTATATGAAATTTTTGAAAGGGATATTGGTATGTTATGATTGGGGTTGGGGAAACCTTGTACCTGGTTATTATAGCGTAGAAGTGTGGCAGGATGCAAAATATATATTTTATGACGGTGAAGGTTAGATGGTTGTTTTGGAAATCCAACCAAGGAAATAAGAGATTTGAAAATATAGTTTCTACAATGGGCAAGAAGATAGAAGGTGAAATCAAGGTTTAAATGGATTAGGACATTGAGGACAATGTTGTCTTAAAGGAAAGAGTATGTAATACTTGTTAGGATATTAAGACACTTATGAGTTAGTTAAGATCAACTTGTTATAATATATCTGTTAGGAAAAATGTGTTTCTTTAGTAAGCATTAGTAAATATCTAATCCGACGGTCACAATATGTTCTAGACATAAAGTGATTCAATGGTTCATCTTCTCTTAGATCATAACTATTTTTCATTCGTGGCATGACACCCGATTGGTCCATGCTATCTATTTAAAGAGCATGGAAGGTCATTATCTATTTGATTGATTATGAGAAGCTCATTTGTAACTTTCGTTCTTTTACATAATAAACCGCCTCAAGTAGCTATTTGGTTGAGGACGTGGAGTGTTTCCATTTCGAGGGTTTAAACCACGTGAAAACATCGATGTGTTGATTTGTGATATGTTTGTGTGAGTGGTTTCTTTAGGTGTTTGATATTTTGGAAGTATCATGTGTACCTAACATGGTATCAGAGCGTTTATGAAGAGTAGCTTTCGTTAATGATCTGGATCTTGAACTAATGTTGTCGAAGCTTTGAAAGGGTTTCTGGTTCTATTTTTTTGTTCATTTCTGGGCTATGTGAGATGTTCCATTGCATCCATAGCACCATTTTCATTGGAAAATAGTTTTTTGTTTAATCTAAAAAAGTTTTATGTTTTTCTTAGATACAACTATTTCATCAAATTTGAAGATATATTGTTACAGTGACGTTTTTTTAAAAATTTTTATTTTAAAAATAATTTATCATATCTTATCAGATCTAGTTTTTTTTCTTTCTTTTATTGGTTTCAGATTGTTGGCTTCCTTGGCTGCGGATGCTCTTTTTTGTGTACCTCGTGCGATCGGGGAAAATTCGAAACATAAGGGCAAGAGTTTTTCTCTACTGCGTATGTCTTTTGTCGTGCACCTTGTGCGCTCACGGTAAATAAAAAAAAGTGGGAAAGCATATACATTATGGGAAAACTAACAAGGAATAATTGCAAAAGTGTGGCATAGGATTTTTTTGTTTTTGTTTCGGTTGATGTAAAGTGATTTGCAGAAAAAGAAGTAAGCACGCACTTTGAGACAAAAGAGAAAAAAAAAACCCTTCCTCCTTTCCATCTTTTCTGTTTTAAATATTGGCTCACTTGGGTAAAAGTTGTTTTATTAATTAAAAGGTCTTGAGTTTAAGTTTAGTTAGTTACTTTTTTAAGAGTGCATGCAATTTTTATTTTTTAAGTTACTTTATTGTAAAAACGCATTTCACTTTAATTATAAAAATGAGTCACTTAGAAGTCTTTTAGTTTTTGCATGCAATATTTGAAGTAACATCATTGTAAAAGTGAATTTCATTTATTTTACAAAAGTGACTCATATAAAGAAACATTCTTGTAACGTGAGTTTAAAGGGTTATGCTTAGGAAGATGGATGCTTTTTTTTGACTCGGGTTAATCCTCTATCTACCGTCTCTCTTTTGGGGTCATCTTCAACAATTTTTCAATCAAGCATAACTTCCTCATCCAGAGTCAGTTTTCAGTGTCGTTTTTTTAAACAATTTGTTTTTTCGAGGTCTTTGCATTCAGACCACTGGTTTCTGTTTTTACAGTCTTTATTTTACAATACGACCACCTCTTGTGATATTCTATTTACTAGTTCCAACTATTTCTCATGGAAATCTCATATGGAGGATGTCCTATGAAGTAGGAGACTTTACAGAATTACCTCAANACAATACGACCACCTCTTGTGATATTCTATTTACTAGTTCCAACTATTTCTCATGGAAATCTCATATGGAGGATGTCCTATGAAGTAGGAGACTTTACAGAATTACCTCAGGGAAAGAAAAAGAATCCACTGATGATGATAATAAAATAAAATGAGAAAATAAATATGATGAAGCTTGTGGATAAATTGGAATGTCAATCTCTACTGATTTGCGACTCCACCTATCTGGAATTAAAGAACCCGATAAAGCTTGAAAAAAGTTGAAAGCCGTGTTTGGTAAACACAATGAAATTTGAGGTTATCAACTCGAAAATGAGTTTATTTTTTTAAATTCAAGTGATTTTTTCTGCATTCAAGATTATTTATCTAAGTATAAAATTCTTAGACTCTTATTTGTAGAATGCAAAATTAAATGACAGACAAACAATGCATCTATCATATTCTTTCCAAACTTGGACTTGCATATTCTGTATTTGTATCTACATTTTAATTCATGAAAAAATCCTTGGATTTAACTAGTTATATATAGCCTAGTCTTGAATCCTTTTGTGATTCCTTGAATAGAGAGCAAGATAAACTTATACATCCTGAAATGATTAGCAATGCATATACATCTGGGAAATACTTATTGACAAAACATAAAGAAAATTTCAAGCCTCCCAAGAAATAAAATTCTCGTAAGAATAAGCCAAACAAGGGTCCCAAACCCTCTCAGTCAGCTCTTTCTTTAAAAAATGACGAAGGCACCAAGCCAAAAGGTAAAAAGACTGAGCGTCATTGCAACTATTGCGGGAAATATAATTGTGATGAATCTAAATGTTTCAAAAAGATGGAAGCCTTGGAAGCAACCATGAAAAAGCACCACATCAACATTGATTCGTCTTCAGAATCTATCTCTCATGGACATTCACTTTGCGCTTATGGTTGTTCTTATACTGCATCTTTTTCTTCTACTTCAAATGAGTGGCTCATCGATTCTGGAACATCTTATCATATGGCTAAAGATCAAGCCATATTTTCTATTATGCTTGAATGTAACACCAAACAAATATTTATTTGTGATAGATATCAAAGTGTCGTAGGATCTGGAATAGTTCCAGTAGATAATGGTCATTTTAGTGATGTACTATGTGTTCTCATAATTTCCTGCAATTTGTTTTCAATCTATCAAATCACTCATTTTGATGAAGGTAAAATTGTAACGTTTACACCTCACCAACTTGTAATAAGTGATTTTAAAGATTCTAAGCATGTCCTAGCTACCATAATTGTTGATGATATTATCAGGTTGTACAAATTTAACAACTTTGGGTCATCACCTTTTCCTTTAGTTTTTGTTGCTCATAGTGATGACTTGATCAAACTTTGGCATGAGCGATTTGGACACTTAAATTATCGCTCATTGCAACAACTATGTAAAGAAAATATGGTGACAGGTCTTTCGATGGTATTTTGCAGGGATGATGTTTGTTTCGGTTGTGTACTCGAAAAACATCATTGAGACAATTTTGACAAACGTGCCCCTAGAGGTTGTGCATAGTGATTCTTATAGTCTTAGTCCATCTTCTTCCTTTTCCGGTTTCAAATATTTCTTCATGTTCATTGATGATTACTTGAGACGCACTTGGGTTTATTTCCTAAAATTTAAGAGCCAAGTATTTAACATGTTCTTAGCCTAAAAGGGCCTTGTTGAAAAACAATATGGTCATCAAATTCTTAAGTTAAGATCTTATAATGGAGGAGAATATGTTAACAACAAGTTCAATACTTTCTGCACTAAATAATGAATTCAACAAAAACACATTGTTCCATATACACCACAAAAAAAATGGTGTCGCTGAACGAAAGAACCGCACTTTAAAATAAATCGCTAATTGTATGCTCCAAGCTAAGGGACTAAGTCTTCAATTTTGGGCTGAAACCATAAATTGTGCAAATTACATAGTTAATCCCATCCCCACTAAAGATTTACAAGGTATCACACTGGAAGAAGCATGGAGTAAAGTTAAACTAGATGTAAGTCGCTTCCGTGTGTTTGGTAGTGAAACATTGGCTCACATTCCAGATGAAAAACGAAAAGCATTGCAGCCTAAAAGTGAAAAGTGCATATTTGTTGGATATTCTGAAGATGTAAAAGATTATAGACCTCTTCATCGACATTCTCATGATATAATTATTATAAGAGATGCAAAATTTGATGAAAATCTCTTGGCCTGCGATCCTAACTCTATGTTTGTGCCATCTTTGCCTTGCAAGCCTAATTTGACGCTTGTGCCTTCTTTTACTTCCAACTTCTGTGAAAACATTCCAATTCCAGTTTATGATGATGATAGTGAGGATGAAAATTCACCTTTGCTTGCTCATTTTCCTCCAGTTGCACCAGCACAACCGCTTCTTCTGTGGATCTGTTCAACATGTGAAGCAACTGATGATCTTCGAGATTAACGTCGAACATGTTCTCAGTTTTAGCGAGCCTCTTCTCTTTTGGATCAAGTTTCAGAGAATCATGATCCAAATACTTTTGCAGAAGATTTAGGGAATTCATATTGGAATGCAACTATGGATGAAGAATATCATTCTTTAATGGAAAACGATACTTAGGATCTTGTACCTCTTCCAAAAGGAAGAAAACTTGTCACATGTAAATGGGTCTATAGAAGTAAGTATGCATTTGATGGAAGTGTTGAGAGATTTAAGGCAATGTTAGTTGCCAAAAGTTTTTCCCAAGTTTAAGGGATTGACTACAATGAAACCTTTTGCCCCTATCACAAAAATGAACTCCATCCGTCTTGTTATTTTCCTTGCAGCCTTACATAAATGGAAGGTCCATCTAATGGATGTCAAGTCTGCATTCTTACATGGTGATTTACAGGAGGAAATTTACATGGAACAACCTCCTGGATATGTTCATAATGACTCAAACCTTGTCTGTCACCTTAAGAAATCCTTATATGGACTTAAACAAGCTCCTCGAGCTTGGTATGCCAAAATGGATAGCTTTCTACTTGACACCGGTTTTTCTAGATACCATTCTGAACCCAATGTCTATACCAAGAAAATAGAAAACCACCTCACCATCTTTGTTCTATATGTTGATGATCTTATTCTTACTGGTAGTGACCCTAAGATTTTAACTCATGTTAAATCCAGTGTTAAGCAAAATTTTGAAATGACAGACTTAGGACATTTGCATGATTTTCTTGGTATCCAAGTCTTGCAAACCAAAGGAGGAATCTTTCTTTCTCAGTTTAAGTATGCTTGTGACCTTCTTTGTCGCTTTCACATGGAAGATTGTAAATCAACCTCTTCTCCCTTCCAGTCTAGAGTCAAAATTTTTGCCACTTGCACTTCACCTAAAGTAGATGCCACCTTGTATCGTCAGCGTGTTGGCAATCTATTAAACTTGACTCATTCTTGTCATGACCTTTCTTTTTCCATTGGTCGTGTTTCTCACTATATGCAAACAACCCATGAAAGTCACTGGAAAGAAACAAAATGAATACTTCGATATATTCGTGATACAACTTAGTTTGGGATTCATTACAGTACATGGAGACTCCTTTGTTGGTTGGTTTCACTGATTCAAATTAGGCCAACGATTTTGATGATCGAAATTCTACTGCATGTTATGTTTTTAGTCTGGGATGTGGACCTGTCACTTGGGCTTGTAAGAAACAAAAAGCTCTTTCTCTTTCTTTAGCAGAAGCAGAATATCGAGCCACAATTAATGTCAGTAAGGAAGCTTTCAAGGCTTCGACATATCCTTTAAGAGTTTGGATTCGAGTAGCAACAACCTACTCCACTTTGGTGCGACAATCAAAGTACCATCAAGCTCACGAAAGTTCTATTTCAACATAAACACATCAAACACATTGAGCTACATATGCACTTCATCAGAAATCTTGTTCATGATCGCATTCTTGCAGTGCTCTTCTACCCTACAAATGATCAAGTTGCAAACATATTCACCAAGTCTCTTACAGAAGTGAAATTTTCCAAACTTTGATCTATGTTAAGAGTTCAAGAGTTTGTCATTAAGGGGGGATAGGCTCTAATGGCTCATTCCTTCTCCTAATTATGTCACTTTTGTAAATCGTTCAATCATATCCCAAGTTGTTCTTGAGAGGGGATGTTAGGATATTTAGACACTTAGGAGTTAGTTACGATCAACTTGTTATAATATATCAATTAGAAAAAGTGTGTTTCTTTAGTATTAATTAGTATGCATTTGTAAATATCTAATCAGACGATCACGATATGTTCTAGACATAGAGTGATTTGATGATTCATTTTATCTTAGATCATAACCACCTTTGATCTGTGGCTTAACTCTCGATTGGTCCATGATATCTATTTAAAGAGCATGGAGGGTCATTGGCTAGTTGATCGATTATGAGAAGCTCATTTATAACTTTCTTTCTTTTGCATAATAATCTGCCTCAAGTAGCTATTTGGATGGGGCCATGGAGTGTTTCCATTTCGAGGGTTTAAACCATGTGAAAACATTGGTGTGTTGATCTGTGATATGTTTGTGTGAGTGGTTTCTCTAGGTGTTCGGTCTTTTGGAAGTATCATGTGTACCCAAACAATACCCCTCATTTCTACCCCTTCCATTGTAACCAAATATAAGATGTAATTGCATGTATGTAGCAATTTGTGGCGTGGATATTAAGGACAAGGCCCCACCAACGGACACATAACACATTTATTTCATAATTAAACCATGCAGTAGTTAAAGTATGGTGACACCACATGTAGGATGATTTAATGAAAAGGTCAGGGGCTCAATGTGCATGGAAACAAAAACGAAAAGGAAAATGAAACAACTAGGGAGAAAGGGTGAATGTGACAAAATCCCGAGGACTTGATCAATGATGACTAGATGTCATCGTGATTCTTGTGGATGCTATCGGGAAAGCGAGTGTTATTGCTCACTTGCTAGCATAAAAAAAACTCATAAGAGTGAATACAAGCTCGTTACTAAGGATATATTGAAAAATAGAAAAAAACCCTTATAAAAGTAGTGGACATCAGGTTTGCAGATGTGTCTTCATTGCTCTGGTATGCGCTTCTTCTTCCTTGTAATTCATAACTTTTANGATATATTGAAAAATAGAAAAAAACCCTTATAAAAGTAGTGGACATCAGGTTTGCAGATGTGTCTTCATTGCTCTGGTATGCGCTTCTTCTTCCTTGTAATTAATAACTTTTACTTGCTCATTATTTTTCTGAAGCATGCTTAAATGTTTGTTTTGATTTCATGGCAGGTTCAATGTTGGAGCAGACTTGCGACTGAGGGAAAAAGGAAGATCGTCAAATCCATGTGCAAGGGTCCTTAGCCTACGATTTGGTCGTTATGTGTTTTGAAAGGATTTGGAGATGTGTTGTCCGTGGTTTTAATGGCTTTCCATTTAGAGTTTACAAGGGTTTAATGTATTTATGAATCTGTTCAGGCGTTGGTTGAACTTGTAATGTAATATTGACCGTGGGTGAATTACTACCTAATTAAAACCATATTTCTCGAATTTCAAGGTTGTATTGTGGTTCTATTTCATGCACTTTGTGTTGATATAAATTATGAAATCGTGGATTGGTTAATTTCTGGGCAAAGATTTTAAGTGGTGAGAATGTATCTTGTTATGGATGCTCTGTATTTGGTTTTAAATGTTCATAGCTGGTGAATGAGGATGTAAAACATGGGGTTTTTAATCCCTGCATTTTGAAGTTAAGGGTATTCTATATACTCCCATTGCCAGCGGTGTTGGGATATGGTGAAACGATTTGCGCTTTAAAAGTTTTCTTTGTGTTTAAGAGAATGTCTCGGTAGATGTAGTTGATTTGGTTTTACAGAGACTCTTTAACTCAAATATGTTGTTTAAATTTATCTGAGCAACGTATTTTGATTTTGGTGGTGATATGCTGCGTTACTAGTGCCATTGCCAACAATGGCATTGTTTGTAATTATTGTTGGATTGGGAAATATTCTATTTGATTCGGTTCTATATAGAAGCACGGGCAAAGCCCTAGCTCTATTTTCCTATAAAATCTAAATTTCACGTTGGAATGAGGTCTATGCCAGCGCTAGAAGCATGGCCCTTCCTTTTGTAGGATGGCTGAAAAATTCGCTCCATGGATATCGATGGTGGGTTGGATATCGTGATACCCTGGTTAACTTGTGTGGAATGGTTTATTTATTTTTATTTAATTCTTTTTAATGGTTTAAGCAGGCTTTCATACAATGCTATACATATTTTATGGAGTTATAATTGTAGTTCTGGAAACGTTGATATCATGGATTTTGGGTTCCAAGAGATTCAGCCTGTTGTGAATCTACTTTGTTATCGTTGACATGTAAAGGCTTAATTAAATAATAGTTTATTTACCGGTTATATTTGTAAACCATGTGTGGATGTTTGGTAATAATATTTTAATTTTTTTCATCTAGATTTATAACCATAGCTCCAACACGAGCTTGCTTTGCTGGAGCGATCTACGCTTGGAAAAATGATTCCGTCCTATTTTTAAATGGTTAAATAATTGTTTGATTCTTTAATGGTTTTGTTTCTAGGATCTATGGTTCATATGTTTAAGAATTTATGTGTGGATTCAATGCTATTTATGATGATTTGGAAATGGTTTATCATAATCTTTTTAAGGGATTAATGTTAGATTTTAGTCTAATCCCTAAGACATTTGTAAAAGCTTTGAAAATAATTTATCACAATCATTATAAGAAATTAACCTTAAATTCTTTCATAAACTATAAAACATTTAAAAAAAAATATTCACGTTGATGAACGATGATTTACATATTCCAATACAAATCTTAATAGCTGTAATCTCAACTTGTAAACATCTTTAAAAGCATAAATAAAATCTGATATAGGGTAGACCTCTTACCAGTAGATGCGTAGCTTGTAATAGATCTATCACCGTGCACACTTGGACACAAAATTAATACGAAATACTCTATTTATGACCCATGGAATGGTAACCGAATGACCTCAGAATTGCCGTGTTCCTCCCAAACTTGATCCGAAATCGTTCCTGGTTCTTAATTGGACCCCCCGATTTGGCTCCAACATGCAAGATAAAATTAGAAACTCATAAGGATGAGGCTGCTGGTCTCATGAAATTAGGCTTTGTATTCTCTAAGTACTAGGTTTTTGAAAGTCTTCTCCAATCCCCTACAGGAATAATGATCAAATCCTCCAACCTTCTCTTGGCTTTTGTTCTTATAGATATTCTTTGGAAAAATGACAATTGGTTAACNCTCTAAGTACTAGGTTTTTGAAAGTCTTCTCCAATCCCCTACAGGAATAATGATCAAATCCTCCAACCTTCTCTTGGCTTTTGTTCTTATAGATATTCTTTGGAAAAATGACAGTTGGTTAACTTCAGTTAAATCAAGATTTTAATATTTTCTTGAAAATAATTCTTAGTTTGATTTATATGTAATGTATATTATTTTTTGATAACTAGGAACTTTTATTAATTCCTACTTGACTTTAGAAAAAGAATTTTTATTTATATATTTAGTTTTAAAGAATATATACATAGACTTTTATTTATTACTTTTGTTATCTTTATTTCTTTTTTCTCTCTCTCACGCACACATATATATTATTCTCATAAGTGTATGTAGACCTCACTTAGATATTTACCTATATTTATTAAAAATAGCTTTGTATATATCTTTTCATATATATATATAGACTTACTTATTCAATTTAATCATCTTATTATCCATGCATTAAATATCATAATTCTTTATTTGATAATTCATTAGTTTATGTTAATTCTTTTAACAATGCCTCATGTGGGGTTTGGTTTGTTAACTAGGATAGGTAGCCCAAGATTTCATTGCATGTTGGATTACCTTGTATTCGTGGTAGTGTCTTGCAGTCCTTGATGAGAAATAGACTGTGATTTCAATTAATCAACTTAAATAAGTATGATGAAGGTTGGTGCTATTCAGAGTCTTTCCAACTCAACACTCTTAATTAAAGTAACCCCTAGTGCTATTTATAGCTTATGCTCAACACTATCAAACATGCATTACACTAGTGCAATTCCAGATCCTTTTGCTCAACAATAGTACTAAGATGCATTTGTACAATACACCTCGGGATACAATGGCCAAAGATCCGATGCTTCAGAGTTTATGCTCAATATCATGTTGGAGTGCTCCAGGGCTTATGCCCAACACTTCCATCCTTTACTTGTTGGGGTTACCTATGTGCTCTAGATCTTATGCGCAACACATTGTCTCATAACCCATGTGCTCTAGGGATTATGTCCAACACTTTATCTTTCCCTTGCTGGGCTTGCCTATGTGCTCCAGAGCTCACGCTCAACACATAGTCTTATAACCCATTTGCTCCAGGGCTTATGCCCAACACATCGTAGAAATAAATCATGTAATCAGTCTTATGCACAATACATCACAAAATGATCATCTCAATATATTAGGGCTTGTGCCGAATCACATAATACATAAATTAAGTATATCGAGGCCTATGCCCAGTACAACAACAATAGTCCTTGTCCAATAGGGCCTATGCCCGATATATAATCATATAAAAAAACAATAAAACATGTGCATTGAGGTTTATGCCCAGTATACCTATATAGACAACATAACTCATGTGCAGTGGGGCATATACCCAATATATAGACATAAATATAACATCAAGTAAATCATGTGCAATGGTGCTCATGCCCAATATAATCAAGGCCAAAATTCAGGATATTACATCCCTCCCCTCCTAGAACAACATCGTCCCGATGTTCTGGGGACTAAAAATGAAATCATGAAACAAGGCGGGGTATGCCTCTTTCATGGTGGTTTCATTCTCCCATGTGGCCTCATCGGGCCCAAAGTGCTTGTATTGTGCTTTTAGCTAGACAATAGTTCGCTTCCTNCCTCATCGGGCCCAAAGTGCTTGTATTGTGCTTTTAGCTAGACAATAGTTCACTTCCTGAGCTGTACTTCCCTCTTGTCCAAAATGTGAAGGGACTCTAAAAT
>LPNX010660165.1:49135-73564 GCA_001517045.1 Pseudotsuga menziesii | reverse complement strand
CAAAATCCAAGACCAAGTGGGAAGATCCCCACAAAAGAGCAACACCAAAATCCAAGACCAAGTGGGAAGATCCCCACAAAAGAGCAACGCCAAAAAAAAATCCTTAGAAATTTCGCACTTCTTGTCCAAGAGATAAGTGCGAGACTCAGTGTGTGAGATAATGAACCTAGCCGTACATCTATTTATATGAAAAATGAACCTAGGCTTTCCATTTTAATGTGTGTGGGATAATGTCTTAAGCGTCGCTTTCCATTTTAAATAATTAACCAATTACGACAAATTATTAAATGATTGAGCAATTCAACCGCCGTCGCTTAAGCGACGCTTAAGCCATTATTAAATGAATGAGCAATTCAACCGTCGTCGCTTAAGCGACGCTTGCAAGCCTAGGTGTCGCTTAAGCGACGTGTATTCCCACCATTTCAAAAAAAAAAATTATCTTTCTGATTTTTGGCACTGTTAAAAGAAAAAATCCACGTGCCGTCGAAAAAAACCGTCGGATTTTGGATCGAAATGTAGTAGTGCCAGCATAGTTCTTTATTTCTGATAAAGATGTAATAATTGATATTATTGTTTTGCACACATTATATGATTCGTTATACACATCATATGATTCCTTATTGTTTTATATCAATTGATTCCTTATATCAATCTCTGTTTTTATCCATTGATATAAAACATAATAATTGATATAATATAAAACAATTGATAAAAACAGACTGAAATAAAAGCAACAAAAAAATAAACTTAGAAATAAAAATAGATCGATAAAAACTGACTGAAACCAATTTGGGGTATCCTGGATTTTCGATTTACGATATTTCGTATATGGGAAACCCTAGATTAAGGTTTTTGTTGAAATAATTTGCTGGCTTATGGATTTTCGATATCCGAAATTTCGGGAATCGAAAACGGGAAAGCCAACAAAAAACTGAGTCTTCGTTTTCCAATATTCAAAATATCGAAAATCGGAAACAGCGAATACCCCAAATAACCTTAACAAAAACTGGAACTTCCGGTTTTCGATACCCGATAATCAGAAATTGGCAATCTTTAAGGCAGACAAAATGTTGTGCTGAGTATAGACTAAGACAAAATAGATGAAGTAGAGATTCACAGTGCAGTAGAGAAATCTGCTAAGCATCTGCAGCCATTTGAAGCCCAGTTGATGGAGTATACAAGTTATGTCAACACAACTAGAATGATTTTTTACATTAACAAGTGGTAAAAAAAAGTACATTTATAGACAAAATAATGAGAAGGTTCAACCACAATTTGTTTTTAAATACTTTGAAGCAAGTAAGCTTTCCTCTTGTTTCCTACATTGGACAAATGGATTGTCTTGCATTCGAGAGTGTCTGGAAAAAGAGAAAGCTGGAGAAATGTGAAGACCTGAAAGAGATGTAACTCTTGATATGACAGTGAATGTGAGTCCTTGTCTATTAGTGTTTCCAATATCTATTGTAACATTTTGTAGGGTCATACCTTGGGATTTATGAATTGTTGAACCCCATGCCATACGAAGTGGTAATTGCCTAAGAGATCCCCTTGTCATAGGAGATATTGGAACATAAGTAGGATTCAAAAAATCCCATAAGGGTCCTTTGTAATAGAGGAATTCGACAACAAAAGATGGTAAGCTAGGAGGTTGGTCATTGGAGTTGTAGACAATGCCAAATACTTTTCAAAGTGAGTCGTTAAAAAGTCTTTCTTGAACCCATAAATTAGTAGTTAACATGAGTTATTGACCAATAGCAAGAAGGACCTTTAATGACAACTGCTCATCGTCAATGGATCCCTGGCCATGTTTGTTCCTTTGTTCTTCGAAGGAATGTGCAATTGCATATTAAGTCGTTTTAGCATGTGTTTATTGTGCAGTGCAACAGAGGTATTGGTGGGATATAAGTGGATAGATTGTTGAAAAGAGTAGTTTTCCACATTTGAAAGGCATGAGCTTGTTCTTGTCATTAGGAGTGCCCAGTATTCAATAGTTGATTTTCCATTTCGTAGGTTTAGCAAGAGTTTCCGAAAGGCAGTTTGAGAAGGGCTATTTCCTTGTTGTCAAAAAATTGTTTCTAGCATGATAAAAGTATTAAATGTACGCTATAGATTTGTTCCAACGGATGAGCCTGCATACATGGGGATGTCCTTTATAGGAGGCAATTGTCCAAAGTCACCAACAAGGATTATGGAACAAACACCAAATGGCATTGTATAATTTGAGGGGAAAGCTTCACATAATTGTGCATCAATTTGAGTCAACATTTTTGGTCCGATAAAGCTCATTTCATCTATGAGAATATAGTGAATATGGCAGAGTTCTTCTTGAAGTTTTGAAAGGGATTGGCCTTCAAGGGGTTGCATTTCACCAATGGGTATTCGAGGAGCAGAATGTATTGTATATGCATGTATATTAAAGGAAGCAACACCAGTTGGAGCAAGGAGAAGGAGTGCGCAGGAACCTTGTTCAGATGGAGTTTGTAGTGCAGATTTTAAGCAAGATATCAGGTAAGATTTCCCATTGCCGGCAGTACCTTGAATCACCAATTTGAGTGATGGAGCGGATGTCGTGTTTCTAAAATGAGAATGACAACATCAAAAGCTATGCATTGTGTGGGAGACAAGGAATCAGGGGAATTGGACAACGATAGGTTGTCTTCATGTAGCTGGGTGGACAAGCGATTGATGTCAATAAATGATGTTGTTGTATGATGAAAGTCGTTGGTTATATTGTTATGTGTCCAATCGTGATTTTTGTCAAAATCACAATTTCCAAGCATTTCAAGGTCATCAATTTGAATGTTGTTTCCTGGTTGCATTTGAGAGAGAATTTCCCATTCATCCATGTTACGGGACAACGAAAAGGTAATAGCATTGGAATTTGAATCATCAGATAGAGGCGTACAGGGTTCTTCTTGTACACGTTCAACATGCCAGATAGTATATGTGCCTTTAATCTGTTGCCAATGAGAAATAATTTCAGAAGTTGTTGTTCCAATATCCTGAGGGATAGAACGAAAATCTTTGTATAGAATAAGTTCGCTCCAACAAAATGGTTCAAAAGATGAGGAATCAAAGGCAGGAATGGAAAGGAATTGTGGATAGACTCTAACAATTTTGTGATGCAAATTTTGTTTAGATGGATTTGTTTTCCTATTAGCAGAGAAATACCAAGAACGAGCAACTTCAAACTTTGTGACCCGCTCACCAATTTTCTGATTAGGCATGTCTTGCAATTGGTTAAAACAAGTTCAAGTATTGTCAGAGGTAGTGTATCTTCAATATTAGCTTTGAAAAAAACAGAGGTAGTATCACTACTCCGATGACACATAATTACATTGTATATGTAGTAGCGGAACCGAGGATGTTTCCCAAATCTGTTGTCATGATAGTGAATTAGGTGAAGTGCATACTTGTGCATATCAACCTCATGAATGCGTGGTTGTTTAAGCATTGTTGCACCTGTGGGGAACAAAGTTGGAAAAGCCATGGAAAGAAGTCCTTCTATGTTGTACTCATTGATAGGGGAAATTCCTATAGGAGACCAATCAATTGAAGGTGCTAGTGGAATATTTGGTATATGTATCAACTGTCTAATTTCTTCAGCTTCAGTTCTAGAATTAGGTTGTGTTGAAATAAATGAGGAGGATTCAAATGAATTTGGTGGTTGAACTATAGAGGACAAGCTTTGCTAATGAGATAATGTATCATTGCTATTAAGACGTGGAATCCAAGGTGAAATGTCTGTTGAGACAAGAGGAAGTGAAGATAATGCAACTAAGTTGACCTGTACATCCTTGTAGTATGGGTTGTTTTCCATTTTGTATTCAAGGGTAGCAAGAACACATGTATGACTAACAAAAAATTCATATGGATTGTTTGTAGAGTTGCATTTCTGAACAACAAGGAAGTCAAGTTTTGACATTAAATGGGGAAGGTATTTGGAAATATTGGAAATGTCCTAGGGGAAGCAAATAGTATGTCCAGAATATTTATATTGACCACCATGACCATGTGTAACTTGTAAAACTAGGTTAGCACGAATAATGAGCATTTCTTCAACCCGTGTAAGTGTTGGAAGTATAGGTGGTTGGATTCCTGGATCCATATTGTTTTCGAATGAAAAGCGATGGCCTTTTCGTTCTAGAATACAACAAGAACAAGTATATGCATCATGGGATTTTTTCATTACAATACTAGGGTAACATTCTTTACAAATTGAGAAGACATGCATATCACACAGTTGGTCCATTTTTTTACGAAATCGTTGATGTGCATCATCAAGGCGGGTGCTTGATGGATTTAGCATAGATGGTCGAAGTGAAGGTCTATTGGAAGGTTCGGGAAGAGAAACTGGACAAGTCATATCCACAGGTAGTCGTGCAGCTCTGTAAAGAAGACGTTGTCTCTTGTTGTTCTTATCTCTGCATATACAATTCTTCTTCGTGCATTGGCTTGTTCATTGTCATGAGTTGGCATAATGCCTACAACAAAATCGTAAAATTGTTAACTGCAAATTTTATCGATATAAAGCAGAAGACAAAAAAAAATATTAACTAATTGCGTGTAGGTAACCAAGAATGTTTCTGGAAAATAATATTGATGGAATAAATATATTTTTTCAGGCCGCATGTTGATAATTGTAAGAAAGTAGCAAAATAGAACAACAAAATCTAGTATGAAAAAAGATATATGGAAAAAATATAATATTTGTTAACAAATAAGAAAAGAAATTTGTTAATTCAATAAATAAACAGAATAACAAATTCTAATGCTATTCAAAAGTAATCATATAGGTTATATAAACAATTTAGGTAAAAAATGTTAAGTGATAGGTTCTGGAGTGAAAGTATCAAATTGCAAAATAGAAGTTTTCAAGAATGTATTTTCAAAGAATATGAGATTATGTCAAGTCGAAAAAATGTATATATTTATATATGCGGTGAAGTTGTTGATGATGTATTTTCAACGATGACAATTACAACTTTTAGGTGCCCAATTTCAACAATTGATGCTGATTCAGTTGACAGAAGACACAAGAATATATTTTCAAAGAATATGAGATTATGTCAAGTCAAAAAAAACGTATATATTTATATATGCGGTGAATTTGTTGATGATGTATTTTCAACCATGACAATTACAACTTTTAGGTGCCCAATTTCAACAATTGATGCTGATTCAGTTGATAGAAGACACATGTATTTTCCTGAGATGATCAAAACATTCATTACAAACAATAAATAATATGCCTATGTATCAGGGTGAACAAATTTATATATTTATGTATCCAGTGAAGTTGCTGATGATGTATTTTCAATCATCGCAATTACAACTTTTAGGCGTGCATTTCCGGAGAATGTCTCTTTTTAAACTGAAAGAGTAAGAAGTAATTGTTTGTTGCAGATTCTCTAGACTATTTCAGCAATTGATGTAGATTCAGTTGAGAGAAGACATAGGTCTTTTGCTGAGATTCCCATGAGTTGGTTTGCAACATCATCAAAAGCAATCACACCATTTATATTTCTAGTTACATCTTCCAATTCAACCTTTAGTATGTATTGGTAGTCACATTCAGGAAACTCCCCATCACATTTACCACAATGCCAAATGTCTCCAACTTTCTCAGAAATATTTTTCATGCATTGTATACCATCAACAAAAAGAGGGCATGCAAGGAAATGGAAGTCATCCATGTTAACATTTGTGATGGTTGCAGCAAGAGAATACCAAGCAACTTTTTCATATGCTTGAAGAGTTTGTATCCCATTGACGGTAATGAGTTTCTAACGAGTAGAATGAGAGGCACTGAATTTACGACTCAAAGACAGAGATGCTGAATGAAATCCATTGTCATTAAACCATTTCTGGAGAACTGATGTGTGTTCAATATTTGGGTTTATAAATATAGTAGAGTTGGAAATAGTGCCAACAGATTTTATATTAAAATATGTAACACAGCCGCCCTTGATCCACTAGTACAAAATGAGAAATTAATGACTAAAAAAATGACTAAATCAGGCTATAAATGACTATTTTTGAGTCGGTAACTAATAGTAGTTAATTTACACTATATTATAGCTAGTCGTATTTCACTTAGTCATTAATAGTTTGACTTATTAGTCATTGATTTAGTCATTGATAGTCAATGATTTAGTCATTGATAGTCAATGATTTAGTCACGGATTTAGTCATTGATTAGTCACTGATTACAGCAATTAATGACCAAATATACGACTAAATAAACTACTAGATGATAACATATTAATGACTAAGATAAATACAACTAGATACAAGAAATTAGCTACTAATAGTTGTATATATGTGAATTCAGTCATTTTTGTATTCACAAATTTATGATAGGGTACGGAGGAATCGAACCACCAACCTCCTTCCTATAATTAGGAAGGTGCTCTACCATTGAGCTAGCACCCTTTAAGAAGTTGTTATTGCTTGATAATGATGATATTCAAACAAATTTTGCATTATTCAAGCATAGAAAGTAATGATTATCAAGTTACTATAGATCCATAATGGCTTACCCTGTACTAGTCCTTTAAGTCATTTTTGCACTAAATAAATGCATTTAAAAGACTTGAAGGACTATTGCAAGGTAAGCCATTATGTATCTATAGTAACTTGATAATCATTATTTTTGTATGTTAATTCATCACATTCTACACAAACAAATCTTTTCAATGATAACCAATTAACACTCAAATAACGCACCAAACAAACATCCCGTCTTGAAGGGGCAATGCAATTCCTATATTCACCAAATTCCTTTTGATTACAATCTTAGGACACATTTTACAAGCACCCAATATAGTGAAAACCATTGGAAAATATGTGAGATTTTAAACAAACTCAATTTTAAAAGAAATAATCATGGCAAATAGAAAACCCTAAAACAATGCACTATTACAAATGTTACATAATAAATCCTTATGGCAACACAAACTCTTAATGCAAAAATCGATTGTCAATTGATTCACAAAATGATTTCAATTTTGGGTTGTGAAGCTTGGGATTAGAGAGAATCGTTGTTGATAGAAAAGAACTTTTATGCATTGTCACAAAAGTAGAAAAATAATATTATAACGATCATTGTGTAGTATATACACATATTTGGTCTTTAATGAATACAATTAAGAACGCTATATCACTTATTGCATTGTAGCCATTGTTGTCCACTACTAAAATATCTTTGACATGCCTTTACATGACCTCACATAGGACAATCTTTGCATTGTCCTCCGCCATCTTTTCTTCAAAGTTGCGAATTCGCAATCACATATGGGAAAAAATGTCCGCAACCACATATGGGAAAAAATGAAAAAAAAATCAATGGCGATGATTTAGAGTGAAACTAAGGACTTAAAAACATTGTCTTCCATAATCCTTTGGCTTGTTCTAGGCATTTGGCCCCAATTATCTTTAGATCTAGCTTCATCAATGACAAGACATAAACTATCCTTGTAATGTCATCATGATATTTATTCCTTCATTTAAAGGGAGAATAGAAGTTAACATAAAATATGGTTATCTAGAAGATAACCAATTAGCTAATTTTCAGTTATTATCCCTGGACTCTTTTACAAGGAAAGTTGAAGAGAATGAGACAAACCTATTCTCCCATAATTTAGCCTCCTTGCTAACATGAACTTCCTCAATCTTCTTGATGGCCTTCAAATTATTTCAAACATTTCTCTCATATCTCTCAGGCCTATTTCTTCTTCTCTCAAACTCAAGCGTTGTGTCCTGTTTGTTTCAAAGCAACGACATCAATTGAAAATTTTTGCATGTCTAATAATGTCATCAAATTAACTCCATCCACATCCAAACGTGGCCTTAAGCATTTGATATGGCACAAAAAATGAAATGGTTTTCCTTGCATTCTTCAAAATTGTTAAAAAAAATACTATTGTTGCAAAAATTGACTAATCTCGAAGTTTGTTCTGGAAACTATCTAAGTGCAAAGAGATAGACCCAAAAAAGTAATCATCTGTATTGCAAGTTTGGATGAAAATTGCGGCACAACATGGGAAAACATGTCAACATGTCTCATGAGCACACAAAAAATACCTTAGTAAGTTATTTTCCATGTAGCTTTCTGTATGCTTTAGTCCACTTCACCTTTCGAGGGTTACGTTTCATTTTGAAATTCTTATGACATTTGGAACGGCAAAACCAGAATACTTGAAAATGAGAAAAAAAAAGTTAGGAGATAGCACTGTCATTTTAGTAGGCTAGGAAGAAACTGAAAAAATTGCAAGATATGGCCCTTTTAGATTAACTTGGCTTGGAAAAGAGGATGTCAAAGGATCAAAGTCTATCTGCTAGGAGAATAAAACCTTGATGATGATTCCCATCGTCTCCGTCTTCCACCAGCACCAAGACTTCTTCAGCAACTTCAATTTTTTCTTTGAAATCTTGTCTTCCTGCATGTTGTGTTCCCTGTAAACATGGATGAAAGGTAAAATACAGAATATACCCATCAGGAGATTGATTTGATCAAGAACTGGCTGTAGCAATAAGAGCGAGACAATTATTTTTGTTTCCAAAAGGTGATAAAGTATAAAACTCAAGCACGAGTCTCCATAACAACTAGAAGTTTCATCCATAGTTCCATATTTGCAAAAGAAAGCAAGTAGAGGGAAACAATAATATATCTTTAAAAAAGGAAAAATGGGAGCCATGCACATTCGCAAGCTCTAATGCTCTTAAAAAATGTTTCAACATTAATAACTATTGATGATAATCAAGCCATGATATTAATATGCATAAAACTATTATTAATAAAAAGGTGTATGCATAATATTAATATTATAACAAAGAATTAGACCAAATAGTGCAACTGCTTCTTTTTTTCCTTTACCCTTTTTTAATACTTATTGCACTAAACCAATAATATTTACAAAGGGAAGAAACATGAAAGTGCATATACAAGGGGCCTATTCTGATTTTTTTCTTTAATTATAAAAGATGTCTATATATTTTTTTATAAAAGGATTTAAGAACTAATTAATCCAATATTTAGACAAATTTTGAAACCACCCTGGATTCCTTGAAAACATAAACCAACATCAAGCCATTAACAACGAATCAAAATGAAAAGATGAATGACAGAAGTATTAAACAAACTTGAGACAACAGTCATTAAAACAAAGGATTTCATATAGCTCTGGAAAACATAATAGTAACCATTAAACCTGCAAATCTAGTACTTGTTAATTGCAAATCGCGGAAATACACAGATTCACAAGGGTACATCCATCATAATTAGCATTTTGTTGTCCCAATGTGGTTGATTGGTGTTTTAACCTAGTCATTCCCTCCTTGTAACCATATAAATACTCTTGGGAAAATGAATCAACTATTTTTCTCTTAATTTGTTGTTATGTGATTTTTCATTTTTCCTATTGTGTAGGCAAATTCTAATATTCTAACAGAGCTACTACGAGGTAGACCAGAAGGCTATCCAGATTCCAGAGAGCAGAGTGAAGGACTGATATAATCCAAAGGGTCGTGACTCATGAGAGTGCAAAATTAAGTTACCAGGATCAGGATACGGATTCAGATCCGGATATGGGTTCACTAGATTTTTTAAACCCCAGGATCCAGATAAATTAAAAAATAGAGTGAAGAAACAAAACTATTCAGGAAACACAAGAGTAGAACTATAAAACTATAAATTATTGTCAAAAAAGAGAGTTCAAGTACCATAACTGATAATTTGATGAGTTGTAACCATGATTAAAATTGATAATTTTAAAAACCATTTTAGCATGAACTTGAAGTAGGGCGTAACAATGTTTTTGTGAGCCACAACCACATGTTCCTATCAGCTGGGAATAAAGTGGTTTTCTTGAAGGATGTGGCAAGACTACATAACAGTGTAGGTGAAGGGAGAAACAACATAGCACATAAAGATAGATCAGCCCTTGACAACAGACCTTAACCATACAGCTAAATCAAATACAAACGTTGAGAGAAGACCTGATATTGATATATTATAGTTCAAAAGGAGATCTTGACATAAGGATAGATCAGACCTTGAGCAAGAATGGGGTTTATGCTATTAGCCATTAGTTATTTAGGGTTTTTTACGTTTTTCATTAAAAACACATTTTTGGGGGGGATCAATGGGTCATAGAAGCACTAGAAGTTTTAGGATTCATTTGAAAATTTTAGGAATTATTCAATTTTTCATAAGATCTGTTTCATGGGACCAGGATACGCTTCCTTCTACAGGGGATCCATTTCCATGACGAATCTCGATCTGGATACGTATCAGATCTGTGGATCTGAGGATCCAACACACTGGGGAGGCGGATCCGGTAACATAGGTGCAAAACACACAAGTACAGGAAGAATGGAACATGTTGGATCGAAATTTCTGTAGAGATAGTTTCACAATGTTGGAACAAAATTCAAGGTGGAATCAACACCAGAATTTGAGGTGAGATCAGAAAAAATTTCAAGAAGTTGAAGAGACTAGAGTTTGAAATAGCACATGGATTAAAAGAAGCTCGCAGATTTAGAGGAACAATTTTCAAGGAAAAATCAAGCACACAAAAATACATGTATGATTTTTTAAGCAAACAAGGCCATGATTTTCCAGCATGAGTAGCCAAAACTCTGATTGACGGAATTTGAGGTATTTATTTGTTCAAATTTCAGGAGAGAATTTCTTGCAGTGCAGGATTTCCAATGCATCAGCTAATTAGCATGGAACATGGTACAAATTCCAACGCTTAGTCACACTAACACATGGACATAATGATAATATTTATTCTGTCATTCAATAGTGTCTTGCTTTTTAGGTTTTAAGTCAATTGCACTACCTATTCCCCAAACGTTCTTATATGCATTAAATTCAACTCATCTTTAACCTTATATACATGGTAGTTATAACCATTAAGTTTCCAAACGAACTTCTATTTCAAAATAAAAACACCTAAGATTCTTGCTATAAACTCTCAAAATTTAAAGAACTTTTTAAAAAGTTATTTTTTGCAAGATGCCAAAAAACAAATTCAAGTGAATACCCCCTAAAATATAGGTTTGCAAAGATACCTTCTAGTTCTAGTCCATAATGGATGTTTTCTTCTTCAAATGATGTGTGTATGTCTTCCTTGGAACTATTCACATATAGTTTATCTGAGTCATGTGTCAAGTTGAATGTATGTCATTTTTTTGCAAAAGAAACTCATTTTTCTCTAGGACATTAATCACCATGTTGAATGATCTGCTTGACATAACAAAAATTTAGGGTATCGTCTGTTGTATAAAAAGAATAACATTTGTACTTTTACTCGGCAATATTGGTCCAATGATTTCTCTAATAATTGTTAAATATTGGGGATACACCGAGAGTGTTTAGACCATGCTTGAGAGTGATTCATCAGATGCAGGGTACATGTTGTGTTTCCTATCCTTGGTTGTATCATGATGGGCATACATATTGGAAGTAGCTTATTCAATGATTGATATGCCTTGATTTGATGCTTATAAGACCCACTTCCTTAGGAGGTTGGATACCCCTAGCTGCTAGACCTTCAATGTTATTTGTGTACGAAATGGTTGATGCTTTAATGATTATTATTAATATAATTCAAAAATTCTATGGTTTAATATTTTCTGCAGCTAATTCACCATTTTGCATGGTTTTTCTAATATATATAACATGTACAAAAATATATATTATATAGAAAATTATTCACTCTCAAAATATTTTGGAACTTGATGCTTTGCACTCCCAGTTCACTCTTTCTCCCAATAGCTATGCGGAGACCTATGGGGTGCACACATGGAGGTTGGTTGCTTGATTTCTTGGAAGAATGATCTATTTGCAAGAGAAGCATTGAGCATATAGGAGGAGGGTGATAAGCCCTAGATAGCATGGGGACTCTTGATTGCTTGCATGGAGGCTTGTACTTGACTTGAGGATGCTTGTATTGAATGATCATGTACATGCAATGGACCAAGAGGTACACGTGGCTTAGGAGATGGCATTGGAGAACTTTGGAGGATGACTGTTGGAAGCATCTAGTGGAGTGTTCACTTTTGGACCCTTGATTATTGGCATGCATGCCTTGGTTCT
Source organism: Pseudotsuga menziesii (assembly GCA_001517045.1). Lineage (NCBI taxonomy): Eukaryota > Viridiplantae > Streptophyta > Pinopsida > Pinales > Pinaceae > Pseudotsuga > Pseudotsuga menziesii. Next base: position 61,458 of record LPNX010660165.1, on the reverse strand, counting down.
TAACATGTGTCACTTATAGTTGGAGTGCTTCAATGTGGGCCTATATATCATCAAGTTAGGTTGCTTGTTTTGGACAAGGTCCACTTTGTTATTGTTGGCCTTGGGAGGAGTGTATTTTCATTCATTCATCTCATAATCATGTTAGAGATGTGAGAAATTGAGAGATATTGTCTCTTTCAATTGTACTTCATCATTGTACATTTCTCTCTTGTATAGAGCGCTAGGGATCTTGTGTTGATGCAAGCAAGGTATTAGGTTTGGGGTTTTCCCTACAAAGACAATGGAAGCTAGGATTTCGGAGAAACCATAGAGGAGCAAAGGGAGCACTTGTTCTTGTGGTTCTTGTGAGATAAGAAGACTAGGGTTTTGTGGAATTGGAAACCCTACTACTACTTGGATGATTGATGTGGAGAAGATAGAGACGGCCTTATTGTTTGACAACCTACACACTTCAGCACTAGATGCTTGCTCTACGAAACAAAGAATTTTCCATCTTTTCCATCTTTATGAAACCAAGCTAGAGGGGTAATTCATCTCCAAATACACCATCTCCTACAAGATAAAAGGATGATTTTTGTCTCTTCAGGAAGTCTCAAAGCTCTTTATCCAATTTATTTTGCTTCTTTAAACAGAGATGCTTGGCACTATTATATCTTGCTCACTCTACCCACTACACGCCAAACAAGACCCCATTTGATTACAATTTTCTATCCATTACTTCTAGCAAACAAAGGTAACAATAGACAACCATACAACACCACTACACCAACTCAAATCATTATCCTACAGCCAGTTCTTGATCAGATCAATCTCTTGATGGATAGATTCTATATTTTACCTTTTATCCATGTTTACATGGAACATTGCATGCAAGAAAATAGGCTTTCAAAGAAAAAATTGAAGTTGTTGACTGAGTCTTTGTGTTGGTGGAAGATGGAGAGGATGGGAAACATCATCAAGGGTTTATTCTCCTAGAAGGCTGGCTTTGATCCTTTGACATCCACTTTTCCAAGCCAAGGCAATCTAAAAATGAAGTCTCAATTCATGTAGAGGTTACTAGTGCTCTCAAGTTATTTTTGCCCAGTTAAAGGACACACCTCTTGAACAACGACATGCCTATACTCTTCACAGTACTCTTAAAGAGTCAAAGTGTTTCACTTCCCCAGGGGCTATCCATTTGTTTCTACACTGGGAAAACACTGATGGGTGCTCTAGAAACTAGAGATATGGCTCTTCAAGTTAAAACAGAGATTTCCCGACTGACAAGAATTGATATCAATCACAGATTAAGCTCTGCCTGGAAAATTATATGAAGTTTTGGTTGCATGCAAGCCATTGATAATGGGAACCCTCTGAAATTGGGGACAAAAACTCTAAAAATCTTATGCTAGCCAAATGATCCACCAATTGAATCTTCTTTTTAGAAAATACTTAAAATCCAACCCATCAAATAAATACACCGAACATGAAGGAATGAGGGAAAAAATTTACACTGGCATCTTAATTATAATGAAATTAGTGGCTCTGTATGCTGTCAAGCACAATTCTTTTGACTTCAATTATGTAGATTTAAAGCATATGAAAGAATTATGGTTGTTTCTTACTGGCCATCATGATTTCGATTTACCATATCAAAGGTAAAACATCTCTATCTTTAAGTAGGATTCTTGAATTAACAGTAGTTATAGCAGTCAAAGGGGTGTAGTTTAGTTAGAAGAGTGTAGTGGGCATCCTCTGCTATGTTGATCAAGGGAGTCCTACTAAGGACTAGGAACATCAGAAATCAACTTTATCAGAAAACTTAATACATTTTAGAACCAAATTTCTGCCTTTTGACTGTGTTAGCAGGACAAGATAAAAGAAAGAATTTATTTTTTATATGGCAGTCAATGGTAGTCAGAATTTATCCTACATCTCTAGGAAAAACCAACTATCCTCCATATTTAGGAGACCAACCTCGATACAACATACATGATGAAAATTGGAAAAATTCATTGGCCATGTTGTCAAGGCAATACAATCAGCTCAAGAGGGGCGTTTGGTGGCATTTGTACACTATTGGACAACACCTTGTTCCAAGATGAACTACATCAAACACAGCAATGGAGTCTATCACGATTGTTGACCCATATTCAATTAGGTAACATTTATCATATTCTCAATATTTACATGGTAGCATCCTATATGTAAAAGAAAATTGTTGGTCTTCTCTATAGTCTAGAGGGGGGAAAAGTTACAAAAAACAACATATGTCTGGAGAACAAGTCTGGAGAACGACCATCTAATCTTTAATTGCTCCTACACTAAACAAGTTTGGAGAACGACCCTCCAAAAACTTTGTAAAAGAGAAACTCCTCCAAACTAATGGAAATATATGTTTTCTTGTTAGTGTAAGCACTATAGAGGCTCATTTCGGAACAAGCCCACCTTCTAGGGGGTTGGATGCAACTTCCAAAATATTTATGTTTGAAAATTTGGCTAGCACAAAACAAATTGATATATTAAGAGATGAAAATCAGTCCAAAAATCACAGCTACAAAGCCAAGAGTCTCTTGATCGAAGCATTACAGGCTTAAGGAATGAAAAATCACAAGACCCTAACACTCACAGTTGAAGAGAATATTTGGATGGCTGGCTAGAATGAAAAAAGGAGGGATACCAAACAATTGTTACCACCCTTAGCCAATCAAGAATCCATCCTGGCATATCAAATTGAGTACGGAAGATTTCCAACAATGGCAACAGGACTAAAAGAAGCATGTCCTTTTTTATGGTGCTACAAAAAGTAATCAATCCTAAAGGAATAATGGAAATAAATTACGCCCAGGGTATTGGAATTGTGTCTAACAATCAAGCTGAGGCCTATGGTTTTGTACGAGGACTAAAGAATATTGACTTGAAGAGGGTGCAATCTATCCTATTTGTTGGGGACTCATCAACAATTTTGAAGCTTATGAACAAGCATCATATCTCAACAACAAATTCACTACCTTGGATAATCTCTCAGATCAAAATCAAAGTCTCTCGTTTCAAAGACATTGAGTGATTCCACATAATCTGATGCCTTATGGATAAGTTAATGCTCAAGCCCATCTAGCAGTCCAATTAAATGAAGGAAGGATAATTCTATGAGCTATATTAATCAATTGCATTTAAGTTTTTAACCCCCCACTCCATGTTATTGATCACATAGCAGCTCAAATAAGGGGAAACAAATTGGCAACAAAGGGAAATTAAAGGTTAGGATGGACCTAGTAAGGCACCACACAAGCCTAACCTATCACTGTACCATCATTTTGAATCAATTCCATTCTTTCTTGGAGACTGAGGGAAAAACAGAGCTCAAGAATGGTAACTTCAACAAGCCTGGTCTCAAGACAGTAAGTTGTTCAAATTTCAGACCCATCTGGTTAACCTTCCCATTTGTCCTGCATTGGAGAAAAGATCTATTCTCCCTCTGAACTCTCTACTCTTCTCTCTTTGTATACTCAGATGCAAGTCTTTTCTGTTCCGCTTCTTCTGTTATTCTTTGCTGCTTCAACCTCTTGGATTCTTCTTCTCATTCCTTCACAAGACCAGTGACATCAAAAAAATTTAGCACAAAACACTACCATAGAGAATCTCAAATAAACTGTGATATAAAAAGGCTTCCACACCAAACAAACAAAAAATGGCAACATACCATTTCGATCATTTGGCACTCTTACTCCTCCTTGTGCCTCTCAATCAAGAGTTTGTGAGCTAGAATCTTTCTATGCTCTTTCTCTATGACCTCAAGCAATAGTGGGAAGTGTTGAGTTATTTTCGGGACTTTCTCAACATAAGGCAGTTGTATAAGACTTCTAGCCTTGTCATGCACAAATAAATCCACTGAGTTGCTTATAATATACTCACTCCGAAAAATACTCCATGTACAGAAGCGGAATCCTCAAAATTATTAGAGGCTGTAATTATTATACAAAATAGTGAGTCAAAAAATTCAATTACTTTACCTGACTTCCAAATTGTACAATTCCTTTTAAATGGTCAATCTTCAACTATACAAAATTGTACTTCACAACATCCACACTAAGCTTTTCTATAATAGAAAAACGGAAACCAGAAAATGGTATCATCTTTGTCTGGGCCGTGATTTTCATGGTTTGATAAACTTGTGATACCTAGAACATGTAAGGGTTAAGTTTTAAAAAATTGAGAGTTCTACTCTTAGCAGACATAAGAGAACTGTATACACTTTAACACCAAAAGAGTAAGAAATATATCAATTCCGAGATTGTCACACCATATGCCATAAAATAGTAGAGACACATCCGAGTTATAATCGAATTCCATCACATGTAAACTGTAAACTCTAAAAGAAGTTCACAATTACAAATCACAAGTTGTTGCACCATAGAATATTTGAGAACATGAAAGAAAGAGTATTGCTCTAGCAGAGATATATCCAGTTACTTTGCCATCAACTTTACGCAACTTATATCCACAGGAAACTCGTTTGAAGCTATCAATGTAGCCAATACACCCCTTAGAAACCCATTCTAGCAATCAACGTCTCTATTTCTAAAACTTCTCATGGTGGTCAGAAATTCCCCTTTTCTTGGGTAGGCAGGATAATACAACATAAAATAGAAGTGAGACTTAATGTCACATAAACAAAATAACTAACCGTACTCATTCCAGATAGGGGATATGACATATCTGGGAACTTGATAAGATGTATCCAGTAATTTAGAATCAACTTTGTGTAACTTTATAGCCACAGGAAACTCATTTGAAGATAAATATAAGACCCTGCAGAGATGTATCTAGTAGCTTAGCTATCAACTTTATGTTACTTTATATTCACAGAAACCTCATTTAAAGCTATAAACATAACTGATACACCCCTTCAATAATTCCATACTGTCATTTAACCTGTCTTTCTCTGAAGTCTATTATGGTGATCAAAAATTCTTTTTTTTCTTGCATAAGAAAAGCTACAATATAGCATAAACTAGAACCACAACTGAATGTGATATAAGTAAGATTAACAAAGGTGTCAATTACCAAAAAGGAGGATCTATATCGCAAAAAAATACAAAATGTTTCCAATCAATGGAAATTATTAATCAATGACTCTTGCCTTCCCTATTCTAGGGTCTTTTCTAGCCTGGAAGGTTGGGATTGGCTCAAATGTTAGAGTGGGAGCTGATGCCATTATATGTTGTAATAGGAATATTTATATCCTTGAGGTTATTATCAATGATTTGTGAGTTAATGGAAAGGTATCTCTAAATCAGGTGGAAAACCCCGAGGAAACTACACTTTGGCGACATGATTAGTTGAGTGCTGATAATCTTGTTCTGGAGGATCATTTGGACTCAGCTTGGGATCTCTTTCTTTCTGAAATGCATAAATATCATACTTGAAAGTTGATTGACTAATGGTAATGATGAACTTATTTGGGTTTATAATGAGGCTGGTAGTTCCTATCCAACAAAACTTGGTTACACTTCTTTGGCTGTATAGGATGATGGAGATCCTAATTGGTGGTGGAATAAGTTTGAAAATTCAAAGCTCATAGTAAGGAAAAATTATTGATGTAGCTTGCTCTTAATGGTAGAGTATTGACATGGTATTAGCTGCAGAAAAGAGGTAAAGTAGGCCCAGGAATATGTATATTATGAAAATCTTATGATGAGGCAGAGACTATTGAAAATCTCTTCATAAGTTGTTCTTATACTGCTCAGATATGGACAGAATTGGGAGGGCAGCCTGGTCTTCAATCCCTTTGGAAGAACATATCTTTGGATAATTGTCTCCACTCTTGGTTTCAAATCAGGAATTTAAAGAAATAGAGGGTGCTTCCTTATTTAACCCTCGGGGGTTTGGATTGATGGGAAATTTGCTCCTCCCTACCAGGATTCAACTCAGATTTGGTCCATTCTCCCATATTTCTCAGACGTTGCTCTTAATAAAGGGATCATGATCTTGAGGAAGCTACCAATTATCAATTCCATATTGTGGGCTTCTTTGGACAGAGCTTTCCAGTAACTAGGATCAATTGTTGGCTTGGGGTTTGTTCTTAATTTTTCTAAACAGGTTCAGATATGCTTCAAGGCTAATTTTGGCAAGGCCAAAAATAACACAGGTGAACTAAAATGCCCTATTTTACCCTCTGAAGCACACTCTCAATTTGAACATTACCTGTATCCTACTATCCAGGTATTCAGAGACTCACTACTACAAAACAATTGTATGAAGGGTCTCTCACATATCCATAATATCTCTATCTCCTCATTGTCTCTACAGTTAAAACAAGTGGCTTCACAATTTCAACATATTACCTTTCATCATGTCTAGAAAACAAAACTATGAGGTCTATACTCTTTCAAAGGAAGGCCTCAGTCTCCCAGATCATACATTTTGTATAGAGTAATTTCACGATGGCCTTCTCTCAGATAAAAGGATTTTTTATTTAGATGAATTTTAGTTTCTTTTGAATACTCATTCTAGATGACTGTATAATTCCCCTTTTGGATGACCCATATTTTTACTTGCAAGCTAGTTCATATTAACTTTATAGGTATCTATTAGTACTAATAATTAAATCCCATCACTTGTTGTAACACTCTCATAGTAGTTAGCCTTTCCAAAGTAGGAATGTATTGCTCCAATTGCACTTCTGGGACAAAAGAAGCTGAAGACAGTTTGCCACTAATATTAGAGAGCCTTCCTAGAATTGGTTGAAATTTGTCAGCAAGATATAAAGGGTGGAATTCATTTTCCAATAGATGATACAAATCTTTCACTTCTTGTGGAACATATGCCATGACACTTTAGGAAACCTGACATTTAAAGACACCGAACACCCACATAAGCACATGTTGCCACTTCCTTTTTTTGAACCCAAAGACCCTTTAAAATCAATATGATTAAAAGATATTCATGTAGACTCAAATGCTAACTAAAATTTAATGGCAGCAGTCAATAAGCAATAATAGAGTTACATAGACAAAATAGTTTGGGGTGAAGGAGCTTTTGTATATTTAAAAAATGAGGTGGAAAGGTGTATATCTTTAGTATAATCTATTAATGGAAGTATCTATAGTACACATTGTCCTAATATTGAACCACATTCTATTCAGTTATAATCAAAGTCATGTATCACGTCAAAACACACAACTGTACAAGTAGATAAGGTGCATAGAAGAATAGGTATGCTTCGACTTCTCAACAACTTAAAGTAAGGGCCAAGGCATTTCAGTTTCAACAATAAATGCTTAACAATATTTTTACCTATTACTTACCAATTCAGAAAAAGTGTCGAGCATGACAACTGCCAAAAAAAAAATTGTCAGTACACATAATGGAAAATAACTCAAACTAAGCATAAAGTATAATACTATTATCCTTGAAATAAAAACAGAAAAAACTATACAAATGCAAACATTTCACACAGTGACATATGCACCCCTTTCATTAAAATACCTTACCACTTCTCTGGTGTCCTTTTTAGAGTCCAAACTAAATCCCAAAAGACTGGCCATTCTTGAACTCCTTTCCTTCTGATTCTCTAGTTCAAAATGGTGAGCCCCGTGTTTGTAATCATAGGGCATAATAGAAATGGCAGCCAACAATACATATGATGCCAACAGCTACAAATCCTTTTGTGCCAAGTTTTTATTGTAGCTTTTTTGGAGGATATAGAGCTTGTACCATGCATAGGAATGATACAAATAACTTTCTGATATCCAGAATATCTTTGTTAACTTTGAATAGTAAATTGCCATCATTTGAGGTTTAGGTGTCTTCTTGACCATGCACATAAGGCTATGAATGTCTTCTATAGAGAAAAATGATTCCTGCACATCATATGCTATACATCATAAGAAATACTATAAGGCAAAGGAAAAAGACAGAAAAATAAGCACACTAACCTGCCAGAGCTCAAGCTTAGTTGCAGCCTTCATCGACAACAGTAGTATCAAGATACTGTAGAGTTCCATCAAAGAAGTATTCTCAATATAATGTAGAGTTCCATCAAAATAGTAGTCTTGATATACTATAGATTTCCTACTTTTATAGGACTACGAAATAGCCATCAAAATAGACATTCTCCTACTTTTACAGGAATAAAAAAACAAGTTACATACCAACATACACCAAAAAGAGAAGATTCAATGTCCATGTAAATAGATAACTTGTAGTCCTTATCCATTTAAAGATATTGTGTATGACTATGAAACATACCTTCCAAAACGAACTATTTGGAAAAGAGCATAAATGAAGCAATTTCTAAAAGGAACAATTACCTAAAATGCAAAACAAAGCACTATGTGCTCTAGTAGATATGCCTCTTAGCCTTGAAAAGATTAAAAAAAAAATATCAAGTGAAATTTAAAAAATCTTCCTTAAAATGTTCTTTAGAACAAACAAGAGAAGTAAAATTGAAGTGAAATACAAAAAATAAAGGTAAATCATAAATATACTTTAATTATTATGTTTGGATTGAAGAAAGAGGACATCATTTTTTTTTGTTTCATATGTCAAATAATAATTTGAGAAAAGAAATGTCAGATGGTTTATAAATTAAATTCTTAAAAAAAAGAATGAGATTGGGATCAAATCAAATCTGTCAGTGATACATTAATGATTAAAGAACAACATGTCAGTCTCCTACAACTTTCATGGAACAATATGCAAGGAGGTGAAAACATAACCATAACACATTGCCAATTCTAATATCCACTGATTAAAATATGTAAGGTTTATCATAAGTTTGTACTTTTTCAATAGAATTACCAAGTTCTTCTATATCATTATATTAAACAAATAGGACACAAAAACAACATCACTTTATACTAACCCTGGAAATTCATCTTCAAAACCTAATTCCAAAATATTGGAGTTTGTAGAAGCATACACCAACAATTTACAGTCATAAAATTCACAAAATAATTCATAGGGACTTCCACCCATCTAAAAGGATAGTAGTCACCCACAAGATATCAAGAGGTGGTAATGTAGAAGCAGCTGCCCCAACCTAACTGCCCCTCATCCAAGGTTCATGTTGACCATAAAAATCATAGAGATATGAATCTAGGTCATCAATTTGAAAACTGACCATTTTCTCTAAATCAATTTTCCTTTGTGCCAAGGATTTCTTCACTTCATTAATCACTACAATGGGAATCATAACAACCCTACATGACATCTCCTCATTATGCTTCTCTGCAATTATATCCAAGTCTTATTCGCAGGCCTTCAACTGCTACTCACATCGTACCCTTAACTTTTCTAATTCCAGGTAAATATCCAAAAGCCTTTTTTACACTCTTAAGGTCATCACACAACAGGATTTGAACCCAAAATCCGACGACATTCGACGTATCGTACCGATGTGTCGGACATCAATGATGAAAAGTACTGAGCCTTTTAAATTATTTTAGCGCCGTCAAATTTCCGACACTAGGGCATAGGTTTTGCGAAGGCTATGTCGTCAGATTTCTGACACCAGGGCATAGGATATTCGACGGCTATGAGTAGGATATTCGACGAATATGAGTAGGATATTCAAGGCTATATGTAGGATATTCGACAGCCAAGTGTAGGATATTCGACGGCTATGCGTAGGATATTCAACGACCAGATGTACTATTCCAAAACTTCAAACTTTACAATGAATTCACTAGAGAAACAATTGATCATTCTTTATAAAAATAAATTCATTACATTAATATTTACTCCCATTAGACTATATTTAAGAGAGTTCTTGAAATTAGATGGAAACCTTTGTGGCCATTAATGGGAGCAATATTTTCATCATTACTTTAAGAAATAAAACAAATAAAACAATTACTATAAGAATTAAAAAAAAACTTAATGAAATACTTTTGGCCATTTGAACCCTCGACTTGCACTGGGCCATTTGAACCTACCTTGACTGGGCCATTTGAACCCTCGACCTAGACTGTGCATAGATTAAGAGAAATGAGAAAGATGGATAGGGACCCTTGACATCGACTGCGCGAAGACATTACAGATTCCTCCTTCAGATCCCATAGGAGGTGCTATGGCCCAACACCACCATTGTTGTTCTGATCCTCAAGTTTGAAGACATGTGCTTCAATGTCAGTCAAGGCCGATTGGGGAAAACCAATTGGGGCCAAATCATCGATGCTATTAATGCTTCCTGCAACGCATTACAACCGATTCCAGTGCAAATACAAGTGGAATCTTCTCAATAATTCCTACAACAAGCCCAAGTTGCATGGGGAGACTTCCAGGTTTCTGTTCTATAAGCACATTGAGCACATTGTGCATAGGGATTCTGGGCAGATTACTATCCCTTTTGGTGGATTACTATCCCTTCACTGGAATATTAAGAACTTCCGACAAGGGTAAGCTTATAGTTGACTGCACTGCTCAAGGGGTTCTTCTCGTAGAGGCCGGCGTAGATATTTCATTAGCAGACTTTGGGGATATGTCTCCACCTATTCCTCATGCTCTTGAATTTATAAATAACACTCAAGTATCAGATCCCTTCACAGACTCTCCAATTCTTATGTTGTAGGTTCGTATTGTGGTTACATTTCAATTCGTTAGGAGAAAGCTGGTGATCAATGAATTGAATTTTTTGTATTTGAATCTGTGTTTGACAGGTAACTCCTCTAAAATACAGAGGCTTCATATTAGGTTTGAATTTCAACCACTGCATTACTGATGGCATTGGAATCGCCCAGTAGTTTATATCCAGAAGCTTCATATTAGGTTTTCATTTCAACCACTGCGTTACTGATGGCATTGTAATTGCCCAGTTTTCATTTCAAACACATCGTTACTTTCTGGGCAGAAGCTCCATGAAGAAGAAGAGGAAGTGGAAGAAGAACACTTCCTCAAGTCTTTTGTTGGGACACCATGAACACTTCCCCCAGGTCTTTTTCTGAAAAAATCCAGTTTTACTTTGTTGGGCTATCAAGAACTTGTTAACCCAAATTTCAAATCAAGTTTGTTCATCTACTTGTTGTTTTTTATCCCATAAGTTATTCCTAAGCTAATTGAAGATTGTCTGATTGAGCTCTTAGGTCTGATGGGTCAATCCAACTCTTCTTTATCTCCTCCATCATTAGGTTTTTTTTTGGAGAATAGCAAGGTTGAACAGTTTGTTTTTGATCCAGAACAGGATCTCAGTCTATGTTTACCAGATGAATGCTTGGCCTCGATTTTCCAAAAGCTCGCAAATGAATATCGGAATAATTGTTCCCTAGTCTGCAGTAGATGGAATCATATTGAATCGAAAAGCAGGCAACGTCTTGTTCTCTATGCTCGATCTGATATTTCCTGTCTGCTCTCGGACCTGATCATGATATTTGAACATGTGACTGTTCTGGCTCTGAAATGCTCCATAAAATTTTCCATTATTGACAACAAGGATCTCACTGTTATCGGAAATATTTTCACTCATCTCAAGAAGATCAAAATGAAGGGATTCATTGAGATTACTGATGAGGGTATAGATTCCTTCTCATGCAAATGTGGTCCTATTCAGAAATTTTTATGCAGTTCATGTGGATTTGGAGGAAAGGGTTAAAACTGAATACTTAAGAATTGCAACGAATTGGAAGATCTTACAGGAAAAAGGCTCAGAAGATTAGATGGTCAAATGGAAAGAATAAGCCCAGGGCAAGGTAGGATACAAAGATTGTGTCTTAAAGATATTTATAATGGTCAGTGGTTTTCCCTACTATTATCGAGCTCCAAGTGTGTAAGGACACTCATTTTTTCATGGAATTATGGGTATGGGGATCAGATTTTGGAAAGCAGCACTGGAAATTTGCAACAGCTGATAGAATTGCAAATTGAAAGCATGCATTTAGGTGATAGAGGTTTGATGGCTCTTTCAAAGTGCTCAAAGCTGGAAGTATTTTATATGAGCAGGGTGTCTGATTGTACTGATCGAGATATTTATGCAATTAATAAGTAATTTGAAAACCAGAAGCTCATTAAATTGAGGTATTTTGTATTTGTTTCTTCGTACATGTTAATGTTTCTGTCTGATCATATCTATGATGGGTAATTTGAAAACCAGAAGCTCATGATGTATTTGTAGAACACTGGTGTTTGTTTATCAAACACAACCATGTATCTTAGGGCTTTTTTTCCATGATTGGGTTAAAAACATTCTCTTCTCAACGGATTCTACATATTTTTATTCCTGTGTTGAAAACCGATACAAAACACTTTGGGATATACATGCTTGCAATTTGTAAAAAGATTAGATTCATATTTTTAATTTTATATTAAGAACGATACTAATTTTAATTTTAATTTTATAGAAATTG
>LPNX010660165.1:18075-48408 GCA_001517045.1 Pseudotsuga menziesii | reverse complement strand
CCCTCCTTAGGCTGGGTACTATCCACAAAGAGGAGGTGGAACTTGAACTTACATTTTCTACACAAAGGAAAGGGATTTCCTTCCCTTTGCTATGCAAATTTTGTATATAGTGTACATAAATTTATACGAGACTACTATAAGTGGCACAATACTAGGGGAAAAACACACTCTTGCCTCATTCATGCTTTTGCCTTTGGTTTCAGATTATTATCACTAGCTGATTTCACAATGGCAGGTGAACTCCGTGAGGTTAACTTTCATCCTTTGGCTGGTTGGCAAGGGAATCTTGGTGGTGTCCCTTCAACTTCGATGAGAACCTTTTTTTGAAGGGTAGAAGAATATTGAAGAAACATATAGTTAGTGTACACTAAGGTGCTCCCTTGGAGCTTTATGGTGGGATGAGCCTTCTGGACTCATCTAGTATGGGAGGAGTTGTAGAGAAGTGTTATTGGACAGTAGTCATGAAAATCAGCAGTCTAGGGTGCATACTAGAACAATAGATTCTCTTCATATTTGTATGAAGGAGAATCAACAACTTCATTGTTCTTACCTCGGGTATAAACAATTTCAAAATGGAATTCTAACGAATATGGAAGTTGTAATTAGCTAAATATGATACCTATAATTGCAACTAGCAACATGGCATGACAAGAGATCAGCACATCTTAGAATTAGTCTCTATGAACACAAAGAGCAATAGTTGAGAATAGATAAGCTGGAATAACAGTTGTCTTGATATAGAACCTAGAAAATGATGTACACATGAGAAAAGATGGGAATTTCTAGGTTTTCCACTGCAAAAATTAACTAATAACCCAAGTACCATTACGAAGTCACTTTTTGTGCATGATACACCAGCTACATTATTAATCCTTAGGACTATGCAAAAGAGGTTTGTGAGGGGTTCCATCATTCTTCTATTTGCTTCTTCTTGTTTCGCTTTCTTATGTGTATGCTTACTTTTGTCATAACTTTTTGCGTTCTCTTCAAGACTCAGCTTCTTAAGAAAACAAATGTGCTTTTGAGTTAGAGTTTAAATCTTGTCTTCTGTATTTAACTTTCTATAATGGCAGAGACAGGCCACCACATGAATGTGGGAATTGGAGTCACCAATTTATGGTTGAGAATGAGATCTTTTTGCTGAATCATTGGATATATGATAAAGAATGCCTAAATAAAGTGGCAGTGATATCCCTCTACTCTCTCATACCTAGCCATCACAGCACTAGTTAGATTGATCCTCATTTTAGGGTACATAAACTGAGGTTCATTACAGCCCTCATGGTTGACTTAGAAGTTAGAACTATTATATTTTACCTTTTAAATATTCTTATGCAATGTAATTATAAGCGAGCTTTTATTTTCCAAATTCATTGTATTGAGAATTTATATTCAAAATTCTCTGCGGTGAAAAATAAATTTGTGCAATAGATGGAGAATATCCATTGAATTCATAATTGTAGATTACTCTCGTTGTATACTTATGTTAGTTACATTAGTATATGCTATCATTGTTTACATTATAAAGATTCTTGACATTCATAGAAGCTATCTCTTTCCTTTTGTGGTAGATATTATGGAGAATAGTTGATTAACTCTGTTTCATTTTGATTTTGTTTTCCTCAAATTTGTTTCTAACAACATAAAAAATAAAGAATTTATGTTGTTTTTCTGATTTTTATATGAGTTCCAAAGTTACATGGGGTACCGCTTGAAGTGGCAACCATAGGGCTCACTTTACTCATAATTCTTGTGAACAATTCCCTTGTTCTTTTATTGGGTGAGAAAGTAGAATTATTCTTTGGAACAATTTGATTGTTCTATGTATCTATTTGTCTAATTAACTTGCATAATGCAATCCTGTTCAATAGTTTCCCAGTCACAGAAACAAATTTGACGTGTTACTGCAAAGCGATTTAATCATTCCAACAAACCCGGTGCCAAACCCAATCCATGCCAGCATATGGAGGATAAATTCCTAATCCAACCTGTTGTAGGCTACATTAGAATCAATCTTCAGTAACAAAGTTTCCTGACCAGTTTCTCTAGCCAATTACATGGATTCCCATGCTATGCAAATAGTATCCAAGATGAATTTAGCCTGAATGAAGTTGATCTACTTAAGCTGGAAAATATTTGCAGCTACCTTCTGGTCTCTCAAAACAAGGGTCTTTGCTAGAATCTTATAAGATACATTCAACAGTGTCCTTTGTAGCATTCTTGGGTATCAACTTGATCAAGCCTAGATTCTAGAATTCACCCATCCTGCCAGAAAAGAAGACCTCCCTAACCATCTTTAGTAGGTCATCCCCAACAACATCCCACATCATTTTGGAAAATTCAAAAGGAAAACCATTGAGCCCAGAGGACTTCCTGTCCATCTTGTGGAGAACATTAAATAGTTGTTCTTTAGAGATGTCATCATTAAGCATGTCTCTCTTTGTAGACCAAACCTTGGTTGGAGTGACCTTTTGGCAGGCCTCCATTGCAGCCTTGACATGATCAGTGTGATCATATGCAGAAAACATATTTTGGAAGTGAAAACAAACATGGATTTCAGACTTAGAACATTCACTGATACAAGCTAGAACATGTCTTGAAGTTGAGAGTGTTCCTTGCAATGGTCTCTTGCAGGAGCAGGTTGACAAGCTTGAGCATTCAATGAGGTGTATTGAGGAGGATAAAGTTGGGTGCTATTAATAGATTTCAAAAAAGTACTAACCATATCTATTGAGCTTCTCACATTCATATTCTATCAGCCCTGCATGTACTATGAGATGTCAAAATATTCCTCTTTATAACCAAATATATTCTTCCTTTCTACTGATTTGGATCTTGTTCTTGAAAGCAGAAGTGGAGGACAGCCAAAGAGGTAGTATAAGATACTAAACTATGACTATCCTTGCTATTGAGGAAAATTTAGTTAAATGTAACCCATGCTTCCAAGACCTATTCCGCCGTCTGGGATGGGTTCATCATTGTTCTTCCGAAGCCAAGCGATATTTTGACCCAATCATTTTCTAGAATATGTTCATATATGATGCAAGTTTATGCTACAATGTCCTTGATATAGTGGATCATTTTCCTCTTCTATGTGTGCTCTATCTTTGGTTCTTTCTTCTGTCAAATTCTAGAAAACTACAAACGTTACAATTTTTTGTTTAAGTGTATGCTTTTAAATAAATTCCATGGAAAGTTTGATTTGGAATGATGACTTGAGATTATGGTTTATCTATGGATGCAGAAAAGGGCATCGGCAATGGATCCGGAAGGATGTTGATATAGATAATCATGTTATAGTTCCCAATATCAGTGTCTCCTATACCTAGGGTTTTGATTTTGTTGAGAAGTATACAGCCTCATTAGCTACTTCCCTGCCTCTCGAACCCTCCTTGCCTTTATGGAAAATCCATGTGTTGAATTACAAATCAGCATAAGCTGAGGCACACGTAATTCTTAAAATACATCATTGCATAGGAGACTGTACATCTCTCATGTCCCTATTCTTAGATTGCACCAGAAAATATTGTCATCCTGAATCCATGCCCACTATACCACATGTTAACAGATACAGGTGAAGCAGATTGCCCAGATGGAATGTAATAGGCACCTTGCAGGCATTATGGGGTGTGATGTTTTTGGTATGGTGTATAGTTTTGGATCTTGTCCAATTTGTGACTACATTTCTGTGGATGAAAGGTAGAAAAATGCTCAGAGATCCTCTAGGAGTAATTTATCTTCCAAAGGCCCTTGCTCATGTCACTGTTGATATTGAGGACATCACCATTGTCAGAAAGGCTATTGAAGGGGTATTTATATGTCTTTCCACTCTCAACTATTGCACTGCTTTTGGCCTTGAGTTTTGATATTTTTGGTATCAATAGCAGCTGATATGATAATCAACATTCGTTACCGTGCAGACAATTAATGATGTTGTTAATGGGATGCTTAGCGCAGGATTTGTGCGGTATTTTGACCGTTTATATGGTAATTTGTCACTAATTTGGCATTCTCAATCACAATTCATATCAATCTATCTGTACAATGTTACCAGAAATGGGACTAGAGGGTTTCATGGGATAAAAGATGTGCTTATCTTGCCATGTATATAAAATGATTCACAATGTAATAACAATGTCAAGATAGGAAATAAAACTAGAATAGAATGAGAAACGGGGTTTCCTGATATATTTTCTTGTACTATAATCTGTTCATAAGTTTATATATTAGAGTGTTTTGAAAAAATTGTTAGTCGTTATGGTTTGCCTTAACCCTTTCAATAATTTTGAATTTATTAAGATATCTGTGGTGGTGCTGGGTAAATTTCTATCCATGGAGACTTCATTTTCTTTTTGCATGTTTCAAGTGTTGTTACTATGTTAGCTATAGATCAAGTACTGTATGTAGTATCTCCATCCAGTGGCACTTAATATCATTGGTTGTTGCTACCATGGTCGAAAACAAAACATCAAAACTTTCTATCCAAGGAAACTATGAAATGTTTTATCTAAATTAATTAACTTCAGACAGATGAATATGTTGAAAAGTTGGACAGGCTAGACCTACCCCAATTGATTGGTAGCTCTCCCAATGATTTACATCTCGTTTTTCTCTCTCACTTACTTACATGCTCTTTTCTTACTAAGTATTCTTGCCTTGCTATTCCCACTTGCCTACATGCCCTTTTTATGCCTGGTACTCTTACCTTATTATTACCAACTTAGCTACATGCCCTTTTCATACGGGTTATCCTTACTGCACCATGGTCCACGACCAATGATTGGCATTCCATTTTCATGCTGGACACCCTTATGTACTACTGAGTTAGATTCATGCTGCTTTCATGTTGGGCATCCTTACCTTAGAACTACTGGGCTGGTTATATGCCCTTTTCAATGCCAGGAACCTTTATAGTACCATTTATCTAGCTACATGCCCATTTTATGATAGACGCCCTATGGTACCACTACTGGTCTTAGTCAACAAATGGTCGATTTAAATATGTCCCTTAGATCCATGGCATGAACCAAGTCTAGAGGCTGGTTTGTGTTTTTTATTGAAGACTAATTTTATAGAAGTATCTCTCTAGGAGAACCAGTTTATCTTGTTCTGCATGTGGCATGTATTGGCAATTATTGTGCTTTGCTTCTTAACATGTCAATGGATATTGTTAGTCACAATTAATCTACGGATAGAATCAATATTTTCAGAAGCAGAGCTGGTCGACCCCCAACTCTAGTAACTTCTTTGTTAGAAGAGAAAATGGTTGATGGTTCTAGTTTCTGTAAAATCTTAATGAAGTTTCAAACATCTTTTTGGACCTGATTAGGTACTAGTAACTCAATAAATTTATTTTTCTATTAATTTATTTCTTTTTTTTAATAGAGCTGAGCACCTCTAGTCACTACTCTTAGTGCAGTTAGAGTCTTAGGGATGCCATAGTGTTCTACTCACTCTTTGTTCAAAATAACTCATTTTCTAGGTAGAGTTGTTTTGAGCCAATGATAACCATGCATTTTCAGAACCTAGATATGGCTAAATCTACATCAATGAAAGTGATTCAAAACCATTACAGAGGAGGGGAGGGGAAGGAGAACTAGAGGAAAACAATAAATTTCTATCAATTGTAAAACATGTTGAGGGAATGTTAGTACAACTAGTTAGAAGAATTTGTCAAAACAAAAAGGGGAAGTAAAATCCGTTAAAGTTGTGACAACTGAAAATGAGGAACAAATAGAAAAAATTACATTTTTATTGGAAGAAGCAGTGAGCTTGATAACAAGTGTTTATCAACTAGAGTGGAAATATAGACATCTTTATCTAGAACAAGAAATTAACAATTTTTTTTATCAGGAGGAAATATGAAAGATATAATTTACTAGTCATTTTCATTGAACCTGGAAAACCTCAAACAAAAGATGTAGCAATTCAGCTAGCAAACAAAGAACATATGATCTGGCAGGTTAATGCTAGTCCCCATTTCAATAAACATGGTGTTGCTATTGGGGTTTCCATGGTTTTTGTCAATATTACTGAACATGTAATGTTTATAATTGTAGTTTTAATAGATAAGCTACCTAAAAATACAAAGCACTTTTGTAAATGTTTTTGGTTTAAAATTTAAAGTTAAAATCATTGGAGTTGTTATTTTCAGGTTTTTGCATTTTACTGTGGAGTTGGACATAATTGCTTAATTAAATGTTTGTATTAATTTTTAATCTTGTTATTATTGAATACATTTGTTGTTTTAGTTCAGTGAATCCATTGTGCAGCTTTGAACTGAGACATTGGGTCTTGCACTACATGGTATTAAAAGTGGGCATTTGGGGAAGAAAATTGTAATGTTGTAGGAAACATGGAGATAGGGTTTACCATGTACAGAAATAGCCTGAAATGTAGCACACATAGTAGGGCCTTGAAAAACGTTTTACAATTTGAAAATGTGTATGGAAAGATGAGCTTGTATTTTTGGGGCATACGAGGATCCATATGATCCATTTCCTCATCGAAATTGGGCAATTTTGATTGGGTTTGACCAAAGTGCTAGTAATTACTGCTAATTTTAAATTCTCAAAGTAAAAGTCGACATTTTCCTTTATTTTTCTTTTCCATCCTTCTCCTTAAATTTTTAACATTACCATTGATTGTTCTAGGATGTTTGGGAGCAATTCCAACTTCATCAGATTTCATATAGATAAAGTAGAATTTCATATCCCATTCAGAATTTAGCAGACTTAACACTTTTCAGGATGGCATGATTGCATTGCAATTGGATTCTATCATTTCTGAAAATATGGGATCCACATTTAATAAAGAGAACCAAGCCCTCTATGTACCCTGATGTTGGTGGTGCTGATTGTTGAGCTCCTTTGTCATGGCCTTATCAATGATTAGGCATGTTAAGAATTTTGTATCGTATTTTAAGGCATGCATTAGGCAATTTCATCAAAATTGGATGGTGTTCACTGTTGACTGATGTCCCTGGAGGATTGAGGTAGGGGCAAGGCTAGAAAAGGAGGCAGAGGGTGATACTAAGGACGAGGATCCCAATATAAGTGATTGTGGAACAACGCTTATGCTCGTTGTTGAATTGTTCTTGCTCATTTATTCATACTGCTTTCTTTTAAAGTTTCAATATAATGTGCTAATTATAAAATAACACATTGTATATATATATATATATATTGTAACATTTCTAGCACGTACTTTTGTCAGAAACTCATACCCATTTTTTTGTATCATGTAACCTAGGTGTTGAAGGACTTATGGCAAATGCATTTCTAGTCTACATCTTCATGACTATAGGTTATTCTCAAATGATGTCAAAAGGTTGGATTTAAATTCCAAAAGTGACATAAAAATCATCGATCAATGTTTCCTCTTCATGACTATAGGTTAGATAATATAGTAGCTCATATGTATTTTATCTGCATTTAGGGTTATGCAATTTTGTAATGTTTATGACAAAATTACTATTGAATGTCACCACATTGAAATATGATAGTTACAAGTTGAGAACCAATGTAATATGAAATAATCGGTAGTAATAATTGATGTTATCAAGTGGAGCATAAAACATACATTCACACTATTACAAACAATGGACTTTTACATTCATACTTATTTCAGCATCATTCTACAACAATATGTTTGTGAAGTATTTGATAAAAAACCCTGACCCAATCATAGTAAGGCCGTGTTAAAACCTTAATTTGAATTAGGAACACACACTATAGCATTATGATAGTCATTGACAGAATGGGTGAACAAGTTTTAACTATGAATGTAATTTTTATTTATTAATATACAATACCCCGTTGGTTATCCGACGTTCAATGCCTAACAGATGTTGTCGTATTTCATGTCATTCCGACGAAGTTGCTGTGGGTCTGACGGTAGATTGTCGTCGCATTTTTGACATCCCGGGGCCCTCATCCAACAACATTGTCATAGGAAATCTGACGGCCTTGCCGTAGGATATCCAACGACCTTGCCGTAGGAAATCTAACGGCCTTGCCGTAGGAAATCCGACGGCTGTGGCTTGGCATTGAATATCCGACGTAATGCTACCGACGACAAAAAAATTGAGGTTGTCGAATACCCGACAGGTTATTGTCGAATTTTAGACATGGCAGCCGCCGAATTTTGGGCTCAAATTCTGTTGTGTCATCCCCATATAAAATCAGTGAAAATAGAAAAGTGAATAAAAGAAAAAGAAAAAGAAAACTTCAATTACATCAAAGTCGATATTTTTATTTCCTACAATCATCCTTGAATAAAGGATGGGACAAAATTCCATTATATTATAAAATTGGGATAACGAAATGTCAATAAATCCCTCCAATCCCTCTCCACCATACTACTCAAAAAAATTCCCATTAAATATTCTTGAAATTCAATAATTGTCCCTTCCCCTATATTCATATCCTCCATTTCCAAAGGATCCACTTTTAGCTTTCAGTTTCTTAAAATAGGATGAAAAGACAACTAGTCAAAATCAAATTGCTTCTCTCAATACCAACCCTCTACTATTTTACCAAGTAGCATGAAAAAGGATGCAAATATGGATCTAGATTCACTTATGCATCCAAGTGGACATGATTTGTTGAAAAGTTGAGATCTAGATATGTAGAAATGGTGTGTGTGTGTGTGTGTGTATAACCAAGAACCAGAAACACAGAAAATTAAGATATTTGAATATATTTTGCTACATATTGTTTTTACAAATTCACAAATTCACTATGCTATGACAAACATATATTTGTGTCTTTCAGGGTAAGGGAGGGGCCATTTTATAAATTTATAGGAGAGAGTTAGTGTTTTAGCCTTTAGGTTCTTGCATTTTTCCTTTTTAATTTTTTTGTTTATGTTTTGTATGTATTTTATTAAAAATGGTTTGCTTTGGAGGATTCACCAACTTCATGTTTCCTGCAAGATGAAAACATATCTATGGAAATAAGGGAGTGATCATACACCTCCAACTTTTGACCGAGGAACTTCTTAAAATCTTATCCATTCAACCAAAATGAGAAGTAGAGGGAGGTCTCTATGCATCCAAATCTAAATTTTGCACTGAAGTTTTGGCAAAGACCACACACACATGAGAAAAAAGAGAAACAATCACTTTGAAAAAATCCCAAATAGCAGGAAATCTCCCCATCTTGCATATGTTACAAAAAAATCTACTCATTCAAGAGGGATTATATTCAACACCAACAAAAAATTGGACTTGGAGTTTCTCACTATTGCCCCAGACAATACAAGACACATCCACACATTATAAAATGACCCAAATTGAATGATGAGAGGGATCAATGGAAAGAAAATTCATATGCAAATGACTATTGATAACTTTCCCTTATTAGAATTAGAATGCCACTAATCCAACATTGTGCCTTGGTAGCATTAAAAGGATATCCCAAAGCATCTGCACGTAGCACATAAAAATGTAGTACAAGAGTGAATCCTTATTTGATGGATTTATATGACGTAATTTTATCTAATAGTACACAATTAACAGATACATATGATGAGGCATTGGTAAAAATATATTCTACCATGGAAAGGGAATTTTGAAAAATCTAAGAAAGATATCATATTTGTGATAAAGGATTAATCCACCTGGTAATGTTGTATCAAAATAGATTCTCGGCAAATGAATTCATTGACTAGTTTTCTCAACCCACTCTATTTGGATGGTGATGAATAAAGGTTCCCATTTCATATGTCAAGCGATTTCGCTATTTGGGTGGTGATGAATGAAGTTGATCTTTTCATATGTGAGGCAAATTTGTGGATGTTAATTTGATGGAATGGGTGCTAATGCTTGAACATGATAACTGGAATTTACTTGAAGGTGAAAATACACCATTTGAAGTGATCTAGGTGTGATATTCCATCTCCCTATCTCTCTTGTTGTTTAAATTATAAATTATCATTGTATAAAGAACAAATTAGTCATCTTGTAATGTGATTCTATTAATTCAAATAGTCACACTAACGTACCCAAGTCCCCTATTTCAAAAAGTGGCATCCCCGTCCCCATCCCCATCCCCATCCCCAAGTTCCTGGAAACTTAGGATATTCCTATGACGTCAAAACCCTCTATGATATTGATTATTTCCAACGAATTTTGCAACATTGTTTGTACTTTGATCAGCAAGCTCTTGAATCTGTTCAATAGGGAACTGAAGAGGGGGCTTTATTAGCTAAAATGATATATAACTGAAATGGAAATGTGGAGGTTCATTTATAGGCAAAGCCAAATGTTGAAGAGTTTCCATGATCCATTACTATGAAGGGTTGTCTAGTCATAATCGCAATGATTTAGAATAGTTTGAGATGGAAAGATATGGTGCACAAGTAAATGCTAGTAGATATAATGGAAAAAAGATCTATCCCATGAAGAATTTGCAAGAGTATTCAAACATTTATACATGTTTTATGGAGGGTAGAGATGAAGAATAATATTATGATGATTATGGAGGGTTAATATGAAGAAGAATAATTTGCAGGAGCCTTAAAACAATGATACGCATCATCAACTACCTTCCCATCAGGAATGAAAATTAAAGGTAACTTATTATGTATTGGATTTGGGTGGGACAAATTTTAGGGTATTGCAAATTCAACTTCAAGGGAGAGACAAAAGAATTATGAATCACAAATTTGAAGAAGTACCTATTTTAAGGCTTTGAAGCTATAGGTATGTACTCATTAGAATAAAATCCTAAAGCATAACTGAAAAAAACTATCAAAATTTTTAATTTGTAGCTATAGAATTAAAATATTAACTGTTCAAGTGTATAAACACAACATATCATAAAAGACTCTGCTAATCTCCAAACATCAATAAACTAAATGATAGAACTATGAAAATGGAAATTCTGGAAATGCAAACAACATGCTAAAATATGCGGCAGCAGACACTCCCACATTGTACTCTTACTGGATATATCCTATAGTCCCATTGACCTTGGTCATTTATAGAACATTAAAACAACTATCTTATATTATCTTATCTAAAAAGAATTACAAGAGCAGTAGCTATAGCCCACAGGCAGCCCATACACTAGCAATTCTTGGAACAAAGAAGAAACTACAGCATTGTGCCCTCCTATTTTATAGAATAAGAGGAAGGAATTACAAACGATCCTCATAAGGCCACTAATGGTATGCCCTATTGAGGTGAGTAAATCCAACTAAGTGAGCCATTTAAGGATGAGTAAATTCCAAGGGAAAGGTGCCATAGATGGAATGGCATAACTCCATTCATCATAGCACCCTCCACTTAGCATGTAATTCCTAAAAATGAATGTGCCCACCTAAAAACATTTGTCCCACCTCAAGTGTAACTCCCAACATAAACAAACCTTCATGATCTAGTGTAACTCACCTAGAATGATGCACCCCACCTCAAGTGTTACTCTTGAAGTGAATGCCCCTCAACTATGATTGTCACTTCCAATATAAGTGTGCCCTACCTATATCTAAAGATGACCACAAAAATGCAGCTCCCTTCACAAGAAACTCTTCACAATTTCCCCTTCTCTCAACTAAACTGATTTGATGCTCAAATTGTTATAATTGAATGGAGATCAACTCAAAGAAACCAGGTAAACAAACATCCTGCAACCATCTAAGTGGAACCTACAAGAGAACTGGAAAACACCTATTGAATTTGTTGCTATAGAATTAAAATATTATTTATTCAATCGTGTAAACAATGCATATCATACAAATATATGCTAAGATCCAACCAACACTAACTAGAGGATATAACAATGAAAGAACACCCTACCTTTTTGGAGGTACAAAGCATGACACATGGAAAAGAAAAGGAGTTAATGAGCATAGGGGAGAAGCACCCTACTTGGAAGGATGTCATGTGGCACTAAAATTGCACTTATCATGGTCAAAGGTCCACTTAATGTTTTTCTAACCATGGGAACTTAGCAACCTCCCAACGGTATATCCAATAGCCCATAAGCCATATATACCAATAACTTGTGACTCAGGAGGGGCCAAGATGTCCATAATCCTACCGGGGTGAGCTTCTATCCTAGGGGTCGCCTACCCTTCGAGTCTTGTCACAACTGACCAATGAGCCTACAGGGGTGAGATTCTATCCTAGGGATCGACTACCCTTCTAGTCTTTTCACAACTGACCAATGAGCAACCCTACCCCCCACCGATTTTGAAAAGATCCACTTAATGTTGATCAGAATTTTCAGGGAGGTGGCTAGGGCATGGTCCAAAGCAATAGATTGCTAATTCGTGGTATGGATCATCCATACTAAGAGAGAAATAAATTCCCTAATGGAGGAGCTTCTACATATTTGAAGTTGTATTTCACATTTGAAGAGGACTATAGGGGTAAAGACACATTGTTCATGGCATGTTTCTCATATCTCGAGGCATAATTCAACTTTTAGATCCCTCGGGGTTGAGGACAAATTACTTGATGCATTTCTACATATTATAAGGTGTGTTTCACCTTTGAGGAGGGCTTTGGAGTAAAAACATTTTGTTCAAGGAATTTTCTACATTTTAATAGGAAAGCTCTTTTCTTGAGGAGACACCATGTGGCACTTTTGACATGGTCAAACCCTTGAATGAAGAATAAATGTGCACTTTAATAGGATCTCACGAGTCAGATAGATGAGAATTAGCAATGTGGACCTATTTAAGGCATTTTATCCAATCATAAGAAAAATAATGAGGGAGTACTCCTCCTTATGAGGATTCTAGGGAATTCTAAAGAAATAATATTCTATGGAGGATTCTAGGGAATTCTAAAGAAATAATATTCTATGGGAGAGTTGTTGGAGGTGAACACTATAAAAGGATATCATTCTTATTTGTTGAAGTCATGTTTTGAAGAGGGCATCATCTCAATCATACAACAGCTCAGACTTGGTCAACAAAAGTTTGGATCAGTTTGGATTAGTGGCAGCAGTCTTATACATCCATTCTCCTACAGGATCCTTATTGGCATGTGTGCCCTAGAGGCAAGTTCAAACTGATGTAAAGTCTACTTATTATATGCTCATGTACAAACGCAGTCATCTCATTTAGAGGATGTATTATTAATTGTTTTGGGGTTTTATTCCTTGAAAGGTTTCCCCGTAAAATTCTTGTGTTCCTGTGCATAATTTGTGGATGATTATTTATTTTTTCCTGCTGCTACATAACTCAAAATTATAACTACTGCTGATATATTATACAAGTCTGATAGAAGTTAAAAAAACAAGATTGTTATGGCTATTAAATTAAAATCCATGTTAAAATTTAACAAAGCATACCTGGTCAAGTTCCCGTTTGAACTGTGTTGTTGGAAGGAGCTCATCTCTAAGCTTAATCTCGTCATTATAACCAAACTTTCGCAAAACTGTCTAGGTGGTTTCAAGTTGTCCTTTTTCAATAAAAAGTGCATGGAAAAACAAAAATCTTGGCAATGTGAGACCATGTTCATTGACACCTTCTGGAAGTTTTTCTGAAACAACCTTCTTCACCCCAACAATTTATGAAGGTTGTAGAGGAGAATTGAAGAATTTAACCTGCTCAAACACAAGATCACATGCACTTCATGAGATCCTATCCTAAATATGATTGATTATCAATGCTACTTGGATTCCAAAAATTTTCCATAATCAACATAGATTTTCACAAAAGAGATTGCATATTTTAAATCTAAATATTTATGTTGATTCTTGATCTTTAGTTATAGTGACTTTAGCTTCACATCTCCAAAGTGTCATGCTCAGGCCTTTGAGTGACACTCTTGATGATATCAGTGCCATACTTGATCACATTTCTTTCACTCATGTTTATAGGGAACTCAAGGGTCAATATAGTGGCTAACAAACTATCAAAAGAGGGATTCCATATTCGGGAAGGCCAGATGATTATGAATGAATTCATAAATGGTTTTTATGTAGACAATTTTTAGTTGATCAAAAGTCGTTGTTTTTATATGCTATGTTTTTTGTTTATATGCCACACATCCTTGGATAACTAGGAAAATATCATTTGTCATTTTTTATATACCATGAAACCAAGCCATACATGAAAATCATTCAATTCAACATCACTAAGAGCTCCATCTCTGTCATGATCACATAGAATGAATATTCTCTTCAATGCCCTCATAGAACAAGGCTTTAGTGTTCGAGTTTTTGGATCAAATAAAGGCATTGTTGGATAAAGAAATGCCTTTTGAGCATAGTAGAAAACTTTTGCAACCTAACAAATATCAATGTTTAGAGTAAGTTCTGGACCCTGGTTAGAAAATAAGGTATACAAATAAGCCAAGGAAGATTCTAAGTCTGAAAACAATAAAGTAAGGATATCTCCAATTATTTTGAGAGGAATAACACCACCATAGATTAAAAGTTATCACATAATATTGAGCAACATTTAGAAAATTTACCTTCCAGGCATGCTATGATACTAAACAAAATTGTACCTGTGCTATGAAGATCTGAACTAGAACTTACATTTTCTTCTATACTTACAGATCCCATAAACCATATTTTAAAAATAGATACATTTTCATAGCCCCAGATACATTAACCAAGAAGGTACTAGCAACAAAAAGTAAATGATGTCAATTGGGTCTAGCCCAAGAAGTTGAGAGGAGTGTTATCCTCCCCACACAGGCTCAAGTCCCGCATATGACATGTTGAGCTCTTAATAAGTATATTTATCTATTGGCCTTTAGCCCTGAAAAATATGGCTTATCCTGGATACCATTCTCATAATGAAGGGATGTGCCTGGTGGGTAGGTTTCCAAGGAATATGTATTTCATGGATAAAATAAAAATAAAATACAAATTCTTATCAAACAAAAAAGCTTGTTGTTAACCCCTAGAACTATCATAACTGTCCTTAATATTTCCAACATAACTACACTCTTATCACTACTTACGGAGCCCATAAACCATATTTTAAAAATGGTTTCATTTGCCCTAGAAACATTAACCAAGAAGATACTAACAACAAAAAAATCTTGTATTCAACCACCAGAACAATTATCATACCTTTCTTTCTTAACATTTCCACCATAACCGCACTCTCATCGTGTATTACGTGTTTTAATTTAATAGTCCTAATTTCCTTCTAGAAAATGCACGGTAGTAATAGATCAAAGTTTCCAACCCCATTTCAAAGTGAGATGTTTTCCAAACAGTCAGTTGTGTTGCAACATTTTCAGGCATAATCTCATGGAAAATTGGGTGGGTTATAATATTCAAATTACGCAAAGAACTAGTTGTAAAAGTGATATTAAGGTATTAAAAAAATCAATAAAAAGAAGGGTAGTATAATACTGCTAGCATATGTCTAGACTGTTAAAAAATAAGGCTAGATAATATTACGACAATCGTTTCTCATAAAAAAACACCTTCAAAGTTCATTCATTTACTCATACAAACTATTTTTCACATCAAATGTGGGTGTGTTGCACTTCACACCGAAATCTGCTTCAGTGCTGAACACTCTATACATGTCTCAATCTCTCAAAACTGATGCATAATAGGTGTCATTACTTGCTCCAAACTTAGTTGGTGATCACCCCGAAGATATAATTTACAACCAACCACAATGACTGGCACCTTCACTTATATGTAACCAAGGAGAGTATATGCAACCAAGGAGAGTACAATTGAAGTATCATTTCTTAGTTTTTTTATTATAAAAAATAGATTTTAAAAGGTGTGACACCATACTAGAGACAAATTAATCCACATTATAAAGTAGAAGCCTTACTTCCAAGCGAAGAAGTTCTGGTAGCCATTAGGTAGACAGTCGTTGGTAGCTTCAATTTCACATGTATGGAAAGTCATGCATTTTCCATACATGTGAATGAGAGCGTTGCCAGCAAAAACATTGGACTCTAATCCATTTCTAATTACATAAACGTGGATCTTCTTACCTTGTTGCAGAGTTGATAAAAAAGCACATGCAGGGAGAACACTTACTACAGTAATGGCACTAGGTTTCATGCCTTGCCATTGCATCTCACCAAAAAGATTCAAGCCTATGCTAGCATGCCCCTCCTAGCCATACCCTGTAATCAATACATTCGAAGAAATCACGTCTCCGCCACACATGTTATCAAACAAGTTCTGTGCAGTCTCCAGCCTTCCACATTTGGCATACATCTCTACGAGGGCATTGTCGGAAACATCATATTCCAATTTCCTTCTAATCACAAAAGAATGAATCTCCTTACCCTACTGCAGGGCTTCCAATTGCATGCAAGCTATGAGAACAACCACTTTTGTAATGGCATCTTTCTCTACTCCTTGGAGCTGCATTTCTCTGAAAAGCATCAAAGCTTCATTTGCATGTCCATTTTGAGAATACTGGGAAATTATAGAATTCCAAGATACCAAATCACGTTCAACCATTTCATGAAACACTTGTTGTGCATCCTCTACATAGCCCTGGCCTAGGTGGACAGGGCACTGATAGTAAACTAACTAATCACAACAAGCAAAATAGGGGTCTCTACCAAACTTACATGCAAGTATATGATTCCATAACGAACGCAACAACCCTGATAACCAAGGCTACGCGGCTCTATTCACAAGTCTGCTTAATAAAAAATGCTTTCACTTGAAATGATGTAGAAAGGACTTTCCACAACTTAAAGGAGCACATATCCCCTTTTAGATTTAGCTGAGTTGGTTATAGTATCAAATTGAGGTGACTGACGAGTATTTAGGTATTGGAGTAAAACTGGCTAATTTTCCTCGAAACTTCGATAGCGGATTTTTGGCTCGATTGTGGGTGGGATAAATAGTGCTGGCTGGGATTTACTTAGATATAGCTAGGATGGCTAGCTGGTTGGTGGGTTTCTATTTTGTTATGCAAATGGGTTTTCTATTTGATACACATCCAGCTGGTCCCAATAGCTAGTTGGAACCTGATGTTGTTCTCTCATAACCCAGATCCACACACCCGCATGTGGTATACATGGTTATAAGTGAATTCACCATAAAAACATCGGATATAAACCTTGTTCCAACTATATGACCATGAATTTCAATGCCCAATTTCAAATTCAATAGACTAATGCATTCCTGTATAGGAAAAGGTAAACTTGTTCCATTTCACACCTTCCAAATCCATTTGTTTATACAATTCAAGAGCTTGTTTCGGGAAATCACTATTTGCATACCCTATTATCATTGCATTCCACAATGAAATATCATGCCTGCATGATTCCTCAAATAAAAGGTGTGCGTGATCCATTTCACCCAACTGAGCGTACATTGCAACCATTTTTGTGAGCAAAAAGGTGTTGCAATGAAGTCACGTTGTGATCATGCAGACATGAAGCTAGTGCAGTTAGTCTATGTTGGCACAAGCCTACAAAACAGAAGCAAATAAATTGTGATTAATATTTTTGGGTAGAAGTGGTGTGATGGGTAGGGTTGACGTTTTCCAAAGGCAACAATGGTAGAAGTGGTGTGATAAGTTTGTTGCGATTGTTAATGGTCAAACTGCAAAATATTATTTGAATTTTGATGTAATAACCGGGAGATTGGAAGGATGAGATCATTGCAGAGGCCATCAATGATTTGGGGATGAAATGAAACTAAATCATATAGTTGCACAAATTCAATATTACCATTTGAATATTGGTTTTATCATTTATCATATTATTTTTATTTCTTTCCGTATTATCTTTTCATATTATATTTGTTTCATATGGGTTATTATCATATTATGTTTATTTTTTATATTATATTTGTTTTATGATTAATATTTGTTTTGTTTTAATGTTATATTTGTTATCCAATCAAAGGAGAGGATATGCATGATAAGATATTTTTTTATCTCAATACATGCACAAAATAATCGGAGGTGAAAAAATGGAGGAGTTTCAACTTTTAGGTTAAAATCTATAATGACCACTTTTTACTGCTTAGTAGTCATGTCTTTTAACCAATCATGTTACTAATGAGCCATTTAATGTTAACTCATGGAATCATGTGGTGGTTTTGTCATTTATGTTTGGTTTAAATGCTAAAGAAGTTTCAAATTTTTTGTTGTCACTCTCGATTGAATAGTCCTAGTTATACATACACGAGTCAAGAACTAGTGGTAAATTATCAATTCAGTATGGAAATTGTTTGAAAAGCTTGGATTGTTAAATTCACAAGGGGTTAGACACAATGACTTGGAGGAGCATTGTTAATTACCAAAACATTATAGATATCAATGAATTTAGAAATTGTTTATTTGACTATGTGACTATGGATATCCATCCAATTGCTCACCATTTGAAATTGCTAATGAAACAACCACCAGATTCAGAATTAAATTTATAAACCCAATCCCCTACATTCAAATATATTAGAAATTATGTGGTAAGTAAAGAAATTAATTCCCAAGAAAGGGTAGATTGTGATGGAAGGAAAAACAACTACAGAGAGGTTAATCACATTAGGAGAGGAGGTTTACGTTGATAGTGATAAGGAGATCCCATCACATTATACGTATCATATTCTGCGAGGTCGGGCCTATAAGAGGAAGAATCAAAATATTTACCTAAAACTGATCTAAGATGGGGACTCTACCTATTTTACTGCATATGGATCTGAGACCGATTCTAGGGCAGCACCAGAGTCAATTGATTCTTCGATTGGTTAAAATGTGATTTTTGCTTCCACCAGTTCAATTGGATCAACTGCTACTAAAGGATTTGAGCTTGGTGAAGCTACGACTGGTGCTAGTTCAACGGTCACAGATGATAGCTATGAAGTTAGAAAGGAACCTTAGTTAAGTGTGTCGACGGAGCCTTAAGGCCTTGCATTTTCCTAGAAGGCTTGGTTGATTCTATTAATGAAAGGTTATGGTTATGTTAGAATCTTATCTCAAGAGAATGGTATGAATATACTTTATTTGATTGCAATCATTAAAAATTTACAAAATTTAGTAAATTGTAACACTTCATTGTAAAAAATTGCAATTTTCCATTATCGGAGTGACACAATTAAAAATGACTAACGTAAATGACTAATTCATATTCTTCTAGCTAGTCATTTTTTATGTCGTGACTAAATTAGTCATTTACGTTAGTCACTTTTAACTCTGTCACTTATTATCTAGTCATATTTGTTAACCATTAGAGCAAATTTGAGGTCTAAAATGGGCCTCCTAAGGAAAATAATAAAATAATAGTTAAAATAATAAAATAATAGTTATTAATTTTGGAGGAAGAATGAAAAAAACTAGTTTTTGTGTTCATATTTTCGACATATCTCCCTGTGTTTTTACTCAAATTCTGAGTGGGAGAGCTTCTTGGATGCAAAATTTAATTTCGCATCCAACGAGTACCCACAATGCATACTTTTGACGGACCCCACTACCTTGAAAACAAGAAATACCTAAAAAACGTGATGATGACATCATCATCACGTTTTTTCAGGTATTTCTTGTTTTCGGGGTAGCGGGGTCTGTAAAAAGTATGCAATGTGGGTACTCGTTGGATGCGGAATTAAATTCCACATCCAATGAGCTCTCCCGCTTGAAATTTGACTAAAAACACATGGAGGTATGTTGAAAATACGAACAAAAAAAGTAGTTTTCTTTTATGACAAATATGTCAATTCAACCACTATGGTTGACTCATTTTATTGAAATTCTATTGGTTCTTTAATTCCAACTCACAAAATTTATTGTTGGCACGTTTTCTTATAAGGCCCATTTTAGACCCTAAATTTCTTCTAATTAGTGACTAAATTAGTCATTAAATTTAATCGTTTATAGTTGGGTCAATCAAAATTGCTCATATTTAGTAGTAAATCACTTGAAAAACCTGTGGTGACTAGATTTTTTAGTCACGTAGTCACTAATTCCTCATTTTGTACTAGTGATCACTACTTCTGGAGGAGTAGGTAAACCACGAAGGCTGGAAAGCTTGGCTCCTTGAATTTGGCAATGGTCTCCCCA
Source organism: Pseudotsuga menziesii (assembly GCA_001517045.1). Taxonomy (NCBI): domain Eukaryota; kingdom Viridiplantae; phylum Streptophyta; class Pinopsida; order Pinales; family Pinaceae; genus Pseudotsuga; species Pseudotsuga menziesii. The sequence continues at coordinate 28,443 of LPNX010660165.1, read as the reverse complement.
CAGTGTTATGTCAATACTATAACCTGGCATGTCACAGAGTCCAATGGTTCACCTAACAGTTTTAACACCATCCCATTTTCGTATCGTGGGTGTAGGTGAAACTAAAATGACAAGTACAAGAAGGTCAACCATGGAATTTACTGGTATAGTTTGAATCTCCTTAATAGTTTTAAAGTTAACGTAACATAAAGGTATTAAGGGATATTCATCTAAGCATGGTTGAATGGTTGAAGTGAAACCTAGAAAAATCTCATTATGGATTTTCAAATGGTTAAAAATTGGGTTGGATGCTTTAACTGTGCCATTTGATACGATGTACACTATTCCTATTTCTATTTGGTCATACAAAGAGAGTGCCAATTCATTGAATGCAGATATATGTATTTCATTGTGTGAAGCATCAACAAGGTCAAAACCATACACTTTTCCAAATCCTCGTTAGTTTCCATATTAATGTATGTTTGTCTTGGTAGTAACTCGACCTTGAATGTTCCAAACCTTGGTAGAAGAGGAGAGTTATGTGAATGGGATAGTTGATCCATCTAAACTAGGGTTTTGATTTATTGAGTTAGTGTTCACTAGAACAGAACAACTACTTTCAGAAGGAGAAGCTATAGGTAAGTGGTAAGGTGCATGATCTCCAACAATTGCAGCATCCACTCTGACAACCTCGAGTGCAACCAATGCAGTAGTCCTGTGAGATGAAGTATGTTAGACATGAATGGGAGACAAACATTAGATGCATGAATAGTGTGAAATTGATTGAGAGAAAAAGAAAGAGGAAATTAAACATAGGTTTCATTACATACAATGTTGCATGAACATTGGGTAATTTTGATTATAGTTCCTTCTTTTAGTTAGTCATTTTCTACAAGATATAATTGGAAGAAGTAGCTTATGCTTGTGAAGGTCGTCCGAGATAGAGATTTGGAACTGAGTAGATGATGAGTTGAGTGAATTCACTTGGTTTAATGTAGAGACCTGCGGTAGGGGACAAAGGTTGACAACGCCATGTAGAAATAGTGAAATAGAATCTTCAGTTACCATAGTGTTCATAACGTGATGGTTATTTATTCCTGCGAAATGAAATAGAGAATGAAAATATATAAAAAAATGGAATGTAACATAATAATTTGACTAGAATAAAATGGATATATAAAAACAAAATTATTCCCATTTACATACTTCATTATTCTGGTTGTTGTTATTCATTAACATATTTCATTACTCTGGTTTGAATCTGTTTGAGCTATAAACATATCGAGCAAAAATCCTATGCGTTGAAATACGAACATGTCCATTTTCCTATTGCTAATTTTTGACATTTTGGAATGTGGAAATGTATGTCCTATGTTTTCCAATAAGGAACATGATATCTTCCGATTTTCGATTTTGCAACATATCCAGAAATCCTATGTGTTGAAATACAAACATGTTGATGTTCCTATTTGCGATTTCTGACATTTTGGAATTCGGAAATCTATGTCCTGTGTTTTTCGATAAGGAACACCATATGTTCTGATTTTCAATTCTCCAATTTAGGTTTTGCGAATAAGGAAGAGCATATTTTCCGATTTTGCGACCATTCTGATTGCAGAAATCCTATGTTCTATGTTTTTCCAATAACTGACATTTTGGATTTCGGAAATTGTACTTGTGAAAATAACATACATGTTAGGTATGGTTTCCTATTTTGCGACATATACAGAAATCCTGTGTTCAAATACGAACAAGTACATATTCCTATTGCAAATTGCCGACATTTCGGAAACCGAAAACCGAAATAAGGAAGATGTTATCTTCCGATTTCTGATTTTGCAACATATCTAGAAATCCTGTGTTCAAATAGGAACAAGTCGATGTTCCTATTTCTGAACATATAGGTAATAGTATTTATGCTATTCCGACTCAACTTTCATGTTTTATTTTAACTGTTGGTATCATTTTCGCCTAAGTTATTCCTTCGCTAAGTCCATGCCTATTATAGTTCCTTCTTTTAGTGGTCCATTTTCTATAAGATCACTATATATAACTGGAAGTAGTAGCTCTTCGATTTAAACCAAGTGAACTCATTCAACTCATCATCTATTCAGTTCTGAATCTATATCTCAGACGGAATTCACAAGTATGAACATTTCGAATTGCATAAATCCTAGGTCATATGTTTTCTAATAACCGACATTTCGGATTCCAAAAATTTTACATGTGAAAATAACGAACATGTTATGTTCCAATTTTCGATTTTGTGACATATACATAAATCTTATGTGTTCAAATAGGAACATGTACATGTTCCTATTCCCAATTTCTGACACTTCCTATTTCTGAGATTTTGGAATCTGAAGTTTTCACATAAGTTATTCCTCCGCTAAGTATATTCCTATTTTAAATTCACTCTTTGTTATTTTTCATCGGTCTCCCTGTAAATTTGATGGAAATTTGGTGTCTAAACTTGGTTTGATTCTCTATATCGACCTGATAAGCTTTAAGCAACAGTTTTTAACTGGCCTGATTCTGTATATGTACCATTATGAAGGTACATAAGCAATACAAGTCACAACCCTTTTTCCACACAGCATGAGTAAGAGCGAATTGAAACACATCAAGGGAGTAAGAGTCAATTGAAACACAGGAAGGGTGTTTCAACATCTCATAAGCAACATTTTCAATTAGGAAAAAAACTAATACCTGACATTTTATTGACAGGCACGACATAACCAATAAATGCCACAATATTTTTGCAACAAAGCAAGAGTCACATTCAATTAAAACACAGCAACATTGTTTCACTATCTAATAAGCAGACTAAATGAAGAAACAAATTTGCAAATTTAGCAAATTTCAAAATCTTCTGACGGAAACTCAAAGTGTAAATGAAACATAATAAAATCAATAAGCAAAACAAAGGAAAATAGTAAGAAATAGTGGTTACCTGAAGGCATGTTTATATGTGGAAAGAAAAGGCAGTGTAGTAGCGAATGCGGTAAATGAAATATTGTAAGAAGATCTTGGAGATTGTCATAAGATGAGCAAAATTGAAGATATATTAGGTGTTCCTTATTTGCAAATCCTAAATTACAGAATTGAAAATGGACAACTAAAAGAAGCAACTATAATCAAAATTACCCAATGTTTGCCTTTACATTTTATTGACACACATGACATAATGAATACATGCCACAATATTTTTGCAACAAAGCAAGAGTCACATTAAATTAAAACACCCATCTAATAAGCACACTAAATGAATAACTAAGGAATACATGCAAATTTGGCAAGGTTCAAAATCTTTGAATTTGCGACATATACAGAAATCCTATGTGTTGAAATAGGAACATGTCCATGTTCCTATTTTCAATTTTCGACACTTTGGAATTTGGAAATTTATGTCGTATGTTTTCCAATAAGGAACATGCTATATTCTAATTTCTGATTTTGCAACATATCTAGAAATCCTGTGTTAAAATAGGAACATGTCGCTGTTATTATTTTCGACATTTCGGAATCTGAAATCTCGATTTCACATTTTATTTTCACTGTTCGTATTATTTTCATATAATTTATTCCTCCGCTAAGTTCATGCCTCTTTTAAATTCCCTCTGTTATTTTTCATCGGTCTCGCTGTAAATTTGGTGGAAATTTGGTCTCTAAACTTGGTTTGATTCTGTATATCGACCTAATAAGCTTTAAACAACGGTTTTAAAGCTAATACCTGACATTTTATTGGCACGCATGACATAACCAGTACATGGCACAACATTTTCACAACAAAGCAAGAGTGACAGTGGATTAAAACATAGCAACGATGTTTCACCATCTAATAAGCAAACTAAATGAAGAAGTAAGGAATACCTGAAAATTTATCAAGGTTCAAAATCTTTTGATGGAAACTCGAAACTTAATTTTTATTAACACAAATAATCGTCATTGGATATTTAAATAAATTTCATATACCCAAATCGAGTTGTCCACGTATATTAGATCTTTAACTTGAGCTATATTAAGTTTAGAGTCACAGTGGATTAAAACACAACAACGTTGTTTCACCATCTAATAAGCAAACTAAATGAAGAAGTAAGGAATACCTAAAAATTTAGCAAGGCTTAAAATCTTCTGATGGAAACTCAAAGTGTAAATGAAACACAACAAAATCAATATAAGCAAAACAAAGGCAAATAGTAAAATAGAGTGGTTACCTGAAGGCCTGTTTATATGTGGAAAGCAAAGGCGGTGTAGCACCGAATGTGATAAATGAAATATTGAAAGAAGATCTTGGACTTCATCATAAGCCTGAGCAAAATTGAAGATATAGCCCCATGTTATCTAAAATGACAAACTTTATTGCATTAATGGAGCAACAATGCATTGATGAAGCATTAATGTGAATGAAGATACATGGGCAAAGTGTCTTTCATCACCTGAACCAGCAATGAAACTAAACCACGACCAAATTAACCCCAAACTAAGATTCTTAACGCACAAAAGCGTTGCAAAAAATAATAGCCTAAACCCAAATAAATTGCTAAACTGAAACTTGGAAAATATTGGCAAGGAGAACTGTTTTCTATATGCAGAATTGAGAGAAATGAACTGCAAAATAGTCTGAAAGCTGTAAAAAAATAATTTCCAGCACCGGTCGTTTAGGACAACATATAGAAGTGTAGTGAAAACATGCAAGCCACCTGTCGAAATAACATAGTAAACACCAACTAGAAAGAAGGATCCGCAACTGAAAATCAATCCATTGAGTCCATCAATCCATTCAGGCACAATAATAAATAGAGGTGTAATGAAAACACACAATCCACCTGTCGAGAAAAACATGGTACCGATCAACTCCACGGTACCACGCACAACACCCTGTGCTCTATGGGACATGAGTTCCAAAATCGAGAATGAACAATCAGGGACCGAACTCAAAAAACAACAATTCATCAGCATACCAATTTAGAGGTCACAATCTCCGACAAATTTAGAGGTAGAACCATCAGAAATAACTCACGGGAGTTTAAAATAAGGATGAACTTGGGGCAGGAAGAAGTTACAGGGAAAGAATACGAACAGACAGAATAAAGCTTGAAATTTTTCGGAACGTGTACTTAACCGATCAACTCCATGTCGGCTTTTTCGGTACCTAAAGTCCATGCCACCCTATTCCGTCCCTATCGAATCATGGGATATAAGAACCGGGAAATTCAACCATGATGTGATGTACCTAAAACCACCAATGACTGGGAGGCACGTGTCGAAAGGTTAGTGGCCAGGGAGATGAGGAATCTTTTGAGACAACTTCTTTCATTGTGAAAACGCCTTCGATGTAAATATACTCTGCCTTGGCCGATATAAAAAACTATTTACTTATCATACCATCTTTTCTGGATTTGTGTGATTGAAAAATGTGAATAATCGTTAGTGAAGCATCTTACTGTATGCATAGCTTCACCTTGGCTTGGAACAATTTAAAAAATAAAAACATTTAATAAAAACAAGCTAATGTAAAATAGATTAATTCTTTTTCAAAATCTAGGATATTTCAGTTATGCAATTCTAATAATAAGTTTTAAAATCAAGACATCTCACTTATACAATTCTAATAATATATTTATAATTTTAAAATTAGATTTTTAATTAAAAAACAAAATATTCATTTAAAAAACATTTAAATAATCATATATTATTTTTGAATTTTGAATTTGTAAATCAAATAAACATTATATAGTGTTTTAGTGCAAATAGCCATCGTACAAATATGAGAGATCGTATCCTCTTCCCTCAATGTTTAATGTAGATAGTCATCGTACATACTACCTATATATGAGAATCTTTTAGATTTTAAGAATCTTTTAATGCAAATAACTATTAAGTGGCAATTTAAAGGTATTTTAAATTTTATTTAATTTTTTTATTATTATTATTTTACATAATGTTTAATCACATCAATTTTATCACTAATTATAAAATAAAATAATTAAACATATTTTTAAATTTTTAAAAAGTTTTAAATTAAAAAATAAATTAAAGTCACTAGGTGACAATGTTGTTGAGCCTCTATTTTGTGCTAGAGTTTATTTGCAAAAGATGAACCTAATATTGTAAATAGTTAAAGAGACAAAGAAGGTTAAAGAGACAAAGAAGGTACAAAGAGGTGAGTGACATATTAAGAATGGAGTAGTCTAACGGGTTGACGATTTCGCCCGGCGTTAGACTACTTCGTCTACCCACACCGTTAACTCCTCCCAGCGTCCAGAGTCCGACACATCCATCCAGGAATGGGTCCCTCTCGAATCTTCTTCTAAACATGATCGTTGTCCTCCTGCACACGTCGTCTTGTCGCCGCAGCCAGTGTCTTGAGCAATTACTCCACCACCCCACGGGTTGGTGACTACTCAATCCTCCCAAAGATGCATCCATCCCCTGCTCCCTCCAAAAATACTCTGTAAAGGTTTCCAGCTGTGAGCCTGGCTTTGAACCAGACCTTCCCCGCTGTGAGCTCGGTTTCGACCTTTTTAAAAATACATAATAACATTGATAGAATGTCCTGTATAAAATCAAATTCAAAATAAATGGAGCAATAAAAAACACATAACATCAAATTGAGAAAATGCCCAGTATTGGAATATATTCCAAGATAACATTATTGAAAGATTATGAAGGATAAAATTAAATTCAGAATGAAAGTAAGAATAAAAACCACATAACATCTAATTGAGAGAAAGTCTAGGATTATTCAAAGGATTTCTGTTGTTCAAAATGAATGAAACACTAAAAACCTTGTAACATAAAATGAGAGGATGCCCAGTATTATTCACTCCTTATTCGTAGGATTTGTACACTATCATGTAGGTCTCATTAATAAAATTAAATTCAAAATCAGATCAAATTCCTGACCAATACTAGGGAAAACACAGCAAGAAGCATGTTATGCCAATCTTGATAAAATATTATGCAAATCATGTTAATGAAAATGATCAATTGGGGGCCTATATTGACCCATATAAGGTTTCCTTGTTAGCATATAAATCATGGCAAAACAGTATTAATGTGCTGGTTATTTGATGTAGAGGCTACCTAGAAAGTAGAATGAATGATTTTTTTCATTTATTGCTTTTGTTGGGACTTCTCTGACTCAAATGCAATTTACATTTTTCAGATAGTGCTACAAGCCAGGCTGGAAGTCACAAGTGAGGCTGCCGGATCCTGCTCCTTTTGGCTCTCTCATCACACCCAACCCTTTGAATATTTACATAGGATGACTAGTGGATGTCTAATTAAGGTCAGAAGTGAGGGCTTGAACCCAACAAATTCTCACATATCTTCGTTTTTGTCCAGAGGAATGTGTCAAAGTGATTTAGAGTTAAATTATTAATGCATAAGTCGGAGGTGTTCACAATTTACCATAGTTCTTCATAAAAAGTCTACGGAGGTATTTGCTTTTCATATGTGATAAAGTCCAATGCCTAGGGCGGGTATCCTTTTTGAAGACCAAAGCCTTCACACCTCTACAGCCATATTGCTGAATATGGTAGAATTTATGGATGATGTCAATTCATCATTGTGATCTTTGCCTTCTAAATCGATCTTTACCTTCCAAGTCATGGTGAGAAAAAGGGCGTCTTTCCCTTTTATGGATGATATCAATGCTCAGTATAATCTTTACCTTCGAATTAGTGCTGAGAACAAGGGCATGTTTCCCTTTTATGGATGATATCTATTCATCATTATAATCTTGGCAATTGCCCTTCTAAGTCATGGTGAGAACAAAGTTATAGAGATACCTTATTAGCATCCATTAAAGTTTGACCCTTGAGCTTTGCTAGTTCAAAATCAAAATCAAAAGAAAACTCTTAAGAAAATTCCAAGTTCAAAATCAAAATCAAAATAGAACTCTTTAAAAAAGGCATGTTAGATATTGGAAATGAAAATTTGCCTGCATGCATTGGATTTTATCACAAACTGGCACCCTGAATGTCTCTATGAACCTGACCAGACCAATACTGCCTATGCACCTTGTAAATGTCCGCTCAGTAGATAATACTCCATCACGACAATTCTTTTGGCTCCCAGAAATGAGAATCTGTACATCTGTAGGCATCATTCGTATCAAACATGACCATGCTGCATATCTCATTGGACCTGTAGCTGCACTAAGACCTGCATAACTTGGTGAGTTTACTCCTGGATTAACTTGTGTGTGAAAGTTTCCATTTCATAGATAACAGGAATTTATCCTATAAAATCACTATTAGAACTTACAAATTTGATTATCCCTGCTCAATGTTTGATATCTACCAACTTGAGGAGGACAGGAATCGGTAGAGAAACATTTAATGAAATAAGGCCCATGTGTATTATCTTTAATCGAAGGCATCCATTTACTTGCGGATCTGTTTGAATCTTTGGCTTTCTTAGCCATACTAGTAGTGGTCCTTTTGGGCTTGGATTAAAGCTAGGCCAGTACCAATGTAAACAATCTATATCCATCTAAAAGACGAGAGTTGATTGGGGTACATCAAGGAGTAGTTGCTGCAGATGATGGGCGTTGTTCTAAAATTGGAAGTGATGTCCTCAGAGAAGGCGTCCATGCAGTGGAGTAAGGTCTGGTTCGAAGCCGGGCTCACAGCTAGAAACCTTTGCAAAGTATTGTTGGAGGGAGCAGGGGATGGATGCATCTTTGGGAGGATTGAGTAGTCACCAACCCGCGGGGTGGTGGAGTAATTGCTCGGGACGATGGTTGTGGCGACAAGACGGTGTGTGCAGGAGGACAACGATCATGTTTAGAAGAAGATTCGGGAGGGACCCATTCCTGGATGGATGTGTCAGACTCCGAACGCCGGGAGGAGTTAACGGCGTGGGTAGACGGAGTAGTCTAACGCCGGGCGAAATCATCGACCCGTTAGACTACTCCTATTAAGAATAACTTTACAGTTTTTCAGAGCATGGTTGATGCTATACATGCCACAAATAAGAAAAATAATTGTTTATTACTTGTATTACTTATGTAGAATATTTTAAAATCCAAAGCTTTTTATATGCATACTATAAAATATATAAGACTCAATAGCATTACATTACAATATAATAGAAGATTTGATCTTTGTCTAGACACTAAGAATGGATTTATAGTCTTTGTTAGATATGACACAAATAAAGAAGATTTGTTTTATGCATATTATTTGATTGATAAGGAAAAACCAAAAATTATAAAATTTTCCAAGGTTCCCCCATTAAAGAATGGGTTAGGGGTTATTCAATCAATAGCTACAAATTGTTGGAAATATTTCCAAGATTTTTTTTTGGCTTTTAATTTCTTATTTTCTTTATGTGCAAATGTTCAAATTTCAAAGTCTTCACTCTATAAGGGCATATTATAAATTATATAGCTTCACTGTAGATTATAAACTATATAGCTCTATTTGTTTGTGGTAATGAAGACATCAAGACTGTAATAGTTCTTGTAATGTTTGAAGGGAAAGTAGGTTGAATGTAACACACCCAAAAATTGTACATTAAAAAAAAAATAACGTGTTATTTTTGCCTTTGCTTTAGCAGCATTCCAAAATATATTTTACTATTGATTCTAATTTTTGATATCATGTTGTTTATGACATGAAACATTGATGAAAAAGGTGGTCAGTTCCTTTGGAACCTTCAACCACACTCCTTCAAGTGATGTACTTTATTTATCTATGTTTATATTAAGTTTTGTCTTTATGTTAGGCTGGTCTAGCCTAAGGCATGGGAGACTGTACTTGTCTTGACCCAGCCTATCGTTTAACTTGAAAGCGTTGTTTATAAGGCTTGGCCTTATCACAGATGTACAACCCACCCCTAAGTATGAGACTTAGGGATTGTACAAGCAAGTTTGTTATGCAGATATTTATTGGTTCGAATATAAAAACAAGGTTACTTGACCAAGGAAACACAATCTGATTTAAATCATTTGAAGAAGCCCTATACCTCTGTGGCGTAATTATTATCATGCATGTGTTATGGGTGTTCGTGGATTTCAGTTCTATCATTTACATGCTTAAATCCCTAGTCATGCTTATAATAAGGTTTTATTATGTGATAGTATGGATGAAAGGATTTGTTAAGCCTAGCACTAAAGTCATAGTTAGACACATTTAAGTATTTTAAGGGTTTAAGAGTTACCCTAAATCTTATGTTAATACTACCTCCCAATCCTTAGGGAAAGGGAGTGACTAGCCATAACCATGATGGCATTAGTCCAACCCCTCCATAGTACTGGTCCAAACTTATATGTGGATGTTTGTATAAAGTAAAAGGGTTAACCACTTATACTATGAAACGAGAACTCGACACAGTTCTCGTTTTTCTCTCTCCTAATTTTAGTAGTTATTTTTATCC
>LPNX010660165.1:0-11648 GCA_001517045.1 Pseudotsuga menziesii | reverse complement strand
TCATTATGAATCACATCATAATTTCTTTGTTTCTATATGGTTATAATGGTGAAATTATTAGAGAAATTTGTTTTTTTTTTAATATGCAATTTTCCAGAAAGTCGTAATTTATCTCTTCAAGAATTTTTCTTTTTTCCCAATTTAAGGTTGATTTTAAAGTTTTGTTAAACAACAATATGGGATGTTTAGTCCATGGCTCTATTTTTTACCCTAAAAAAAAAACGTGTATACTGGTATCAACACTTTTCTATTTGGGGGGTGTTTTTGGTGTTTTTTTTGCAAAAATCATCGTTTTTATGGGTAGAGTTCTCGTTCATAGTACATAGTTCTCATTTCATAGTATAAGGGGTTGGTTACGATGTATGGGTACCATGGTTGACCCAAAGTTCTGTAGTTTGTTTGGAAAATGATGTTGATGCATTGATTTAGTACTATGGCAATCTATGCCATAACCAAGGTTTTGATTTGTAATTATTGTTGCCATGAATTTGTCCGTGCACACTTATTGGAACTTTTTGGGTTTGTAATAAAAAACGTGGCTTGGCTACGAGTTGGTAGCACAACTAGGCCCACAAGGCAGTACGGGCCTTCATCTTTCCTACACCTAGACGATGATAACGCTGCAAGTTGGTAGGGTTTGAAAATGGATTTTACTCGGTATGTGGTTGTGTTATTATTGTTTGGTTTTGTCGAAGGTTTGGTCGAGGGATGAAATCTGCAACTGGTTTTTCCTCCAATAACTTGTTCTCGAGCTTACTAGTTATGGTGTTGTTTCGAGGTGACAGAGACTTTGGGTTTTAACTTCACCACTGGCCTTTCTTGTCGAGCTCCTTCAGACTGTCACAGCTCTCAACTAGTGCGTAGTCTGCTAAAACAGGTAAAATACCTATTACTGTAACCTAGCTTAGTACATTTTCACTATTAGTTCTTCTTTTACTGATTAGAATATTCTATTCTTTGTTTTGTTCAGACTTGGAGGGATAAGGGCGCTCGAAGGAGCCGACCCTTGGCCACCCTCAACCAACATAAAGGTAAGGAAGTCTACCCTTGCTAGCATTAACTAAATTAGTTTGTGAGCGTTCTTTAAATGTGAAAGAACTTAACTTCTTCTGGTTGTTTTGCGGGTTTTGGCGCTGGGAGGAAGGTGGCAAGGTCTCCTTCTTCCAGGCTCACATCTTAGGAAGCCTTGGTAAGTAAAATCCAACTCGATACTTAAATAAAAGTTATTTTTACATTTCATAGTATGCTTAAAATCATTGACCCATTTTGTATGGTGGTTGCCGGACCCAATGGCAGGGTCATGAGGCTTCCACCGGTGACTGCAACTCTAAGCTAAGTTTCTTATTCTCTGGTGTTAAAGGATTTTTGTAAATATTTCGTTGTGGCATATCTTGAGGGTATGTAACCTTTCAGGGTTTTTCATTTCCCTATACGTATGGACTCATGGGTACCTAGTCCGTTGTTTCCCTTGGTTGTTACTGGGATTTCCAGTTCCTTATCCCCCTTCCATGGCTTTGGTATGTAGTTAACGAGAGCGTAGGGTTAGTGTTTCGACAGCACCGACACTTGATGGGTTGCATATGGTTAGTTTCAACAAGCAACGACGTAAAGTTAATATGTATAAAGCGTTGGAATTTACACGACATTTTGTACTTGGCAGGGATGTGGATATGGACAAAGTGGAGTCTCTATGCAAGTGGAAGTTGGTTGGCAGGTTGGAGTATGTCATCATGGATAAGGAGGGTTTGGTTAGTTGGATCAACTTGTAGTGGAAATCTTTACTTGATTATTATTCGATCGTGAGTTGACTTACAGACGGTTGGTTGGTTTTTATGTTTTTGGAACAATTGGATGCGGCGAGGGTTTTCGAGGGAATGTGGTTGATTGGTTGTGGCTCTTTGGTTTTGAGCAACTGGCAACCAGATTTTGACCCTGTTTAAGAACTAGCCACAAAGCAACATATCTGGGTCCGCTTACCGCCATTTTTGCTCCCATTGTGGAACCGTGAGGATCTGGTGGGTTTGGCAAATACCCTTGGAAAATTTGTTACACTGGATGAGAAAATTCTCCATGGTTTCAATAAATGGATGGCTAGAGTTTTGGTGGAATTGGATGTCTCTAATGGTCTCTCGGCTAAGTTGGAGATAATGTCGGGGAAGAAGTTGTTTATTCAACAGTTGGATTATCTGACAGTTCCTTTCCATTGTCATCTTTCTAGACTCACGATACATCTCAAGAAGCAGTGCCCACAATTGATTCAAGGGAAATATGGCTTTCAGACTGTTCAGGGGGATGAAAGTCTGGAATTTGGTCTCACAGTCGGCGACTCAAGGGATGGAACACCCTACCTTCCTTTGGGGATTGTTCCAACTCTGTTCTCTTCTGAATCACCCACTAATTATGAAGGCTTAAATAAATATGAACTCCTTTTCATTGATTCTATCTAGAAATGAAACTTCCACCCCTTGTTTCTTTCTGGAATTTTTGTTCCTTCTGCGAGGAATGATTTTTTGGGGAGGGAGATCTGGGGTATCCTTCGGATATATGTGCTCCCCCTATCCCTTTACATTTTGAGTCGGTACTTGGGACTGGGTCCCAGGTTATTATTGAAACTTCGTGCAAGGTTTTGAGGCTTTCCTGTGGGGAGAAGGTCTCTGTGGGAAAAAATTTGTTTGGTGAGGAGGATTTCCCTCCATTGCATAAGGGATCATTGTCTACTTTAGCTCCCATTGAATACTCGTTTCGTTCCCCTCCCATTCCATTCTATGTGCCTTCTTTCAAATATCTTGGCCTACAAGATGCCCTACCTATTTTATCGGACAAAACTCCCCTATCCCCTTTGGTTCTACCTTTGGCTTCCATTCGGCATTAGAATGCTACTATCCATAGAGTAAAAAAAGGTAGGAATCCCTTGGTCACCCAGAATTGTGAGGCTGGATCCTATAAACCACTTTCAAACTGTTTAAAAAAGGTATCCAGGGCTAATCATTCACAAAACCCTATCTCTTCACCTAGGGTACTTAGAGCAGCGTTTCCCTATGAGTTGGTTACTTGATGTGGGTCCTATATTTATATATTAGGGGGTTTGGGAGGAACAAAACGTGAAATTCCTTCGACTGTTACTGGATTCGGTAAAACCAAATTTGATTTTCTTTCAAGAAACCATGTGTTCTCGTGATGTGGCATTACTCTCCTTCTCTAAGCTTAGAGTCGATTGGGAGTTCTGTGCAGTGGACTCTCTTGGACTATCTGGGGGTCTCTTCTTGCAATGGAACCCTATTGTTGCTCTGTCTAAAGGTTTGCTTACATCGGTGAGTATATTGTTATAGGTCGTTTACATGGGCTCCTCTTGTCCTTTTTCCTTTTCTGAATTGTTATGGGCCTTACATTAAACGTGATCTGTTCTAGAATTCAATGGTAGATAGAGGTGTTTTTGATAACCCTAATTTAATCATTGCAGGTGACCTTAAATTTACATTATCGGATACGAAAATTTGGGGAGAAAAGGCTCATATTGATCCTTTAGAATACTTTTTCTCACAACTTCTCGTCGGAATGGGAATGGCGCATATTTATCCGATAAAGTTTGGTCCAACTTGGCGTAATGGAAGCACTAGGAGTGAAGGTATCAGTAAATGATTGGATGGATTCCTCTCGACTAAATTAATGGTGGAATCTCTCACCAATTATAGAGCTTGGTTGATCCCTTCTATTATTTTAGATCATTATCATATTTGTCTAGAGTGGGAGGGCAATTTTTGTAGGTCGTCGTATCCTTATAAATTTAACTGCGCCTGGATGGTTGAGGATGAGTTTAGGTACTGGTACAAAAGACTTGGATCAATTTTTGTCCCTTAAGTCATTTTGATGCGATGCATGGCTTGATTTTCAAACTAAAAAAGCTTAAGTAGGTGGTGATGGTATGGGAGACAGAAAAGAAACAACTCCAGGCTAGAGAAGTGCTTAGGATTGATGAAGATATTCATATGTTTCTCCATCAACATCCAGGTTATATTATGTTTGAGAAAGAATCTCTCTTTCTCTCGAATTTGAAGGTTCGAGGGGAACATTTTCTGAATATTGAAATCCAGACATGGCGATTGAAGAGTAGGGTGGTTTGGCTCGAAAAAGGAGACACGAATACTATTTTTTTCCATAATTTTGCTTCTGCTAGATGTAATGGAAACATTATTTGGGATATTAAGGATGAGTCTGGGGTCTCCTACCAGAGGCAAGAACTTTTAAAAGACGAATCTGTTAAACATTTTGGAAATCTGTTCAGAGAGGACAGTGCTTCGACTATTGAGGACCAACTTCAAGTTATTCAAAATTTCCCAACTTTTTTCGGGAGTGAAGAGGCGACAGTTGTTGACAATCATGTCACCTTAGAAGAGGTGGAGTCAGTGTTCAAAGGCTTTGCTAAGGGAAAAATTCCTTGTCTAGATGACTGGATGGTTGAGTTTTTTCTTACCTTTTTTTATCTGGATGGGAAGGATCTGTTGGCTATAGTGGAGACATCAAGAACCGAAGGTTATATCTCCAAAGCTATGAATGCAACTTTCATAGCACTTATCCCAAAATTTGAGAAACCAGACTCTTTCTCTTACTTTCAGCCTATCTCCCTTTGTTACTTGGTTTATAAAGTGATTTCTATGATTATTGGTAATAGGCTTAAATCGGTGTTGGATGAGGTTGTATCTATAGAATAGTTTGGGATTTTGGGAACCGACATATTCTGGAAGCGGATTGTATCACTCAGGAAGTGTTGCATACTATAAAAGTGAAGAAGCTGGATGATTTGGTGTTGAAATGGACCTTATTAAGGCCTATGACAGGGTCAACTAGGTCTTTTTAAGGCTCATTTTATTACAAGTGGAATTAAAACTATGTATTGTTAATTGGATCATGGCCTGCGTAACTTTGGAAAATTTCTCGGTGCTCATCAGTGGATCTCTGACTGCTTTCTTTAATGCTACCCATTTTATAAGATAGGGATGTCCCTTGTCTCCACTCCTCTTTTTGCTAGTTATCGAGAGGTTAAGCCTTTTAATTGGTGAGGCGAAGAGGAATTTAAAACTCAAAGGTATTAAGTTCTCCACCATGCTTGTCATCACTCATATTCTTTTTTTTTTTATGGTGCAATCCTGTTTGGGAGAGGCACTATTGAGGAATGACAATTTTTTAACTCCCTTATTAACTTATTTTGTTCGCCTTCAGGTATGAGAATTAGTTTGGTGAAGTCTTCCTTTCTTTATCATGCCGTGAAAGAGGAGGTGATTGGGAAGATTGGAACAATGAATCCGATCAAGACTAGTTTCAGGTACTTGGGGTATTGGTTAAAATCACTGGGTTATTGCATCAATGACAAGAGATGGATCATTAAGAAATTTGAACATAAGATCAACAATTGGTTGTACATGTTTCTTACTTTAGGGGGTCGACTAATACTTATTAGGTCGGTTTTGAGTGAAATTTTGGTGTATTGGTTCTCACTGGAAAACCAACAGAAGATACATTTGGAAAATTGGGAAGTTAGTGTGAGACCTGTTGATTTTGGGGGTTGGGATGTCAAAAATATTTACTGTTTCAACATCTCCCTTAGGCTTAAGAGCTTGTGGAAAGCTATAACTAGAAAGGGACTATGGAGCCAGGTTATTATCATGAAGTATATGAGTCGAAGGTCCCTCTTGGATTGGATCAGGGATCCTTTGAAATCGGTTCGTAAGGTGTCATACATCTAGAATGGTTTTTGTAGAATTTTTAAGTGGATTAGGGATGAGTTAAGTTGGAAGGTTGGAAATGGTCAATGGATCAAGATGAGAGTGGATCCCATTGTGGGTTTGGAAGATTACCGTGTTCTCTCGCCTAAACTTGTAAATTATTTAAATGATTATGGCTTTTATACCCTTTTTGATGTTTGTAACCGGGGAAATTGGTATGACAAAGAGAAGTATTGGCTTGAAGCAATGGATATTGAATTAACATGAGCCTGGTTTGATAAGTGGAACAACTTCACAAGCATGCTAAAAATGCAAGGTATTCGTTTGAAGGATATTGAAGACCAAATGGTTTGGGAAATTAATTTGACAAATGGATAGGTCACTACAAAGTTGGCATATAATCATATTGTAAGTTCTTAGCTTACTCAGAAAGAAGGTTGGTGGAAAAGATTGTTATGAGGATGGAAGATACAGGTTAAGCTCAAATGCTTCACTTGGATTTGTGCAGAAAACATGATATGTATATGGGATAATATTAAGAGACGTGTTTGGGAGGGTCCAAATATTTATTTCCTGTGTTTATCGAATGAGGAGTCAGTTGATCACTTGTTTGGTGCTTGCTCTTTTGGGAAAAATCTTAGGAGAAGGGTGGCGGGGATGTTGGGAACTGTTTACAGGTGGGAGTCATCAACCTTGATTGCTAACATGGTTTCTTGGATAAAAATATCAAATCATTTTCTATATTATCCAATATTTTGCAATTGGATTATATGGCAAGCCAAAAATTGTATGATCTTTGAAGATAAAATATCGGTCATCAGTTACCTTTGTGCTCACATTATTAGTCTTTTTAAATATTATACTACTCCTAGGATGATAAAACAAGTCAACTTCACCTAGTCATACTTTCCCAATTGCCTTAAAACTCAGTAAAAGCAGCAATAAAGCAGAAAAAGTAGACATGCGCTAGGGAGGTTCAGTAATAAAACAGAACTGATTCCAAGAGGTTTCCCAAGCTCTCTATGACTCAGGTTTAGCAAGTTTGACCATCTAGGACATGTGGAGGACAACTTGCATAGAGTGGAATATGGAAACTAGGCAAATAAGACAAAAATGGATTAATTAATGTCTAAGGTAGCTAACTATGGGTTGATTATTCTAACACCCCCCCCCTTAAGCCTGACTTATGAGTAAAATATCAGAATATTATAGGGCCTAGCAACAAGGCTTAGTCACCCTTTACATACTGCATGCCCATTTAAACAAGGAAAGAGCCAAAAACCCAATGGGAAAAATCCTCCCTTAAACATGGACAGTAAAACAAAATTTAAAAATCTTATCATCAATCATGCTTCACAGCATGATCAGCAATCCACAGTAGTGATTTGAGATTGCTGAAAGTCTTCTTGCAAAAAACTTTGGTGAAGATGTCTGCTACTTGTTCTGAAGATGAATAGAAGAGTAGGTGAATGGTGCCATCATGCACAAGCTGTCTGATGTAGTGCATATGGATCTCAATGTGTTTGGTTCTCTGTCTCTGAACTAGATCATTGCAAATTCGAATGCTACTCTGATTATCACAATAGATAGTAGCTGAGTATTCTGATTCGAAGCCACACTCACCAAGTAACCCCTGCAACCATAAACATTGAGTTGCTGCATTTACAACTCCTCTGTACTCTGCTTCTATAGATGAGAGTGCAATGGCACTCTGTTTCTTGCTTGACCAGCTAATTGGTCCTTCAGCAAGCATGAACACATCTCCTGATGTTGAATTTCGATCTGTGTTGTCACCTACCCAATCAAATCAAGATCAGATTTAGCTTTGTAGAAGATCCCATGAGTCCTTGTTCCCTGAACAAAGTTAAGGATCCTTTTGGTTGCTCTCCAATGGATCTCATGAGGTTGATCCATGTATCTTGAAGCCACACTTATTGCATAAGAAATATCAGGTCGAGTATGTGTAAGGTACAGCAAACACCCAATCAGTTGCCTATACAGTGTATTATTTACCATAGGAGAAGAACATGCTTCTTCAAGCTTAACTCCTGAAAGGAAGGGAGTCTTGCTTGGCTTGCAATATTTCATGTTGAACTTGTTCAGCAAATCCAAAGCATACTTGGACTGATGTACTTTTATTCTTTGTTTGGTTTGAGAAATCTCGAGACCCAAGAATTGGCTCAATAACCCCAAATCAGTCATAGAAAATGCATGGTTCATTGCATCCTTCAAGTAGGTAATTTCATCCTTCGAGTTTCCTGTAATGAGAAGGTCATCCACATACAAGACAATAATCATCAAAGAACCATGAATCAGCTTCAAATAAACATTAATATCAGACTTGCATCGAACAAAACTCAATGGTAGCAGAAAGCCATCAATCTTGGCATACCAAGCCCTAGGGGCTTGCTTAAGCCCATACAATGATTTCTTTAGCCTGCACACAAGAGATGGATTATTAATAAATCCTTGAGGCTGCTGCATGTAAATCTCTTCAGTAATATCTCCATTCAAGAAAGCACACTTCACATCCATGTGATGTACCTCCCAATGCTTCGAAGTTGCAATGGCTAAGGCTAGCTTGATGGAGTCCATCTTTGCCAATGGTACAAAGGTCTCATTGTAGTCTATACCATGTACCTGTGAGTATCCCTTGGCTACCAATATTGCCTTATATTTCAAAGGTGAACCATCAACAACAAACTTAGTTTTTAAAACCCACTTACATTGAACTAGCTTCCTCCTTGGGGGAAGATCAAATAGCTCCCAAGTGTTGTTCTTCTGGAGTGAGTTGAATTCTTATTTCATGGATGTTTGCCATCTTGGATCATGTGGTGCATATTCATATGTCTGTGGGTCTGATTCAACCATCAGATAACATTTCTTTGCAAACAAAGGGTCTTTCGTACACAAGGCACTCTCAAACTGAGATCTAGTCCTCCTAGAATCACTAGGATTTCCAGCTAGTTCCCTAGCTACGTGAATGGTCTTTGCTACCCATTTTGGTCTTGTAGGAATGTTAGGATCTGCAATTAAATCATCATTATCAGGCATATCAGAATCAACAAACTCATTTATCTCTTCACTTACATTCAGTGGTTCTGGTGGTGAAGAAGACTCTCCAACTTCAACTGCTGCTAAAGGCTCTTCTTGGAACTGAACACTCCTTTCAATGAAGGCTTTGTTTGTGCTCAAATTGATCAGTTTGTACCCTTTTGAATCTTTAGAGTACCCAACAAATAGACACTCTTGGCTTTGGGGCTACAAAGCCTTTCTCTTTTCTGTTGGAATTCTAGCCCAAGCCCTTGAGCCAAAAATCATGAAATGGGTCACATCTGGCTTGTGCCCACTCCGTGCTTCAAAAGGAGTCATACCATCAAGCTGTTTATGAGGCACCCTATTCTGGATATAGGCTGCACATTTTATAGATTCGGCACAAAACTTTGGTGGCAAAGTCTTAGCCTCCATCATGCAGGTTGCCATCTCTTTCAGTGATTTGTTCTTCCTCTCAGCAACGCCATTTTGCTGTGGTGTGTAAGGGATAGAATGTTGCATCTGAATACCTGCATCTGCACAATATTGAATGAACTTAGACTTGACATACTCACCACCATTATCAGATCTGAGGACCTTGAGTTTCCTCCCATATTGGTTTTCAACCAAAGCCTTAAAGACTTTGAAGAGGCCAAAAACTTCAGACTTATGCTTCAGGAAGTAAACCCAGCAGTACCTGGAAAAGTCATCTATGAATGTCAATGCATATTTGTCCTGACTCATTGACATATGAGGAAATGGGCTAGAAACATCACTGTGGATCAACTCAAGAGGTGCAGAGGTTCTCTCATGACTAGCTTTCTCAAATTTATGCTTTGGGTGTTTTCCTAAGATGCAACCTTGACAGACTCCTTTGGAAAACTTAATATGTGGTAACCCTATGACCATTTCTTTTTCACTAAGATTAGAAAGATACTTATAGTTAAGATGGCCAAATATTTCATGCCAAAGCTTGCTTTCCTCATTAGCATGAATCATAAGAGTATAGGGGTTTGAGTAGGGTAGGAAATGTGAGAACATGTATACCTTCGAAGTGTGATTTGAAACTCCTTTTGCAATGACTTTACCACTTGAGATCTTTGTGATCTCAACTTCATCAGGGGAGAATATGACCTTCTTTGGAGACCCTGTGTGGGTCATCTGATACACTGACAAGAGATTAGAGGCAAGACCTGGAACATACAATACATTGCTGAACTTACCATGGTCAAGATCAATCCTCCCTTTTCCCAAACTATCAGTGAGAGAGTCATCTCCTAGTATTATTGGTGGACCTTTCGACATGTCAAGTGAGGTGAATGCCTCCTTGGTCGAAACCATATGTCTTGAAGCTCCAGAATCAATGATGAAACTAAGTGAGCTTGATGTGCTAGCAACCAATGCATGAACTCTCTCTTTGTCTTCTGAATTTGATCCTCCTTCCCTCTTCTTTGAGCTATCAGGAAGGGAGATGCCATTCTTCTCCAGGAGTTGGGTCAGCATATCAATTTTCTTCTTCATACAGGATCTTTCAGGATGATTACCCTTACTGCAGTATGCGCACTTGCTCATTTCTCCTTTGTTCTTCTTCTTCTGGGGGTTCTTCTTGGAACCTTGGGGCTCCTCTGGAGACTTGTTCTTGTCTCTCTTTTGCTCAGGTGGCTTCTTAGATTTCTTCTTGCCTTTTGAATCCACCCTCGAATCTCCAGCAACCAGAGCTTGGTCTTTGGAAGGTTTGATGGTGTCCATCATCACTAGTTTATCTTGTTCTTGTGTGAGAGATTCCATGAACTCTGCAAGTTTAGGCATCTTCCAGGCTCAAGCTGTCAACTTGGTGGCATGGAAGGTTGAAAAAAACACTGAATAGTCAGGGCCAAGCTTCGAGAGTATGGCCAAAACCAGTTTCTCCTCCTTCTTTTCAATTCCACACTGTTTTAGCTGCAAAACAAGGGCTTTAAACTTGGAAAAGTAGAGTTGCAGGGATTCGAAGCTGCTGGGACTCAAGGAGATCAATTCATTCTCGATTTGATGTCCTCTCATCTCATTTGTTTTACCAAAAAGCTCAAAAATCTTCTCCCATACTTCATTTGGTGATGTCAATCCATCAAGATGGAAAAGGAGGTCTCTGGATATGCTCAGACACAGGATACCATAGGCCTCATCCCTCCTGTTGTGCCATTTAATTTTCTCTGCAGCTGCATTGGGCTTTGCTTCTATTTCCATAGTCACTCTGTAGAGGCATTTCGCTCTCAACAGTATCTCCATCTCTGCTTTCCATTCAAAGAAATTAAATGGAGTCAAGATGATCTTTTGAGATTAATCCATAGCTCAGAAATTGTCCCTTTAGTCAGCAGAATTCTCCCAGTCAATGATTTCGAACCTGCAATAACAATAGGGAAGGAGATAAATCGATCTACAAAGGCTCTGATACCATGTGGAAATTGAACCCAGGTGTTAGAACAATTACACTCACACAAATTTCCAATTACACATGCAAATTACACACAAATGAGACTGAATATGGAGTAGAACACTAATCTGTATTGAATAAGTGTACAATAGCCAAAATTGTGAAGTCATAGGCTGCCACAATAAATAATTACATGAGATATTCGAATGCATTGGGATGCCATTCGAATTAGTCAAAAGAAGGCTTACTAAATCTAGTCAAATCCCCCATAGGTGCATAAAGCAGTTTCCAAATCTGCCTAGGAGCTCACGAATTGGAAAAATCAATTAGGTAAGCTAATAGGTGATGGAAGGACAACTCATTCATGCTTTTATTAAGAGAAAAGAGAGGAGGATGATGAGGGCAAAAAACAAGTCAACTTCACCTAGTCATACTTTCCCAATTGCCTTAAAACTCAGTAAAAGCAGCAATAAAGCAGAAAAAGC
>LPNX010660163.1:237139-297349 GCA_001517045.1 Pseudotsuga menziesii | reverse complement strand
TTCTGTACGGTCTGAATCAGCTCCGGTGTCCAGACGATGTTTCTTTTCTTCTTGAATGTGTTGCTATCTGTCAACTTGGATAACCAATCGAAAAGCTCATTTTCGTAGGTTACAAAAAATATAGCATGTATGTCTGAAGCGATATGCTTCTCTAGCCAGGCCTCTGTGCTTAGTCTTGGACTCCTATTCTCTTTCTTGGCGAACTCCCTTAAGTCTGAATCCAGCCACTGGTGGAACTCTTCTCTCGTAGGATGCCAATAGAACATTGACTCCCAGTCATTTAAACCGGCAACGAAACCATTTGTTGATTGCATGGGTAGACCCGGGTTTACTATAATTAATCAACAACACCCAAAACTCACTGGCCCTTTCGGCGACAGACCGCGAAGCGATCTGAAGTCTCACCCAAAGTGAATCTAATGGGTTGGCCAAGACTCAAGTGTCTTGGACCAGGTTCTGTTCATCCTACTTCTTCTCTCTTACTCCTGTGCGCCACTAGATCAACTAGCTCCGCGCATCGCATGTCCCCTTCTGCTCGCAGGACTTTTTACCTGTGCGATGCTTAACCCCGTGCAAGTCGCATGATTTCCTCTCACGTCGCACAACTTCCACTTACTCACAATATTCCCAACCTTACCACATCTCTGCGCACCGCGGAACACCCATCCTCTCCTCAACGCTAAGCCCTCAGCTCGCAGTATCGCGCACCGCAGCTCCTTTGCCAATGCGATACCGCCTCTCTGCGATATCTTACCACTACGACTTTGCGCTCTTAACGTTGACTGTGTCGATGTGCGAAACTCTACTTCTCAGAAGTATATTGTGAGTAACTGGTCATTAGAGACAGACGTAAAGGAGTCTTTAAACAGCCTACTAAAATGCTTCAACTTATCTTTATCCTCTTGCATTATCATGAGCGGAACAATACATACATTCATCTACGGCAACTAACATTACATGCATAATAACCAGTAACAGTAAGCAAATACAATCACATTCATACAACACATAACACGCAGATTTAACGTGGTTCACCCCCGGGATGGGAGTTACGTCCACCAAACTGTGCTTCTATTATATATCTTGAGGGAAGTTAGCACAGTCTGTTGCACTGCATATGCAGCACGAGGTCTCTTCTAGATCTCTGGTCTATCTCTATGTTTCCTTTCTTCCAATATATCCTTCCCTCACTGTTCTCTCTGTGGGTGGTTACATATAGACTCAAATGACTCACACACAACTAGGTGTCTGGATCGTTACAACGCAGTCTGTCTGACTGATTCCTGAGTCTACAAAACTATCAACTGACCAACTATCTAACTGACTGATTAGCTAACCCTTTACAATACAAAAATGCAAGCTTTTATAGGCAGCCCAAAGGTCGTGCCATTACAACACTGTGGGCCTGTCCCAACAGTAAACCCATACCCTAATTAGTGACAGTCGGTCCTCTCTGTCCTTGAGGTAGCCGCTTCCCATCACACTGCAGCTTTCTGCAGTCTTCCATGCTTCCCGGCACTGACCATGGGTACTATGCACCGCTTCTCTTTCTGTCCTTCACATTCAATGCTTGAGCCTCGTTGCTCCTTCTTCTTTATGAGGGTCGCTGAGCCCTCCTGTCTTCCGCCGCTGCCTTCAATGCAGTGGTTGAGCTTTCTTCTCTCGGCCGCTCAGGTACCGTTTCCTTCTTGACTTTTCTATCCCAAAAGTCATGGTTTCCGGCTCCCAAAAGTCATGGTTTCCGGCTCTGCTCTCCAGCTGAAAATGTGCTACGATGTCGTAGCTCCGCCCTGTCCTTTTTCTGCCAAAACTTCTCTCTTTCCGCCAAAACTAGCAGCTTCTTCTATAGCCGCGGGATCCTGCTCCAACACATTTATATAATAATTTGGCAATTTTTAGGGTGAAAATTTTTTACCCCATCAAAATTGGGTGAAACAGGGCTTAAGAAAATGCAAAATGGCGCATCTTTTTTCAGAGAAAAACATGGAAAATAATCCATTGGGCTAAAATTCGCCACTAAAATCATCCCTGATGCAATTTCTATTTTCAAGTTACTTTATTGTAAAAGTGCATCTCACTTAAATAAAATAAAATAAAAAGTGAGTCACTTAAGTCTTTTAATTTATTGCCACACTATTTAAAGTAACATTATTGTAAAAGTGAACATCACTTATTCTACAAAAGTGATTCACTTAAAAACAACTTTATTGTACAGTGATTGTCAAAGGTTGATCTTGGGAAGAGGGGGGTTCTTTTTTTTAGTTGGTCAAGTTAATATCTGCCACATCACTATTGGGAACATCTTCAACATTTTCTTTGATCAAGCATAACTTCATCATCCAGAATAAGTTTTCAGTACCGTTTTTTTTTAAACCGCATATTTTTTCAAGCTCTTTGCATCCAAATAGTTAGTTTATGTTCTTTCAGCCATTATTTTATAGTAAGACCGCCCCTTGTGATATTATACTTACAAGTTCTAACTATTTCTCATGGAAATCTCGTATGGAGGATGTTCTGTGAAGTAGGGTACTTTTCAGGATAACCTCAGGGAAAGAAACAGAACGCACTGATAATGATAAGAAAATTAAATGGAAAAATAGATGTGATGAAGCTTGTGGATTGATTGGGATGCTAATCTTTACTTATTTGCGATTCCACATATCTGGAATTGATGAACCTAATAAAGCTTGGGAAAAGTTGAAATCTGTGTTTGGTAAATACAATGAAATTTAGGGTCATCAACTTGAGAATGAGTTGATTTCCTTAAATCCAAATGATTTTTCATGCATTCAAGACTATTTATCTAAGTATAAAACTCTTAAACTCTTATGTGTAGAATGCAAGATTAAGAAAGAAGACCAACAATGTCTTTATCATATTCTTTCCAAACTTGGACCTGAATATTTTGTTTTTGTATCTACATTCTACTCCATGAAAGAATCATTAACTGCAGCTAGCTATCAAGAGCCTAGTCTTAAATCCTTTTGTGATTCCTTAGAATCATTAATTGCAGCTAGCTATCAAGAACCTAGTCTTAAATCCTTTTGTGATTCCTTAATTAGAGAGCAAGATAAGCTCATTCATCTTGGAATAATTAACAATGCATATACATCTGGGAAAGCCTTATTGTTCCAATAGAAAGAAAAGTCCAAACCTCCCAAGAAACATAATTTTTTGCAATAATAAGCCAGACAACAAGGGTTCCAAACCCTCTCAGTCAGATCCTTCTTTAAAAAATGACAAAGGATCCAAGCCAAAAGGAAAGAAGACTGAGCTTCATTGCAATTTTTGTGGGAAAGATAATCATGATGAATCTAAGTGTTTCAAGAAGATGGCAGCCTTGGAAGCAGTAATGAAGAAGCACCACATCAGCCTAGATTCATCTTCAAAATCTACCTCTCATGGACATGCACTTTGTGCTTCTGGTTACTCTTATACTGCATCTTCTTCTTCTACTTCAATTGAATGGCTCATTGATTCTGGAGCATATTATCATATGGCTAAGGATCAAGCCATGTTTTCTACTATGCATGAATGTAACACCAAACAAATATTTGTTGGTGATGATAGATCTCTAAGTGTTGTAGGATCTGGAACAATTCTAGTAGAAAATGGTCATTTTAGTGATGTACTATGTGTTCCAAAAATTTCCTGCAATTTGTTATCACTCTATCAAATTACTCATTTAGGTGAAGGTAAAACTGTGACGTTTACACCTCACCAAGTTGTAATCAAGGATTTTAAAAATCCTCAAAATGTCCTTGCTACTGGAACTGTTGATGATATTACCAGGTTGTACAAATTTAACAACTTTGGGTCATCGCCTTTTCCTTCAGTTTTTGTTGCTCATAGTGATAAATTGAGAAAACTTTAGCATGAGTGATTTGGTCACTTAAATTATCGCTCATTGCAACAACTATGTAAATACAATATGGTGACTGGTCTTCCGATGGTATCTTGTAAGGATGGTGTTTGTTCTGGTTGTGTACTCGAAAAACATCATTGGGACAATTTTGACAAACATGCCTCTTAGCACGCCTCGGTTTCCTTGGAGCTTGTGCATAGTGACTTGTGTGGCCCTCTTCCATCTGCTTCCTTTTCTGGTTTCAAATATTTCTTAACTTTCATTGATGACTACTCCAAACGCACTTGGGTTTACTTCCTAAAACTTAAGAGCGAAGTACTTAACATGTTCTTGGCCTACAAGGCCCTTGTTGAAAAACAATCTGGTCATCAAATTATTAAGTTAAGATATGACAATGGAGGAGAATATGTTAACCACAAGTTCACTACTTTGTGCACTGAACAAGGAATCCAACAACAACACATTGTTGCATATACACCACAACAAAATGGTGTAGCTGAACGGAAGAACCACACTTTAAAAGAAATGACTAATTGAATGATCCAATCTAAGGGACTAAGTATTCAATATTGGGCTGAGGCCATAAATTTTTCAAATTACATAGTTAATCACACACCCACTAAAGTTTTACAAGGTATAACATCAGAAGAAGCATGGAGTAAAATTAAACCAGATGTAAGTCACTTCCATGTGTTTGGTTGTGAAGCATGGGCTCACATTCCAGATGAAAAACGGAAAGCATTGCAGCCTAAAAGTGAAAAGTGCATATTTGTTGGATATTCTGAAGATGTAAAAGGTTATAGACTTCTTCAGCCACATTCTCATGATATAATCATTAGAAGATATGTTAAATTTAATGAAAATCTCTTGGCCTACGAGCCTGATTCAACTATTGTGCCACCTTGTATCATCAACTTGTTGGTAGTCTTTTATACTTGACTCATTCCTGTCCTGACCTTTCCTTTGTCATTGGTCATGTTTCCCGTTATATGCAAATTCCTCATGAAAGTCACTAGAAAGCAGCAAAAAGAATACTTCGATATATTCGAGGTACAATTCAGTTTGGGATTCATTACAATACAGGGGGAAACCTTTGTTGGTTGGTTTCATTGATTCAAATTGGGCTGAAGATCCTGATGATTGAAAGTCTACTGGAGGTTATGTTTTCAGTCTGGAATCTAGACCTCTCACTTGGGCTTGTAAGAAACAACAAGCTCTTGCTCTTTCTTCAACAAAAGCAGAATATCGAGCCGTAGTTAATGCCAGCCAAGAAGCTTTATGGCTTCAATAGATCCTATCAGATTTTGGATTCGAGCAGCAGCATCCTACTCCACTTTGGTGTGACAATCAAAGTGCCATCAAGCTTGCCAAAGATCCAGTTCTACATCAACGCAGCAAACACATTGAGCTACACATGCACTTCATCAGAAATATTGCTCATGATCGTGTTCTTGAAATGATCTATTTCCCTATAGATGATCAAGTTGTAGACATCTTCACCAAGTCTCTTACAAAAGTGAAGTTTTCTAAACTTTGGTCTATGTTAGGCGTTTAGGAATGTGTCCTTAAGGGGGGATAGGCTCTAATGCCTCCTTCCTTCTCCTAATAGTGTCACTTTGTAAATCCTTCAATCCTATCCCAATTTGTTCTTAAGGGGGGATGTTAGGATATTTAGACACTTAGGAGTTAGTTAAGATCAACTTGTGTAATATATCCGTTAGGTAAAGTGTGTTTCTTTAGTATGCATTAGTATGCATTTGTAAATATTCAAATCCGATGGTCACGATATGCTCTAGACACAAAGTGATTCAACGGTTCAACTTCTCTTAGATCATACCTATCATTGATTCATGGATTAACACCTGATTGGTCCATGATATCTATTTAAAGAGCATGGAGGGTCCTTGGCTAGTTGATTGATTATGAGAAGCTCATGTAACTTTCTTTCTTTTGCATAATAAATTGCTCCAAGTAGCTATTTGGCTAGGGTCATGGACTATTTCCCTCTCGAGGGTTTTAACCACGTGACAAACATCGGTGTGTTGATCTGTGATCTATTTGTGTGAAGCGATTGCTCAAGGTGTTCAGTCTTTTGGGAGTACCCTGTGTACCCGAACACGTTTGACCATAGAGACAATGGGGCACTCAATTCTCATATCCAAAATTTAACAATCATGACCAATGTCATCTTTTTTAATTCAATTACATTTCATTTAACAACATAAATAAATAGTTATGATCACCTAAAACATTTTATACATTCATTATATTAACAAACAAAACAACATGAACACACTAGTCATTCCAAACAAATTCCATGCATTTCAACATTTATAAACAATAAATTAAATAACATGGAAGCACATAATTAAACCATGAAATTAATACCTAAAAATAAACGTATATTTTTAAGCAATTATTTTCCAACTGGCTACATGTAAAGGATGTTCCTCCCATCCATAGGATCTGTTAATCCAAAACTTATTTTGATAGAAAACATTGGATTTGAGGCTATCAATCCACATGGGAAAACTCTCCCTGAATCCACAATTTACCCAGCTGAATTCTCATGTAACCCAGTGGTGCCTAAACCCCATCCATATATGTCCCAATCCTCAATTCTCCTTCCCCATCGATCTAGACAATTCCAGGAACAAGCTTCCTTATTTGAATTAATAGTCCCTTGGGAAACCTCCAATTCCCTTTGGGTGCTCCAACATATTAGAAAAAACAAGATTGTAGAGGAATAACAATAAATAATAAACAAGATGCAAATATTAGAACACATTACAAGAGAGACACAAATATAATGTGGTTCAACCTAGATGGGCAATGTCCACACAGAAATTTCCAGTCCTTTATTATTAATATACCATCCATCAAAATGAATGGATACAACCTACAACAACCTCACTACACTTACTCTTCACTCTCTCATAGTCTCTCTCACACAATGAGATAGATTTTTTTTACAATGCTATGATACACTACACAGGTGTATTACAACAATTTCCTTTTATAGGGGAATTACCATGGGGAAATACCACGAGTCACCCCATACCTTGGGATCGAACCCCCCTACTGGTAAAATACCATGGGTCCCCCTGCACCCTCCTACTGGGAAAAGTGTGTAATAAAACTGGGGTACAAACACGACTGAACAATAACATCTCCAAATATGGAAGATCGACCTCCACAACCAACAATATCCCACTTGGATACTAATCATAACAACTCCATCGTTGCTGCACTTGCTGGACTATGCTCTGAACCTTGGACTTGACAAATTTCTCTTCTTCACCTTCATGCTTGAATGCCAACTGAAACCGAGCAGGAACTCAGTTTCTCTTTGGATACTACCTTTGTCAACATGTCTGTAGGATTCTAGATATTATGTATATTTTCCAACTTTAATAGTTCATCTTCCATAATAGATCTTATGAAATGGTACTTGAATTGTATATGTTTAGTGTTTGAATGGAAGGTTTAGTTCTTTGCAATATGAATTCTCTCTTGCTATCGCTATACAACCTTTTATTCTTCTTCTTCTTTCTCAATTCCTCCATGAACCTATGCAACCAAATCATCTCTTTACTAGCCTCTGTAGCAACAGCATACTCTTCTTTCATTGTTGAAAGTGCAACAACTTTTTGTAGTTTTGAAATCCAACTTAATGTTGTTCCACCAACAGTAAAAGCATACCATGTGGTGCTTCTCTTGTTGTCTTTATCACCTGCCATATCTGCATCAACATACTCCTATAGAACAACGTCAAATCCCACTGCATGTGCAATATCTAGTCTTGTGCACACCATGACATACATCAAGTTGCCAATTGCTGATGAATAGGGAACCTTAGACATGTATTATATCTCTTCATGTGTATTGGGACACATATCCTTACTTATTTTTGAAATGGTTGGCCAAATGTGTGCTAATTGGTTTTACATTCTATATTCTAAACCTCTCCAACACCTTTTCTATGTACTCACCTTGATACAATGTCAATATTTTATTTTACTCGTCTCTTGTTATTCTCATACCAAGGATTTGATTTGCAACACCCAAATCCTTCATTGCAAATGATTTATCTAGTTCCCTTTGAAACATATTTATATCCTGCATGTTAGACCCTGCGAAAAACATGTCATCCACATACAATAACAAGATAATATATCCTCCATTATCTAGCCTCTTGAAATAAACACAACAATCAGAATGACATCTACTATAACCTTGTTCTATCATAAACTTATCAAATTTTAAATACCACTACCTTGTATCTTGCTTCAAGCCATACAAGCTCTTGTTTAACCTACAAACCAAATTGTCGTTAACTTTGACCTCATACCCCTGTGGCTGCTGCATAAAAAACCATTCCTCCAAATCCCCATGGAGAAAGGTTGTTTTTACATCTAACTGTTCAAGATGCAAATCTTCTACTACCACTAGACATAAAATAGTCCTAATTGAAGTCATTTTAACTACAGGAGAAAATATTTCATCAAAATCTATACCTTTCTATTGTGTAAACCCCTTTACCACAAGTCTATCCTTATACTTTTTCTTTACTCCTTCTTCTTCCTTCAACCTATAAACTTGTTTATTTTGGAATTATCTTTTTCTTGTAGCCAAATCAACCAAATCCCAAGTCTGGTTTCTTACCAATGTGTCGATCTCCTCATTCATGCCTTGCTCCCACTTCTTTCTAGTTTCTATCTGAATTGCCTCTTCATAACATTCTGGTTCACCAGAATCAGTCATCAATAAATAATACAATGAAGGAGAGAATCATTCAACGGGTCTACTTACATGGTAGATCTTATTACATTTACAAAAGTTTGAGGTACATGTTGTTGCTCTTGATTTTTTGGTTCCTTTGGAACTTCATTTTCTTTTATTTCATCTAGCACTGTGTACTTTGTGTTTTCATTTCCTCTTGTTAGGATTATATAATCCTCTCCTATCCATATATAGTCTATTTGATCATCTTGTCTAACTTAGGGAGACATTATTATTGTACTATAGTGCGGGGAACACACATAGAGGTTTACTTTCACTTACTACATGTTCATGCATGAGTTAATGTGCCTCTCTGACCAATCCCTACATTATAGGATCCCAATACGAGTTCCACCAGTAGCCTCCATCAGCTGGTTGTGGTAGGTAGGTAGGTATGCCAAGTTAGATCACTCTTAGTTAGTCTAGCGCCAGTTTTGCATGGTTGCATGGGGAAGTGGCGCATTTTTACACCTACCTCATCAGTTTAACTAGTTTAACTGATTGTAAGACTGATTTAGACATCAGGAGTCAGAGTAGTGGCTCCCATGTAGTGATTTAGACACAATGAGTTATCCATTCGGTCAGGTTTAGTTGGTATATTCGAATCTTATCCACATGATTCAAATTCGCCTCATTCTAACACCATTGTATTACTGTTGGATTAAGGAAGATTAATGTCATAATTTACTGATAATTCTTATCTATTTGTCTCAAATTTGTCTTGTTCAGTGTACATTGTTCTTGAGATTCCACTGCATAATTATACTTCTCAATTGCTCTCATTTTCCTGTAGATCAATGGTTCACAAATTTAACATGGTATCAAAGCCTTGTTTAGGATAACATCAAGTCTTGTCTGATCTCCATTGTACACCAGAAGAAATTGAGTTTCCACATAAATGCTTGAATGATAGTCTTGATCCCTCTTGATTCTGTCCAGATAAGTCTATCCAGGTGTGGCAGATTATGAAAAAGTGTACATGTCGAGGTGGAAAGGCTTGAAACTGATCTAATTGTGAATTAAATTGTTTTTTTTAGTATTGTTTGCAGGTATCTACGTAGCTTCTTGAGGAATTGACTGTTCAACATACATAAAGATGGATTATTCATCTCTCGTACCTTGAATCCTTACACCCTTAAACTATACTGATTGGAGGGAAAATACACAGGTAGCCTTGTGTAAGCTTGGTCTGTTTAGGATGACAATGGGAAGAGAAACTGAGCCCCAATAGTATGTTGAGAAGATTTTTTTTTTAATCGAGTTGATGAGGCCTTTGGCTTCATGTGCACTCATATTTCCCAGAATATTTTTTTCCACCTTGAGGGACTAAGGGCTCAAAAGGAAGCTTGGGATAAGCTTGAATATTTGTTTGGAAAACAAGATGAGCTTCAAGGGCATATTTTGGAGAATGGACTCATTTCTCTACAACCCAACAGTGTTGAATCTATTCAACAATTCTTTACAAAATACAAGTCACTAGTACTGCAATGCAAACAATGTGAATTAGAGAGGAAATATGAGAAGCTTGTGCTGACAGTACTGAGCACGCTTGGATCTGAATACTCAATCTTTGTCTCTACATTCCATTCCAGAAGAGCTTCCATCCCTAATTGGAAGATGACTTCTCTAGATTCTTTTGTTGAGTCCTTAATACAAGAGAAAGATAAATTGGTTCAAATGGGAGTGATTCAAACCTCCAAGAATCAAGCACTCTTGGTGAGATACTCAAACAATGAACAACAAAGAGGAAAGAACAGAGGGAAGGATCCTAAAGGCACTGATTCGAAGCCAAATGAGAATCAGATATCTTTCGATGGAGCCTCATGTTCCAAGAAAGAAAGAAATTTTAGAAGACCAAGTGTCCATATTGTATGAGAGGATTTCATCTAGAGAGCTAGTGCATGAAGAATACAATCAACCAACTGTATTCTGAACAATATTTCCCTCCCACAAGGAGAAAAGAATTCTGATGTTGGACAACCGACATAATATCATGAGAGATTCCATACCTTGAAGGCATGCCTCACTCAGTTAAAATCTTACTTGATAGATTCTAGATCTTCCAACCACATGGTTTCTTCTAGGGAATCCTTCACCACTATCACTCTATCAAGAGGACCTAGCATTCATATGGGAGATGAATCCCAAATCCTAGCTGCTGGGAGAGGTTCTCTTAAAATCTACCATGGTGAGTTCAAGAATGTTCTCTGTATCCCCTCTCTTGCAGCAAATATGTTGTATGTTTATCATATGACACATACTCGCTCGCCAAAGAAATTTATATTTGGTCCTGACTCAGTGGAGATCTCAAATATCTCAACTGGGAATATTATAGTGAAGGGTGTTGCAAAACATGCCTCCAAGGCATATGAATTCTCACACTTTCTAACATACTCAACTCTAGCACAATCTCAACAGCCATTCGAAAGGGAAGGTATAAAATCTCTTTCACCTCCATTTGCAGATAATGATACGTTGTCTATGATTTTAGTTTCAAAATATGAGGAACACGATCAAAATTATCTTGATATTGATATTGTACCTCAAGAATATCCAGATCCAAGTCCATCTCCTATTCTGAGTCAGAAGCCTAAATGGGATGAAAATATCATTGAAGCAACTAGGAATGATGTTGGGGATCCATATGATAGAAGAAAAAAGAGGTCCCAATATCATAATGAATATGTTGAACTCTCTCACACAGCTTCGCTACCTATAGAGTGGTGCAACAAACTTCAAGGAAGATGCTACTTGATAACGAATGATTCACAATTTGGCCCACTGAAGAAATTCCATTCCTCCTCCAAAAAGAAGAGACAAAATAAACATTCAGCAGATTGGAAGAAGATGGAAAGGTTCACATGCAAGTCCCAGGATGTTGATGCACATAAGAACCATGATTTTGCATGGTTTCTCCATAGAGCTGGAAATTGTAGCAAAATTTTACAAGTTTTTACCCAAAGAGGAAAATTCCCTCTTAAGTATAGCTTGTTTCCCTAATTCACTGCTTATTTTGAGGGGGGGAGGTGGTTTCCCATGAGGTTTTCCCCATTTTCCTTACTTTATAAATCAATTTTTATTCTTCATTAGATTGTATGGGTGACTTTTTCCCTCGTTGCCAGGGCCCAAGTTGTACGAGCTAGGATTAAGGGGGGGGGGTGTTAGGATTATATAATCATCCCTTGTCTATATATAGTATATTTTATCATCTTGTCTAACTTAAGGAGACAATATTATTGTACTAGAGTGTGGGGAACACATATATAGGTTAACTACCACTTACTGCATGTGCATGCATGAGTTAATGTGCCTCTGAGACCAATCCCTACATTATAGGATACCACTTTGAGTTCCACCAACAACCTCCATCAGTTGGTTGTGGTAGGTAGGAAGTTATGCTGATTCAACCTCCAGTTGAATTCATTTAGATCGCTCTCAG
The DNA here is from genome assembly GCA_001517045.1 of Pseudotsuga menziesii. Taxonomy (NCBI): domain Eukaryota; kingdom Viridiplantae; phylum Streptophyta; class Pinopsida; order Pinales; family Pinaceae; genus Pseudotsuga; species Pseudotsuga menziesii. Next base: position 285,263 of record LPNX010660163.1, on the reverse strand, counting down.
TTAGTCTAGCACCATTTTTCATGGCTGCATGGGGAAGTGGCACATTTTTCCAACCACCTCATCAGTTTAACTGGTTTAACTAGTTTAAATGATTGTAAGACTGATTTAGACATCAAAAGTTATACTAGTGGCTCCCATGTAGTGATTTAGACACTCTTAGTTAGCCAGTCAGTCAAGTTTAGTTGGTAGATTTGAATCTCATCCACATGATTCGAATTCTCCTTATTGTAACACCGTTGTATTACTACTGGGGTAATGAAGATCAATGTTGTAATTTACTAATCAATTCTTATCATATTTGTCTCAAATTTTTCTTGTTCAGTGTACATTGTTCTTGATATTCCACTGCATAATTATACTTCTCAATTTCTCTAATTTTCCTGTAGATCAATGGTTAACAAATTTAACACCTCTTTCTTTCCCTGCAAATGATATTTGTACATAACCGTTTCATTGAATACTACATCTCTACTAATTATTTTGTGATTTTCATTATCCCATAAGCAATAACCAAAATCATCAACCTCGTATCCAATAAATGTACATTTATTTTAGCCTCAAGCTTTGTTATATTTTCTTTATCAATATTGGACAAATGATTCACAACCAAAAGTTCTCAGAAATGAGTAGTTTACCTTTTTACATGTCCATGACTCCTTTGAAATCCCACCAACCAAAGAAATTGAAGGCCCCTTGTTTATTAAGTAAACAAAAATATCTACAACATCAACCCAAAAATGTAAGGGAAACCCTGTATGCTCTCATACACCTTGCTTGCTCCATGATCGTTATGTTCATCCTTTCTGACACACCATTTTATTATGGTGTTCCTGGTACTATCTTCTCTCTACGAATCCCATGGTATGGACAATAACTATAAAAATCTTTGATTTATTATTCACCTCCATTATCAAATCTGATACATTTCTTCCTTTTCGATGTTTCATTCTCAACCCAAGCTTTTCACTTTGTAAAAGTAGCAAACAAATCAGATTTATGTCTTTAAATGCAATAAACCCGCGTTTTTCTAGTTGCATCAGCAATAAAAGTAACATAATAGCGAGATCCACTGAGAGATTGTACCTTAGTTGGTACCCATACATTTGTATGCACAAACTCTAACTTTTTACTCTTCTTCTATTTCCCAACCCTGAGAAGTCTAACTCTCTTTTGTTTTCCATAAACACAGTTCTCACATAATTCCAAACTTACCTGCTTCAAATCTTGAAGCAATTTTGTTGAGTGGAGAATCTGCATCCCCTTCTCACTCATGTGTCCAAGTCTATGGTGCCACAATGTTGCACATGTTTCTGTGGAAGCTACAGAGATAGAATAATCAATATTATGAGGACATAGATACAATGTGCCTATCTTATCTATTTTTTATATTATCAGTGCTCTTTTAGTGATCTTCCACCATGTTTTTCCAAACGTAGACAAACAACCACTATCTCCCAACTACCCTTTTGATAGCGTATTTATTTTCATAGCAGGAATATGCCTTGCATCTTTTAGTAGCCATTGATTTCCATTATTTAACTTAATTTGTACCTTACCCATTCCAACAATTTTACATGGTTCATCATCCCCCAATAAAACATGTCGACAAGTTTGGTGAATCGCTAAATTTGACTGTTGTAGATTAATTTGGATTGATATGAAGTATTCACTGGTCAGATCCTGGGTGAGTTGACTTCTATGGGTGTGAAGTTGATTGATGAGATATGGAAATTTCTTGGATGCTAGTTTGCAAAATATTTGTAGACTGGAGGTGGAAAATACCCAACTAGAGAATGAGGTTGCCCACTTTAAGGCCTTTGTTGATGAGATTCATGAATAATCTACTCCCCTTTAGGTATCTAATGTCCAGTTATTCAATGAACACCGAGATTTCAAAGAATATTTTGTTGGCTTATTGTTACGTATGACTAAGAAGGATGAGACTATTCAAGATCTTGAGAATGAAGTCAATCACTTGAAGATTGTTGTGAAGAAGTTTGATAATAAGAAGCTTGCTAGTGTATCTCATACTACTTCCCTTGCTATTTCCTTCGATGATATTGATAGTAGCCTTCACTGTAAGAATGATGATATTAGTGGCAAGGCCCCTTCTCATTCTTTGTTGGATACTATTCCTGATATTTCTCCTAAATTTGAGAAACCAAATACTAGTATTTGGTTTCGACTATTAAGAAAGATGGGCTATATCAGAGTTGGACTTTAGAAGAATGGACATGGCGTTTCTATTTTGATTATTCGTGAGTAGAGACAACCTAGAGCAAGTCTTCGATATGATAGTTTTTCATCGTTTAACAAGAGTGACTCTACATCAATCGTTATTCTATTTGTTGTAGTTAGATACCACTCAACTAAGTAATCAGAAGATATACTGATTACATATGACTCTAATGACTTCACCAAAAAATTGGATGAAAATACTATGTTAGATTTTGAAAATGTTATTGTAGATGACATTGTTGTTGATGTGCATGGGTTTTTTGAACTAGTGAATGAATTGGAACCTGATCTTGCACCTTTTGTTTAACTAGAACAATAATATTTTCCATATCGACATCCTCATCATAACAATTGAAAGGATGTGTCCAAGAATGAACATTCTTGGACATGTGGAAATTTTTTTATTGCTCTTTGCATAAAAGTTGTGAAAGAAAAAACTTTGGACGAATGCCAACTACTAGGATTGGTGCATGATTGATTGTGCTTGGAATGATGAGTGGTCGTGGCAGCAATTGAATAAGCATTTGAGTACTTATTACAAATGTATATTATCCAATGTACAATAGTACATTTATCCTCTTTACTACTATTGATCCATTGGAGTGGTCGATTAAAGATCGATCAGAAATACCAATAGACTAATTTTCAATTGTAGATGATGTTTATATTGCAATTTTACTATTGTATTGACTTGTTAGTTGTGTTTAGGGGGAGGGGGGGGGGTTGTTGAATTTGATGGATGTACACCCAATTTGAGTTATCTCATTGACTTAATTAAGTTGTCCTGGGTAATTATTGGGTGCGTTGAGGCTGAATTTTCATATCAGTGATTAAAAGCTACTATTGAAACTAAGTATGCATATGTCGACTGAGTTATGTAGATGGAGTACTATTGTGTCTTGCAATGAGTATCCATTTGATGCTTACCTTGAAAAATACTATTTAATGGATAGAGAGTAAATATTGTTGCTCTAAATTGGGCTAGTCGACTTCTCAATTAGATATGGGTGTCGTGTTTGTCTAGTTGGTTGAACAATTGGGATTGTTTGAACAACAATATTTGGAAATTTTGATGATTAGCATAGTGCACAGGTTGTTTCGGTGATTTTTAAATAGACTACATGAAGGAACGAGTGAACATTTGATGCTTACCTTGAAAAAGACTAATTTAATGGATAGAGACTAATTATTGTTGCTATAGATTGGGCTAGTCAACTTCTCAATTAGATATGTGTGTCTTGTTTGTCTAGTTGGTTGATATATTGGGATTGTTTGGAAAACCATTTTTTTGCTGCACCTCTGTAGATCAGTAATGTAGTGTGATGGTCCTCGTGTGCACTAGTTCCCTAATACAGTTCTTGTGAACCTCTCCACTTTCTTCCAATACGATGCCAGATAGGAAAATAAATGTTGTTTCTTTTGCAGCCAGATTACACATTTCGAACCTCTGTGACAGTATGGAAGAGTTCAACCTGGGATTCCATGCCTTGGGGGATTTTTTGATCCCATACAATGGTTTACTAATCTTTCATACTAAGGAAGAATCATTAGCGTACCCCTTAGTTTGTTCCATTTGGATTTCTTCTTCCAATATATCATGTAGAAATGCACTTTTGTCTCTTCTCTTTGGAGGATTAGAGACAAGATTCAATGTCTCATTGCTCTGCGGTGACCAATATTCCTTATCCATGGCTTCCTACCATTTTGGATCATGGCAATCCTATTTATAGAACTGTGGATCAAACCTCGCCAGCATGTACCACCAGAGTGGGAGAATATAACATGTTTTAGGGGGAAGTAGATCTGTATGACATAGTGCAAGGTTCTCATCTTGAAACTGAGATATGGTTCTCCTTCTATCAAATGGATCCCCAACCATGTCCCAAGTAGCTTCAATGACTTTATGAGCCCATTTAGGCCTAGGATTAGGAGTAGGATATGGATTTGGATCTGGATCTCCTTGAAATTCATTTTCAATACTAAGATATGATTCAATTTGGTCCTTTTTTTTTGAATTCTGAATCATCACAAGAAACATTATCAAGTGTAAATGGTGTAGATAGAATAGATTTACCTTCATTTTTAATTGGTTGAAGATCTTGCAATGGATTTTAGTATGGAAAAAAGTGCGATAACTCATATGCCTTGGAGGCATGGTTTACAAAACCTTTAGCTACCAACTTTCTAGTAGAGATATACGAGATCTCAATTATGTCAGGTCCAAAATAAACTATCTTTATCGAACCATTGTGTGTCATCTGGTAAACAGATAACAAGTTTGGTGCTAAAGTAGGTACATACATAACATTTTTAAAATTCCATGTTCTAATTGTATTGTACCCTTCCCTTAAGCTTAGATCAGTAACATATCCCATGTGCATACTTAGACCATTAGTTATATTTAATGAATAAAATGTCTCTCTAGAGGAAATCATGTGGTTGGAGGATCCAAAATTAATGAAGAAAGATTGATATTTTGAAAATCCAACCTTCAGTGCATGGCATATCTCATGATCATCGGTCTGCTTCAAGGATTAGTCTTCCTTGCACCTTATGGGAGGGAAATGTGGTGATGTTCAAGAATTTTGTCCATTTGATCTATAGTCTTCATCATACAAGAACTCTATGGATGGTTTCATTTCTTGTAATAGGAACAATTGGTCTTTTCAAACCTTTTCTACTTATCATTCTTGGAACCCGAGGCTCCATTTGATGGATTGTTGGAGGAGCCTAAGTCGACTAGTCGACTAGGTCATCCAGTCGACTAATTGTAAATAATATATTATGTCGACCTCACAGGTCGTGCTGGTTAGTGAACCGACAGGTAGTTATTTAACCACTTGTAAATCTTATATATAGGTTGTAGAGCTAGATAAATAATTAGTTTGGTTGAATGTATGAACCCTTTATGCGTTCTTGAGTAATATAAGCACTTGTTATGCTATCTATGATTCCTTGTCTCTTATCTATATCATTGTTTGTATAAATATGTAATATGTATCATTGGTAACTATGCAATTTGTTTGATTACAACATTGGTTTTGTTGACAATGGTACATGTATCGAATGAAAATGAGTATGACCCGATGATATCAAAGTAAGAGATTAAGGATCAGTGGGAGGGAAAAAATAGAAAATTACCTACAAAATTAAGTTAGAAGAAACACACTGACTATTGCGTAAGTAAGGGAGAAAATTTTCTCTAAAACACATGAAACATTTGTTGAATCCACCCCATATGCACTGAAAAAGCTCCTAGATGGAAAATCTACTAGGTGAAAATGAACAACAAATACACCAAAAACTAACCAGAGGAGACCGTACGAATCTGTCGGAGTGGTTCGAAAGAATTGATGACGAATTATTTGAATAATGAGTGATCGAGGAATGAGTTTTGGTTGATAACATCAAGGAGAGATTCTACAATGACCTGTATGAACAATTCCTCTGTCACTGTCGACACTTTTGTTTAGATTTCTGATCGACAAAGGAGCAGGACATATTGTCGAACCTCGACCACTGCTGCTAATGCCATCAAGAAACATGAACTAGGAAGAAAAACAAAAAATAGTGGGAAAATTTTGTACAAGAGAGAGAGTGGGAGTAATTCCTCATTAAATGAATAGTTGCACCCTATCTTACTAAAAAGATTTCATGTCGGAAATGGGGGGGTAGCTGATCATGTTCTGGTAAAGTAGAGAAATTTAATCGTCGACCAATGAAGAACACAACATGGAAAACAATGGAAAATCAAAACAAAAAAAAGGACAAAATAGAACAAAGACACACAAAAGCTCTCCAGATATCCAGACGATTGAACGAGAAAAGAGAAGGAAGAGGCGAGAAGAAATAAGAGAGGAGGTTGTTGTACTCTAGAAAGAAATAAATATGAGTATAGTGGCAGAAAAAGAAGAAAATCTGCCAGAGTTGAGTCGTGGCCCACAAGAAAATGGCGTTGATGAAGATATGTCACCCATGGAAGAAGACTTGTTGACAAAGCAGGGTAGATATCTCAAAGTAATTATACCTGAAACTATAATTCCACATTCTTCGTCAAATATTACTTAGAGTACCTAAGTGCAAGACATTGCTGAAGAATATTTAGGATTACAATGATACAATGAAAGAAATGAAGTCGACCGAATTTTAATCCATCAACTGCAGAAAGGGAATTGGGTCACTTTTCAACCCTATTTCTCCAATCGCAGTTTTCATCTACTTTATTCAAAACGTGGAGGAGCGCCCCCTAGCTAATTCTGACATTAGGAAGTTTACCATATCAGTCGATATCACTGGTAAGAGAAGTAGCCCAGTTTGAGCAAAATTTTACTTGGGTATCAACATAAGTAGTTGACATAAACCGACTTCTGACAGTCGACGGAGAACCGATCGACACCGAAAATATTATTGATGAAAATGAAGAGTGCTCATTAATACATGAGAATATGCACCCAGAAGTAACATCCATTGAAAAATAGTTGTGAAAAGAGTTCAGTTACAGGAAAAGACCCACCACCACCATCACCACCATTGACATGAGAAACTTAAGATGCTGCAGATATGGCGTACGTAACCTCACATATTCCTCTATATGAGGGAGATGAAGATACAAAATGACATTGGTTTTTCTATGAGTCGATATGGGATGCCAATTCCATCACCAGCAAGGATCGTCAAATGGCACAATTTACTGGCGCTCTTCTAAAAATAGCACTCACTTGGTACATGAACTATATATAAAAAAAATGTCAAATGAAAAAAAAGGTAAGATCAAACAACAGTTCATGTCCTTCTTTAAAACACCTTATGCAAAGCATCTCACCACCAAAAATTTGAAAACCACTGCTTAGAATCCGACATAAATAGTATGAAAGTACGATAAAATATTCAAAGACTTGTTGAGCCATCTAGAACATAATATTGATGAAAATTTATTAATTTAGTGGTTCGTGGATGGATTATTACATAAAATAAAAATGCATATTAATTTAGATAATTTCAATACTACGAAGATGCATTAACAAAAGCATTACAAATAAAAATGGACGAGGACTACCCTATAAATCCCGTCAATTGGCGTATTGAAGAACAACTTGAAAGTATGCAGAAATATATACGGGAAATGAGCCTTTGAGGAAATGAAGTATGATGTATCAAATACTCGACGGTCAGTCATACAAAATACTATTGTCGACAAGATGATCGTCGAAAAGACATCCGGTTCATTCAAACAAAATGTTTTTGCGACATCTGCGAAGAACATGATTTACATGCAACGAAAGACTCCTCATACAATATGAAGAATGAGAAAGCTCGATGGTTCAAAATATGTGAAGTTAAAACTCATTCCACTGTAGAGTGTCAGCTAAATCTAAAAAATAGACAGAATTACCAAGCCGTATATCAGACCAATGTTTTCAACCAAAGCAATAACATTGATAACAATGAAATAAATAACAATAATGACTGAAGCAATAGGAATAAAAATTATCAAAGGTATTATGGCCGAAGATACGATCATTGAAATGAATACTACACTCGATGAGGGGGATTTCAAGGTTGAGTTTGATATGTCAGAACTTGAGAGAATCGACCGCATCGGTCCTTTCAGTGTTATACATGTCTTAACAAAGGGAATCAACATGCAGAATGTCCATACAAAGACTGAACCGATTTAAAATTTTGTACAAGCTGTGGAGTAGGCGATCACTCCTTAGAGGATTTCCCTACCATGCTAGAGAAAGTCAATAATAAAAAGTGTTACAGCTGATTTTACGACACATGGTTGATCACACTTTTATGGCCTTCACTATCCCTCTGTAGACTCTTTGGACCCCATGGACTATTGTTGCACCTTTGATGTTTCCAAGATCATCCCTAAAAACACTCATTATTTGCTGTACGCGACTCTTAATCCCTTTCTCGCGTATATACGCGGATATTACGCTTAAACCCACGTACATCGGGATGTGTGCAAAAGGCCAAATATTTTGGAGTTTTCCTTGATGTGGATCCGAATCACTTGTCTCTTAGCCTTCTATATTCCTCGAGATCACTCGGATTTGACCTTCTATTACCCCATTGAAGCACTATATAAGGAACCCTTTGGATACATTGAAGAGGAGGAATTGAAGAACAAGAAAACTATAGTCCATTGTTGTCGTAGCTTGCTTATACTTGAGTTTGCATCCCTTTTTCCCTTGGAGCACTTTGTGTTCTTCCCAATATTGCCTTTTCTTGTGATATTACTATTGAGAGATGGAGGATTGAGGTGGTGGAGGCCCAGGTGGAGAACTCAGTTTCTCTGGTTTGCAGATGTGCCGACAGAGGTTGTCACTTATGTAATCTATGATTTACTTAATAGAAATATCTTTTCATGTCCAATGATGTGCATTTAAATAAATATTGAATTCATGGATGTGTTTAATTGCTTATATATCATTTATTATATATGTTAGAGTAGGCATAACACTATATTATATAGCATGCTTTCCTTGTTTACTGTTGTTGAGAGTAAATTGCTAACGCAAGTGGGATTGGAAAAAGCTCAACGAGGATCTACTACAACCGTTCGGAATAAGGTATGTGTTGAGATCCTTTAGTGTTAGATGTTTTATTTCTCTTGCATATTGGGAAGGGATTGATTTCTGTGGTTTCTCTGTCTATTATGGTACACCCCAAGCCATAGGAAGTTTTCTCCGTAACAGAATTAGCGACCATACTGGGGAGGTTCCTAGTTGTTTTTATTTGGGGGTTTTAGGCATTCAATGTGCTTATATTTCTCTAATTTTTCTGTTTCTGTGTCAGTTCTAGGGGCATGATTACCCAGTAGTATCCTAGAGAAGTAAATTTTGTCTCAGTTTGTCCATTTACCTCATTTTTCTATCTTTGTCTTCCTATACGCGGGTTTTGCTTTCACAGTCGTGTGTACACACAGGTTTTCCTAGAATAGTCACGTATGTACGTAGGTTTACTGAGAATAGTCGTGTATGCCTTGCTTTTTTGATTTTTTGGGAAGATAAAGTGTTGCTGGGTGAGTTTGGGTGATTGCTGAGTCTTCTTTGATGCTTCTGGAGTCTGTATCTCCCCTTTATTTTTGACCAGAGCCTCTTTTTGAGTTGATTTTTGAAAAATGTTCTTGTCATGTCATTTTCTATTTTTTGTTTTGGGATTAGTGCATTAGGTCTCTTTTAACTTGGTGCTTTGCTTGGCTGCTGTTTGGGAGTGCTTGCAGAGTCTGAGGGTTGTAGAGTCATACTTTTGCTTTTTATCTCATTTAATTCAAAAATACAAAAACATTTTGCTTTTTTGCATTGTTATGCATTGTTTGCATTTTGCATTAGGTTTGCTTGCTGAATATTAGTCAGATTTTCATATAGGAAATGATTACATATACATTTGAAGGAAAATTTTTGCACTTCACATAGTAGCATACCCTATTTTTCATTCGACACAGTGCATTTGCATTAATTGTTAGGTGTGCATTTTACTTCTTGTTGTTTCATAACATCATTAGTTGCATGTCCATTTACCCTTTGAGTAATAAAGCCAATTAAAATCAATGCATAATAAAATGAATTACACTCTTTTCTTTTCTAGGGTGCACCAACAAGACTAGGTTTTAGGGTCTTGGATTAGTTCATTGTGAGTCAATTATCCAAGACCACTAAACAAAACAATTAGGTGTCTATCTAGATGAGAGTGTGAAATCCTTTATGTAATTAGTGTTTATCAGGATCCTCCTCTTACAAGGGATTTAAGCACGAGGAAGTGTGAGCAGTTATGATTGGGATGACCCCTGGTGGTAACTGAGTAGCACTAGAGATATTTCCAGGATTGTATTCGTATCTGGGGGCTCTTTCGAGAATTTCGGGCTTTGCTACCCTGCCCATACATTCAATCTCACCTGCGACTATCTATCTGAGCATTGATTATATTGATTTGACCTTAGTTTCCTTACCTAGGTTATCAAGGGGGTATTTGCAGAGGTTATTCTGCAGGTGTCCTGGCCAGGTAGGGGTCGGATAGCACAGTCGCTATATGCATTGAAGCTGAGGGCCACTATAATTGGTTATGAACCTTTGCTTGTTGTGTATGGGAGTCTCAAGCCTCTCCTAGGAGAGACATACTTGCTTCATTCGGGATCTCACATATCCTACCCTTGTTTGCTTGTCATTTGGCTTTACATTTTATAGGTGTATGCTCTGTGCACGCTAGTTTGCCTAAGGTTTGCATAATTAGATTGAGTATTTTTATTTTTTGAGTCATTATGGATTTGACCATGGCACCCCATCGTTCTCATCATTTAGCAGGACTTCCACCTCCACGTATCCTCCTCCTTTGGGAGAGAGAACTAGACAGTCCGAGCGGATTACTTCTCACTTTGATTCACACACCATGGGAGATCATGAGGATGAGATTCCAGAGATGTCTTCTCCACCTCATGAGGTTGGGGAAGAAGAACCTATTAGTACATATGATGCTTTACATGAACAACCTTCATGATATGGTTATGATCCCTCATTCACAGGTCATCGGTATTGGTTTCCGAGTGATGGACTCACCATGAACCCATAAGCACTAGTCATGTTAGATATGTTGTGTCTGATATCCTTGCACCTGATCTGACACATCTTGCTAAGTCAGAAGTTCATCCTAGCACTATGCCTGGGGGCACTCCCATCCCTTTCCATGTGGAGAGATTTGGGGGCACTAGTCACATTACACCCTCCATCCCCGTGGTGGAGGAAACTTCACATGTTCATCCTAGACCTAGTGTTAGTAATCATATGCGGATACCAGAACCGAGACGAGTGAAAATTGGAAACACCACTTACATTCCTTCACATGTCCCTTCATCTTCAAACCATGTTCCTTTGAATGCATTTTTAACGACTCATCCTCCCCCTAGTCACGTGGGCCTTCAGGATGGAATGTTGCTAGTAGCCATGTTCATTCTGCAACTACTCACACAGTAGTATCTTAGAGTCAAGTACCTCGTGTTGTGTCAGTAGGTCATGTACCTATTTCTAGATTGTCTCATGTTCCAACTTATAGAGCATCCCATACCCCTAACTATGGACCTTCTCATGGTACATCCCATGGAACACGTTGTGGAGCTTCTCATGGACATTCATATGGACCACACTATGAACAAAACTATCAACCGTATGGGTACAGGTATCAAAAACCTTCTTACTCTTCCAATTATGGCTTTGTAGCGCCTCATAATCAAGGCACCCCACATCATAATGCTTCCATGCAACCCTACATGGGTCAAATGGGAGGAGGTTATTATGGCCAAGGCCATGGTATTTATAGCAATCAACCTTACATGAATCAAAACTACCAGGGAGCGTGGAATCAACCAGCTCAACCTAGGCTCCCTTTTCTTGCAACTTTGAACTTACCTGACTTGTCGAGATTGATGAATGATCCTGTGTCTCATGGCATGGCCAGCTGTCCCTAACAAGCTTCCTTCAGACATTCCCAAGTTCGAAGGTAAGGCTGGTGAAGATACTGGTGAGCATGTCACCACCTTCCACTTTTGCTGCTCTTCCAATTCCTTACATGACGATTCCATTCGTTTGAGGCTGTTTCAACGCACCCTAACGGGTCCTGCGACGAAATGGTATATAGAGTTATCGGGGGGGCTTATACTACGTTTGATGATCTTGCGCTGAATTTCCTTAATCATTTCCAGCTACTCGTACGTTACGACGTCGGTACCGAACTCTTGTCGACCTTGCGAAAAGATAAAGCCACACACATTTTGGATCATATTCAAGAGTGGCGTAGACAGAAATGATTAATCAAAGCTTTTATACCACCAGAGTTTCTTCTTGAGTGGTTTCTCAAATCTTTATTACCTTACATAGCAAAGGATGTTTTGACATTCCAAGTTCAAAATGAGGAGCAGGCTATTTTTAGGGCACAAGAGTTGGATTTTATCTATTCTTAGTCCAGACTTTTGTATGAGATTATACCCAATGCTCCTAGGTCCAATTTCGACCCCAAGGTCAATCCTAGGCCACATGCCGATGGTATTGTGGGCTGTACAAGTACTAAACTCGCGGACTCGGTTGTGAAACAAGTGAGCCAATTGTCAATTAACCAGTCTGTGTCGGGACAAGATACGACTTCATCTCAACCTACCCAATCAGTGAATGTACTTTCCATGCAAACGTCGAACCCGAAAGGAAACCAGAAGCCTGGAAGGAATAAGAAAAAAGGAAAAATAATCGTAAGGGTGGGAACAAGAATGAAAATGCTAATAATAATGACAAGAACACTAATGCTGGGGGGACAAGTAGTCTAATGTAAGGTGAATTTTCCTTGCAAATTGTGTAAGGAGGACCATCTCACTCACTTGTGCCCTCATATGGAAGATGCCTCAAGGTTCATAGCACACTGCCTAGCTTTTTTAACTAATCCTTTACCCAATAATCAAAATATGAACTCGAGGACCATTGATCTTGGTTGTGCATCGGGTGGAAATCAAAACCCACTGAAGGCCACTAGTGGTCATGGATGCATCAACATGATGAGTGCTGTTAAGGTTTGTGACTTGTACGAAAGACTATGGTTTGTCACAACTAGAACTTGGGAAATAATTTACCCCACTCGAGAGCCCTTTGCGAGTAAAAAATCCTATGGATAAACCTGAAGCTCCAACTCGCATTCCTAAGGGAGTCTTAAAGTGTTTGGGGCACAATCCTAATGCTCGAGACGCCCAGAACTATTCAGTTGTCGAGGATTTGGGACAGAATCCTTGTGCGATGTCCGCGTTAGAAGTGCTTCAGAATTAGCCTCCGTAGGGAAAGCTTTGTTGTCTGCTCTTGGGATCAGTGATGATAAATCTTCTACTATGATCAAATTTGAAACCATGGGAGTACAGCCTAGATTTCCTTACTGTGTGTCTCTTTTGATTCATGTAGAGTGTCTTAACAACATCGTCAAGTGTACTATCATTGATGAAGGCGTTGTCGCTTCCATGATGTCTTTGCCTTGTTGGAAGAGCTTGGGTTCTCCCGAGTTGTCTCAATCCACTACTATGTTGACAGCTTTCGATGGTAAATCGTTTCTACCGCACGAAATTCTTCCTTCCTTAAAGGTCCAATTGGGAGGGAAGACCATCGCGATCGAGGTCGAGGTGGTTGATGCGCCCCTTGACTACAATCTTTTGTTGGGTCGAAATTGGATGTATAGTATGCAAGCCGTAGCTTCTTCCCTCTTTCGAGTAATATGCTTTCTGTTTAATTGGAAGATTGTTATGATTGATCAAAATTCATTCCAAAATCCAAGTGTCAATGCATCATTGGGAGCTTCTATCCCGATTATCGATCATTCTCAGCCGACAACTGGGAGTGTGGGCGTAGGTATGTATCCTTCTCTTATAGGAACCTTTAATTGTCCTGCACCCGTTCTTATGATTGGGTCTAGTTTTGGTGGGGCTTCATCCTCGTTGAATTTGGTATCTTTTCGTACTACCCATATGGAAGATCCTTGGATTCTTCCTTCAACGAGTACTTCAAGTGTGCCCATTGAGACGAATGTGCTGTTGCCTGCAATGATGGTGGCTTATCAAGCGAATAGTCCTTCATCTTCACAGACAGAGGAGGAGGACCCATGTGTGCTGCCTGCATGGGAAGTAGAGTCATCTCACTCACATGATTGCTTCAATGATGTTTTTCCATCAGATGAAGCTATCCTTGAGGCCATGTCGGGAGTTGAGCAACCTTGGGAGGAATTGCATCATTGATCATATTTTCTTCCTAAGCTTGATTGTATGGAGTGTGATGACTTTAGGGAGATTCTTAGTGAGAATATTGGTAGCCCTGTGGTTCCATTAAGCTCTCCTAGTCAGATCACTGATGGAAACATGGATAATTTATCACCAACCATTCCTATCAATATTTCTTGTGATCTTGGCAAAATTGAGAATGTCTACATTGGGGTGGGTTGTTTCGCCGATGAGATCCAGGAGTATATCGAGTTGTTTAAAGAGTTTCATGACATTTTCTCTTGGTCATAGGAAGAGATGTCAGGTATCGACCCTCAGATTGTCGAACATGAGATCAAAATGTATCCACATGCAAAACCGGTTCGACAACGTTTGCATGCAGTGAATCCTAGAAAAACACCCGCCATGAAGGCTGAGATAGAGAAACTATTGAAAGTTGGTTTTATCTATCTCATTCCCTTAATGGAGTGGGTTTCAAATCCCGTTCCGGTGGACAAGAAGCAGGGAGCGATCCATATATGCACTGAATTCCGCGACTTAAATCGTGTATGTCCTATGGATAACTTGCCCACACCTTTTATTGATCAGATTTTGGTTGAGTGTGCTGGGAGTGAGGTATTTTCCTTTATGGATGATTTTTCTGGATATAATTAGATTCAGATTAAGGCCGAGCATCAACATAAGACTGCATTTATTTGTCCTTAGGGTAATTTTTCATATCAGAAGATGCCTTCTGCCTTAAAAACGCCGGAGCTATGTTTCAGCGGGCCATGACCTTAATTTTTCACGATCTCAAAATGATTATCGAAGTATATTTGGATGATCTCGCTACTCACTTTTGTTTGAGAGTGCATAATCCATATCATTTGAGATTAGTATTTGAAAGGTGTTGTCATTACCAGGTTCGTTTAAATCCTCATAAGTGCATCTTTTGCGTGACTGTTGGTCGCTTGCTAGGATTCATCGTATCCAAGGAGGGTATAAGAGTTGATCCCTTAAAGGTTGAGGAAATACTGCAATTGTCTCCCCTGCGTAATATTACTAATTAGAAACCTTCAATGTTTGCAAGGCATGGAAAACTTCTTGTGGAGATTCGTGGTTAATTTTTCTAATTTGACTAAAGGCTTTATGCATCTTTTGAAGAAGGACACCCCTTTTTACTGGGATGAGTGAGCCCAGGCATCCTTTGATGCTCTTAAGTGAGCCTTAGCAATGACCCCCATGCTTAGTCCACCCAACTATAGCCGTGATTTCTTGATTTATGTGGACGCATCCATGGAGACGGTTGGTATGGTTTTGGTTCAGGAGGATGAGGAGCTCCATGAGCATGTCATATATTATTTGAGCCGAAACCTTATAGATGCAAAAATTCGCTATTCCCATGTGGAGAAGCTAACCTTGGCTATCGTTCATGAGGTTCATCATTTGAGACACTACATTCTCCTTCGCCAAACCTTGGTCATAGCTCATATCAATCCGTTTTAGTTCATCCTCACTAGAAGGATGATTGGAGGAAAATACAATAAATGGATTTTCATTTTGCAAGAGTTTGATCTCGAGTTAGTTTCGGCGAAATTGAAGAAATCGTTGATCTTTGCAGAGCTGATATATGATTTTCCAAGTTTGGAGGAGGAAGTTTATGAGGATACGTTTGTCGATGAGCATATTTTCCTTATCTCAACTTTGGACCCTTGGTACGGGGATATCATTGTATATTTGAAAACATTGAAGGTCCCTACTCACCTTTCACGGGATGAGCAACGACGATTACGTCATATAGCTAAGAAATATATTGTAGTGGATAACAGTTTGTACCGCCGTGGGGTAGATTCCATTTTGCGTCGTTGTTTAACCCATGATGAGGCTGAGGTTGTGCTAAATGATTGCCACGGAGGGATGTGTGGTGGTCATTTATCTGGGCTTTCTATAGCCCAAAAAATCTTGAGAGAAGGATATTTTTGGCCGTCCATTTTCAAAGATTGCGTTAATGCGGTCAAAAAGTGCCACCCTTGCCAGGTGTTTGCATGCAATATGCACTTGCATCTAGCCCCGTTGCATCCTATTTTCATTGCTGGTCCCTTTACCAAGTGGGGCTTGACTTTATGGATTGCAACCAAGCTTCACCTAGGGGGAATCATCACATTATTGTGGTTTTTGATTACTTCACAAAATGGGAAGAGGCTATGCCCACAATTAAATTTGACGGTGAGACATCTGCGCATTTCGTTTTCAACTAGATTATCACCCAGTTTGGCATTCAAAAATATCTTATCACTGACCATGGTAGGCACTTTCAGAATAAAATGACGGAAGAGTTGGCTTCCAAGTTAGGGTATAAGCAAGAGCATTCATCTTCTTATTACCCTCAGGAGAATGGACAGATTGAAGCAGTGAACAAATCACTTAAGTCTATTCTCCAACAAACCATCACACAAAGCAAGACCAATTGGCATATTATGTTGTATCCTACTTTGTGGGCCTATAGAACCACGGTTAAGACTGCCATCGGTTTCTCTCCATATCAGCTTGTACATGGGGTGGAGTTAATTTTATTGGTTGAATGCGAAATCCCTTCTTTGAAGCTAGCTAGAGAGCTTTTACCTGACACTTCAGCATTGGAAGAGCGTTTGTTCCACTTAGAGAAACTTGATGAGCAACGCCGAGATGCCTTAGTGGCTCTAGAGGTTAACAAGCGTCGGGTCAAGGTCTAGTATGATAATTCTATCCATCCAAGGAGGTTTAATGAAGGTGACTTGGTCCTTTTGTGGGATCAAGCTAAGGAACCCTTGGGGGTAGGGAAATTTAATCCCATGTGGCATGGTCCTTACATGGTTAAACGATTCTTAGAGAAAGGCACTTATGAGCTGGTTTATTATGAAGGGACAACCTTGGCGGAGCCTAGAAATGGGCTCTATCTCAAAAATACTATGCATGATCTTCAGCCAGGGATGATTGTTGTATATTATTATACAGTTTTGCATTGCATAGTTAGGTTTTCTTATGGTGATCAAGTTTGTTGATTAGCTTTCATTTCTTATGGCAGATGTTGATGGAGTCTTTTGTTTCCATAGGATTCGCTGATGGTGCTTGCCCCCACACTCAAAACTTAGCTTCGGCTACTTGGGTGATTTATACTCATACAAGTCAAGTATTGTCTTCAGGAGGCGTGTGTTTACGACCTTCTTTGAACAATGTTGCTGATTATAGTGTCGTTATTGAGTTATTGCATGATGCCATTTCACATGGTGTTCATTCTATTGAGGTACTTCTTGATTTGCAGTTAGTGGTTTCACAGCTTAATGGCTTGTATCATATTAGGGATCCGACATTATTACGAAGATTCTTATGTGTGATATTGTTAGAACGGAAATTTGAGAATATAACATACATTCATGTTCCGAGAGTTTTTAATCAAGTTGCTAACTCATATGCTAACTATGTATTAGATTGGCATTTGTTTCATAGACCATAAGCATATCACAAACATACATTTTACACACATGTAAATATAAATAAAATCGATCATCATAAAAAAAAATTCATTAATATCCAAAAAGTGACGTCATAATACATAAGTGTCATATACAAAATTGGGGCTTCCGAGCCACCAAAATATAATACACGGTCATACAAAAATGAATACACTCAGTTCTCTAAGCCTGAGGAGGGGGGGGGGTTTCTGATCATGATATAGCACTATGGCTCTATCTAGCCATCGAAAGAGTCGAACCCATGCTCATGGTACACCAACCACCTAACACTACATGGCCTCAGGAAAGTCCTTGAATTGCGCCATGGGTACCCTGTGTGTCAAGCGAACAAAGTTTGTGTGGATTCTTTGGAGCATCCGCTCCGCATCCGCACCCATGATATCATCTCCTCTTCCCCTCTGTCGATGACGAGGGAAGCCTTCTAGCCACCGTGGTCCTACATATGCATATACATGACAGATTGTAACTATGTGTCGTCACTCCAAAAATATGTCTTTTGAGTCAATATATCAAAAAACACATAAAAAATTAAATAATTCAAAACTTAAAAAGTGGGTTTGGTATTCTTTACCTATGTCGCCATAAGATGCTCCTGGTGGTAGCAACATATCATAATCTCCATGGAATTCTATCCCTGCATAGGGGTAGTCATCTATGGCGACGATCTGTCTCCGCCACCATGGAAAGAAGTCTGTTGGGTAGGGTTTAGCCACCCTACCTCCTCCCAGTCTGCGCATGACATTTTTCCAACGTCGCTGGGCTGGATCCTGAACTCCTTGTAGAGCAATGTCCACCCTAGGGATTAGCCTTGGTACCCGCTCAAAGAAAAACGTGCTTAGTATACTGTCGAACCTAAAGTTCTGCACCCTTCCCATCTTCCAGTCATTGAGTTGTTGTTTCATGTTGTTCAACAACGTCATACTCCAGTCATACACTGTAGGTCGCATACACTCTACCGCATAGAACATCATTGGCCGCAAGGCCTAGTGGAGTGAAGCCAGCCCTGCAATCCTGCCTAATGCCAAAAGTATGTCCTTCAGCACTAGAATCTGGATAGAGTTTGTCAGGATTTGACTCCCAACCTTTTTCGTCTCCTAAAAGCAGTACACAACTATGTACTCATCGATGGTCAACCCGCCTCCTGGCCCACGAGATCAGAGGTTCACCATCTCTCCTCGTCGGGACAAACCAATGATAAAATATATGTCCTCAGCCTCAATGCTGAGCGACATCTCATCTATCTGAAATGTCTTAGATTCTAGATCCTAGTAGTCCACCAGCAGCTGGTGTAGTCTTGGTTTGGCCCTCAGGCTGCCAAGACACCAAAACTTGTATAAGCCACATGCCTGTAATGCTTGTTGGTCCATAAGATCACCTTGCACCGCTTCCTCCACATCACCATGCTCTCTTTCCTTCCACTCTAACACCATCCTGCACAAAAACCCAAAGTTTTGATCAATTTTTCCTTTGAAAACCTTGTTTGCGGCCCTATATGCAACTGTTCTCAAAACAGCCGCATATGTACACGGGTTTTGGTGCTTTTTCCACGTATGGCGAGCCCTATACACAGAAAAAAGCCCGATTTCCACGTGGGCCGAAATGCACAAGCATGGATGGCTTAAAAAATAAAATGGACCATGAAAATTAAAAAAAATTTCATGAAAATGGAAGAGGAGGGCATGAGAATCTACCTGGATCAAACAGGGAGAGATTCCGCAGGACAATGCTCCCGAAATTCGCTTCTGAAGTTCTGAGCTCAAATGATATGAAAATTTTTAAATTTTTTACTATTTGTAGAAATTTTTTGAAAATTTTACCCACTTTCTATAGTTTTTGACCATTTTGGACTGTTTGAACTAATTTGATGTTGTAGGAGTGCATTTTGAGTGTGGTTTGACCGTGGCTTTGATCCGTTCGTGCCTACTACAGGTATTATGTCTAAACTAGCATATATGTTAGGTTTCACATCCATTTTCATTTTGCATAACCTTATGACCGTTTCACTTTAACCTTAGGTATGAACCCATTCCATCTTGTCATGAAACCTTCTTGCTGATTTTAGAAGTGACATGTTGTGAATGGTAGAGATTTACCATACATGGGTACCCTATTTAGATCTTGTATTGCATTTGGTGCCCATTCCGACATTTCTCCTTTAGGGTGTGGGAGTCCTTTGTATAGTACCACCATGACTTTGAGTAAGAACTTCATACTCCTCTTGACCTTTATGTTGGGCCTTTTCCCAGGGACTCCCTTGTATATGTCAAGTTGAAATTGCATTATCGTGAGTTTTTCTTGCCTTATTGAGCCTTATTCTGGCTTCCCTGACTTTGATTATCAGCCATATAGACTGAGCTTGTCTCATGTGTAGCCAAGTAGAGCCTTTTTATATCTCTTTTGCAGCTTGATTTCCCATTTTTTATTGGGAGGAGACTTTCCCCCGAGTGTCGTTATCCTTCACATGTTTCCTTGCATTGAGCATAGGTATGTTCCACAGCTTGGAACTAGTTTGTTTGCCTTATGATACTCGTATCCTCCTAGGTTTTTAACTATAAAGCACTTTTATTCTTTTTCAAGCTTTTCAAAATATCTGAAAAAGGTCCCAAAAAAAAACCAAAAAACCAAAAATCTGAAAAGGAAAAGATGTTATCTTTGGCAATAGTTGAGTTGTGTTGCCTTCAAACAGAGCACTATATATCACATCTGTTGGTTGGGTTAGTAGTTTGAATTTAGGAGTTGTACTCGTATCTCTGAGTTTATCTCCACTGACTAGTTAAGATTCCAGTCCCTATGGAGCCTTTGTTGATGCCTCATGTGTCGCAGAGATGTCCCAGTTTTTTATATCGAGTCTATGCTGCCTACATCCAGTCACCATTCACCTTTATTCTCTTGTTCGAAGGAAGTTGAAGCCTGAGTCGGCCATTCCTCAGTTGTCTTGAATTTGCATGTTGGTCATTCCTGGTACTATTACTGGTTTGTGCACATCTTGTTTGAGTCCTTCCACATTATATAGCGTTGCTGAGTACCTCGTGTCGGTTGATGGGGGATGCCTTAATTCCCTCCTTCTAGTGGATTCGATCCCATCGACTTCAGATCATTTATTCTGGGATAGGAGTCTAGATTCATTTGAGTGCCTTGAGATTTACAGTCACCAGTGGTAGGTTATCTCGCCATCAAAATTTTTGGGAATACATAAATGTCCCCTGATTGATGGATTCTTCCCAGTTTTCAAACTCAACACGTTTATTCGCACTTGTTATATTGCACTCTAGTACCTTGATTCCCATTTTCATTATCGGTGGGTGATCTCGCGTCCGTTAATGGTATACATCAATGACCGGTAATCAGAAGATGGAATACTATGTTCAACCTCGACACATTTATTCACATAGTAGGACATGTACTCGTAGCGGTTTGTGTAGAATACTTTTCAGATTGGTGGCATTCCATATATGTTACCTCCTTGATCATGCCAGTGTTCGTGAGATTTCAGCTCTCGTTACTTGATTCCAGTGTATGTCAGATATCTTCAGCCATTATGGAGATCTTGATCCATGGTATATCTTCAGCTTTCATGGAGATCTTGGTCCTTCGTATATCTTCATCATGGAGATTCTGATCTATTATATATTGTACGTTGCAATGACCACACATGTCACAGTTTGTATATTATGCCTATTCATTGCCATTGTACTCTTATGTATCTGGGACTGCTATATGTATTTGCATTCATGTGCAAAGTTTTATTATTGTATTATAGTGTTGGATGGCTGGTTCTTCAACCTGGTTCTTCATCACTCCACTTCTGGGATGGATTTATAATGTATTTCGGCCATCATGTTACCCCTCTGACCTCACACATTAGGGGGCATCTGTTACAGCTGATTTTACCACACATGGTTGATCACATTTTTGTGTCCTTCCCTATTCCTTTATAGAATCTTTAGACCCCATGGACTATTTTTGTACCTTTGATGTTTCCAATATCATCCCTAAAAACACTCATTATTTGTTGTATGTGATTTTTAATCTCTTTCTCGCGTATATACGCAGATATTATCCTTAAACCCACGTACATAGGGATGTCTGCAAAATTCCAAATATTTTTGGAGTTTTCCTTGATGTGGATCTGAATCACTTGTCTCTTGGCCTTCCATATGCCTCGAGATCACTCAAATTTGACCTTCCATTACCCCATTGAAGCACTATATAAGGAACTCTTTGGATACATTGAAGAGGAGGAATTGAAGAGCAAGAAAACTATAGTCCATTGTTGCCATAGCTTGCTTATACTTGAGTCTACATCCCTTTGTCCCTTGGAGCACTTTTTGTTCTTCCCAAGCTTTCCTTTGCTTGTGATCTTGCTATCGAGAGATGGAGGATTGAGGTGGTGGAGGCCTAGGTGGAGGACTCAGTTTCTCCGATTCACAGATGTGCCAACAGAGGTTGTCACTTATGTAATCTCTGATTTACTTAATAGAAATATATTTTCCTGTCCAATGATGTGCATTTAAATGAATATTGAATCCATGGATGTGTTTAATTTCTTATATATCATTGATTATATATGCTAGATTAGGCCTAACACTATATTATATAGCATGCTTTCCTTGTTTACTGTTGTTGAGAGTAAATTGCTAACACAAGCGGGATTGGAAAAAGCTCAATGGGGATCTACTACAACCATCCGGAATAAGGTATGTGTCGAGATCCTTTAGTGTTAGATGTTTTATTTCTCTTTCATATTGGGAAGGGATTGATTTTTGTGGTTTCTCTATCTGTTGTGCCATAGGAAGTTTTCTCCGTAACAAAAAGAATGTTACTGTCTTGTCTAGTGTTAATAAATCTGATGTTATTCAAACTAATAATTTTCAAATTGTAACCCGACAAGGAACAAAAAATGGTATCGATAATCCACAAATTAGTAAAATAAAAATAAAATAAGATTTTCCTAACCCCACCGAGAAAAAACTATTATATAACGTTGCATCAATAATATTTCAAGAACTGGCATCATTGGAAGAACATGATGACTCCCAACAAGAAACTACTAACGAACTAATTAAATTGATAACTAAATATGAGTTTGTGGCAAAGTTAATAGATTTATTGTATAACATTAAAAATACATTGAGTAAAGATCAACAAGTTAAAAGCATATGCATCCTAAACCAAAAAGACAAAACAATGCAGACCCATTAGTTGACCTAGAAATAGAAGGCTATCACGTCTAAAAAGTCGTCCTCGACTTTGGATCGGATGTAAATATAATGACTAGGGACACATGGGAACAACTTGGCAAACCATGATTACATGAATCAAACATATATCTAAAATCACTCGACCAAGGACTAAATGAACCAATCAGGGTATGGAAAAATGCCGACACAACTATCAAAGGTATCTTGACTAAAGTTGAACTTGAAATCATTAATCCTAAGAAGGATCTAGTTCCTTCCTTTCTCTCATAGGTCGACCATGGGGAAGAAAAATGAAAGAATCCATATCACTAGATAAAGAAATAATTAAACTCAAAGGAATGGGAAAAAAAGTAATCATACCAATACATCCGTCCCAAGGTGAACCTTGGGCGGAACCCGTCGATGTTGACAACTATATTAAATAAAGAATGGCGAAGATTATACCAAACCTAACGCATACAAAGAAATCCATCTTGGAAATCATGATTCGGTCGGGTATAAATTTGATGCAAAGCTCTACGATTGGAAACTTGAAAACTATGAAGTACAAGCATGAGAATGATGGACGATCCAAGCTATTCCCAAAAAGGAAACATGACAATGCTTTTTTGTCAATACAATTCCAAAAAAAATTGAACAGAAAATAAGATATTATCCAAATCTAACACCATTAAGGAACGATTCATCAACTCAACCACTACTAAGATACAATTAGAGGGAATTACCATCGATTCATGTCGAGGAAGTGTCCAAAACTGTAGGGGAATAAGACCGACTCCAGAGATTGGTGGAGGCATTCGCATGTCAAGCTGCATGATGGTGTGATATGCATCAGTCAAGATTACAAACTTAGAGGACAACATAAACATACTTTATTGAAAGGTTTGGAAGAAAGAAACTCATAACACGAGCAAACATTCCAGTATTCACACAAGTACAAGACCCCGAGAAACATATTAACATATGTGAAAAAGAATGGAGAAGATTAGGTTATAAAGATGTACAAGTCCGGCCTCACTTATTTCCAAACACACTAGATGATCTACCAAATAAGTGGTACAAAATGGAGGAAGAAAGAGGAGAAATGTTCACATGGAAAGAACTCAAAGAGAATTTCCTCAATGAATTCAAATTTTCATCCCAGGATGAATTATTGGTCGAATCAAGTAAATAGATAAAAATATTACTACAATCGACAGACAACGAAATAACAAAAAAGGATCGACTTAGCTGAAAAAATGCCACATGTAACAATATTAAGACAACAAAAACCCAACACTCGAAAATACTTCAACTAGAAACGAAATCCACAAAAGGAAACGTTTGCAATGGAAATCAGACCACCTAGAAACTTCAAAACCAATCAGAACAATACTCAAAATTCAAACAGCAGAGAAAGAGGATCCTGAAAGATTAACCGCGGAATACTTTCCACCAACATTTTCACAATTCAAAGAAGGTAGTTGACAAATCAATGAAAGCAAAGCACCACATTGGGACGCAAAATTTAAGACTAAAGAAATAGATATCTCTAATGACGACAGACTTAAAATTGCAAAAATAGGCAACTACTGGAATGAATAAAAAATGACAAAAATCATCAACTTATTAAAAGAATTTCAGTATGTTTTTGCTCGAGACTACAAATATTTAAAAGGACTTGTTCAAGAAATGGGTGAAATCAAAATCGACATCAAACCCGAGGCAAAACTAATAAATAAAAGACCATACAAACTCACACACAAGTATAAGGAAATAGTAAATAAAGAAATCAAGATCATGCTTGCAGCTGGAATCATTTACCCTATTGATCAATCAGAATGGGAAAGCCCAATGGTGGTCCAACCAAAGAAACACGACCTGAAACGACTAAGGATCTATGTCGAATTTCATGAACTTAATAAAGTTACACTTACAGACCCATTTTTGACCCCTTTTGCAGATGAATTTATTAATGAAGTCGTCGGACACGAGTGTTATTCATTTACATATGGATTTGCAGGATATAATCAAGTTCCCATTTCTAAAGAAGACCTAAAGAAGAACACATTTGTATGTGAATTCGGATCCTTTGCATATAAATTCATGCCATTTGGATTGAAAAACGCCCTAGTTGTATTCTCCATAATCATCATCAAAGAATTTCAAGAATATATCTACAAAACTATAGCTGTATATTTCGACGACTGGACAATCTACTCTACGTTGAAAAATCACTGTAAGTGGCTCAGACTTATGTTAGAAAGATGTTGACATACCCAATTATCCCTAAATATCAAGAAGTGCATATTTGCAACACTAATAGGAATCGTATTAGGGAATGTAGTATGCAAGGAAGGAATTAAATTCGACTATGCAAAAATTAAAATTATTCTCGACTTAAAACCACCAGTGAATCCTAAACAAGTAAGAGTTTTACTCGGACATACGGGATATTCTAGAAAATTCATTCGACACTATTGTAACATGACCTACCCATTAGAAGAACTATTAAAATAAAATCAGGAATAACAATGGACTGATGAATGCATTGCATCATTCGACATCTTAAAGAAAAAATTAGTCAAAGAACCCATTTTGCGGTTTCCAAAATAGTCAGTCAAATTTCACGTACATATTGATGCATTTGGAATAGCAATCAACACAATCCTAACTCAACCTAGTGACGATGGAATGGACCATCCAAACACATACAATAACATAAAAGTAAATAAAGTTGAGAGGAACTACTTGAAAACTGAAAGAGAGGCACTTGTAATGGTATTTGCACTCCAAAAATACTGACATTATCTACTAGCTAATCCATTTGTCTTCTACAAATACCACCAAGCACTAAAATACTTAATAAATGAACCCTTATATCACGGAAGAATTTGTCGATGGTTTCTGTTATTCCAATAATTCGAGTTTGAAGTCATAGTTTGACTAGGAAAAACAAATATCGTACCTGACCACTTGTCGAGAATAGACACAGGTGAAGAACTGACTGACATTGAAGACAACCTACCAGATGCTCATTTATTCTGAATTGAAGCTATATCTTCTGACTTAGCAAAAATTGCTCAATTCCTAGAGGAATGGCAAGCTCTAGAGGGAATGAGCAAAAATAAGAACAAGATCATAGTGATGAAAGATTCCCCCTACACCATAGTAAACAGATTTCTTTACAAAGTCGGATTAGACGATGTTTTACAATGATGTGTTCTCGACCACGAAACACAAAGTATAATCAATGAAGCGCACTATGGCCTAGCCAGAGGACACTTTCAGGTCGACACGACAACAAGAAAAATCCAACAATCGGGATTATGGTGGCTGACCATACACCAGGATTGTTAAGAATTTATCAACAAATGAGACCAATGCCAACAATTAGGTCGACCTCTACCAAGCACACAAATTCATTTAATATTTGTAATTCCAAGCTTAACATTTGAAATTTGGCCGATTGATTTCAGAGGGACATTTCCAAAATCAGGTAGACGAACAAGAGCACGATATATCATCACAATAGTTGAATATGTTACCAAGTGGGTAGAGGAAAAATGAGTCGAATCTTGATCAAGTGAGATAACTGCTAAATTTATATAAGATAACATTGTGACAAGATTTGGGTTTCCACTGACCTTGCTCAGTGATCAGGGATCATATTTGTAAAGAAAACAATTAGATCTCTGACAAAACAATTCATGATTGAGCACCAAAAAAGCACAACGTATCATCCTCAATCTAATGGTGTAATTGAATCTTTCAACAAATCATTAACCATAGGCCTAATAAAAATATGTAATACTGACAAACATGATTGGGATGAAAAGATACCTGTTGTCTTATGGGCATACAAAAAACCTTACAAACATTTTTCTTGATTTTCTGCATCCGCCTAGACACTTGCTCCTAACACTTGGGGTTGTGTTTACCACTCATGGTTTTCTGTTCATGGCTGAAACATATCAGTTTCTTGAGTTTTCCTCACATGGTTTGAATCCTCAAGAACCTTTTCTCACTTATCATTTGATTTCAGTTGCTCTTCATGGGTCCAATCTTCATCCAGCAGCTGTCTATATTTCTGATTTAGTTGAGCATATCATTCTTCTTCCAAAGAGGAAGATTAATCTAGAAATAATTATGGAGAGGTTCACATTCCAGGCCCCAGGATACCTGTGCATAGAAGAACCAGATTGATCATGATTCTACCTACTTAATTAGAGGGGGGGATTTTTTCCCATGTGGTTTTTTTCACCAGCTCCTTGTAATGAGCAGTTACTTTACTTTACTTGATGTAATGGGTGACCTATGGTCTTAGTTACTAGGGCCCATATATTTTCCAAGTTAACATTCAGGGGGGGTTTTAGGATTATTAATCCTTCCTTGTCTAATTTGGTCATATGTCTAAATCAGGAGTCATGTCTAAATTGGGAGTCCATCTAGTCTATTTTTAGTCGCTAGCACCATTGGGTCCACTTGGCCTAATTGGGGCACATGTTCCAGTTACTAAAGTGTGGGGAACACTAATTGATGCCTACTGCCACTAATTTCACTTGCATGCATCAGTTTATGAGCCTCTTAGATCAATCCCGACAATTTAGGAGCCATTGGGAGTGTCGATACCAACCTTCATCAGTTGAGTTCAATTAGTGACTAGTCAAGCTGAGTTAGGAGTTAGTTACATTTAGTTCTAGTCCTCTACATTCAGTTATCGCTAGGTTTGCATGGCTGCATGCAGGAGAGGCACATTTCTCACCTACCACAATCAATTAGCCTCAATTAAAACTGAATTAGACACTTGAGTTGTGTTTTAGAACTCCGATGAACTCCGATAATGGTTTAGACAATGTCAATTAATTATTGAGTCCTTTGATAATGATTTAGACAAGGTCTTAGTTACCTACAATCAAGTAGAGTCTAATCAATTTTAATTCCCTCATGTGGATTCAAATTGCATGTGGCTATTTATCCATTGTATTACATTGTAATTATTATCTAATTACTTTTTGATTATTGAAAGCATTCACAGTTGCAAGCCATTTTTGCACTGCTTCATTCTTCAATTGCTGAGTAAATTGTGTGATCTATCTTGTGCTTTGTGTGTGTTTTCCACATATCTATGTTCTCAATTTAATATAAATACCCAAGATTTGTATGTCAAATTGATTTTTAATGAGCAAACAATGACCATTTCCATTCTATTTTGATATATGCCATGGTAATGTTGATTATTTTGAATGGAGGAATGTATATCTGATAAATGTATGATTTATGGACATTCATTAATGTTTATTACAAGTTTCATGTTCATTAATTAAGAATTGGATGCCATTTTACTCATTTTTATTGCATTGGGAGAAGATTTGGTGCATTTTCCCCAAGGGTCGAAATTGTGATTTGGGAGCTGTTTTGGAAAGAGTCATAAAAGCCTGTATAAACTGAACCATGATTCATATGAGAATTTAAAAAATTTCCCTTACACATCCCCTACCTCTGTTCATAAATTCTAGTGACTTTGGGACCATTTGAGAAGCCATTTCCGGTAATTACCCGGGGGAATTGGAGCCCAATTTGCTAGTAAAGACTCCTAATTTGAATAAAACATTAAACAAGTTTGCAGAAGTAATTGGGGGGTCAATAAACATCCATTAAAATAATATTTAATTTATAATATCAGTCATGTACCTTATGAGAAAATTTGGGAGCATTTGGGTCAATTTGGAGGTCTAGACATCAAAACTAGTTAAGGTCGAAATTGGGGAAAAAGTGGAAAAATTGGTCATTTAATAAAATTTCAAAAAGGGACATTACAGTGGTATCATAGCATGATATTGGAACTTGATGTGGTCTGGTATTTATGAGTAAAATAATTTAGGGACCACCATTATATATTGAAACCCAAAAGTGCTTTTGTTGAAGAGGAAACAATGACTAGGGATGAAAAGGGAACCTCATATGACGGTGAGGAGCATATAAAATTTATGGAACCTATATTTTAAGACATGACCAAGAATATTATGAAAGGATTCAAATCGTTGGCTATCCAAGTTTGGATAAAATATATTTATTTTAAGAAAACTAAGGGGAAATTGTATCAGCTTGCTTAAAGGAGCAAAAGGAAGAGACCCATGAACCACCTAGTTCTGAAAATATGTGAAGTAGAAGAAGTAGTACATGAAGATGATATAAATTCACTCCCAAGTGACTCTAAAAAATAGGAAGATACATCACATGAGTATGGAGACGTTTCTATTGAGAATACTGAAGATCATTTTGAGACACATTCTACCTTGGAAATGAAACAAAGAGCATCTACTGGTGGATGCTTGAACTATGAAGGAGTACCTACTGATGGGTGCTCACAAATCTATGTTGGTGACATTGAGATCAGATTTCAAAAAATTTCTGCAAGCCAAATTTCTAGTAAACATGAAAATGAAGACCTTGTAGCAGTTGAAGAAGAAACAAGATCAACTTTCCCATCATCACTTGAGCTTCATAAAGTTTGTCCAAGCAAGAAGGAAGAAGATGAGGGGGTTCATTTGTAAGAGACTCATTTTATTGAAGGGTCCTTAAAGATGAATTAAAAGAAGATCAAAGAGTCCCTTAGAATACTCCATGACACTCAAGTATTAGTGTCAAATTCTTGTTGGAGAGATACTTCATTGGAGGAAACATCCTTCCTTTAAGACATGGAGAAGATTCAAAGAGCAATGTGCCACATCCAAGATAGTTTCATGTCTTTGCTTTTTGATAGAAACCATTTGTTTGAGACTAATGAATTGTTACATGATGCATACTTGAATAATCATGAGGATAATTATAATCTCACAATTCAAAATGAGCAACTTCTTGAAAATTTTCAAGATACTTGTTTTTCTTCCTATGTTTCAGATTGTCAAATGGTAGAATGTTTGGAGGATTCTCATGACATGGTGTATCATGAGAAATGTATAAATTTGAATGTGCTTGATGTGTTTGAATATGAAATTGAATATATCCAAACACTTTATGTGGCGGAAGAGGAACTTGAAGTGTCTCTTGATGAAGGTTATGCAATTTTTAAAAAAGAGCAGGATTCCTCTACATTGGAACCAATCTATGACAAAGGTTTCACATTTTTGAAGGAGCTGCATGATACTACCCATATGGATCCTTCCCATGATGAAAATTTTGCACCTTTTGATCATTTGGGTGGGTTAGTTCATTCTCATACATCCTACAATTCCATGTTTTGTAGCATTAGTCTCAATGAAGTATGGGTGAAAGGGTTCTTTTTTATGGTGCCACATGAGGAGTATGGAACTCCTAGATTTAATTTTTATGATGACATGGTTGGAGCACATTCTTATTCACATTTGCAGCAGCATCCTTTGTTACTTTATGATTATGCACATGTACATGGATGCACCTATGATATGCATTTGAGTCACTTGAAGACTCATGGTTTCTGTTGCTCAACACTTGGTTCATTTGATGTTGGAGGAAATCCATCCAACACTGGGGTGAATAGATTTATGATTGGAGAAAAGTTTTGTTTCCATCCACATACTTTGTTATATATTTATGATTCTCTCATTCATGGATGTATGGGTGAGACTTCTCTAAGTCATTTGAAGTCTCCTTGTTTTTTTTGCTCATTATTTGGTTCAGATTTTGGTGGAGGTTCTTCATTCACTCCTAGGATGAAAGAACACATGGCTGATTATATTGATGTAAATTATATATATTTGGTGCAGAATTATGGGACATGTGATCCTCATATATGCCATTGGATCATATTTGATTGGTCACTTGAAGCTTGTATGCACTTGGAAAATGGTGGTCTACTTACTTGGAGGTATAAGCACTTTCAAGATTTTTTGATGAGGCACCTCCTTGATGTACATATTTATTATTTTGTTATGTACTTTGATGATATATATTATGTACTCATGATTTTTGGAAGAATTCATACAAGAAAATGGGATTACAGAATTCTCTTTCATCATGGTATGGTTTGGAGAGCACTCTTAATTGTTGGAGTGCAATACAAGCAATGGGACCCTGGGATATTTTTTTAGTCCCATTGATTTCAATTTTTTGGGAAACAAGTAGTATGGGAGATGGATTCCCCACTTAATAAAGTGATTTTAATTAGAGTAGTGCAGCAGCAAGAATGGTGGTTCCTCTCTCAAATCTTCATGGAATCTCAAAGACTCAAAGTTGGGAAACTCATTTGCAATTTCAAAGAATCATACAGAAAGTAGGTTCTTCAACACCCATGTTTGAAATTGCTTGAGGACAAGAAATATTGGGAAGGGAGGATTTTTCATGTCCCAAATTTTGCATTGGGTCACAATGGTCTAGACATTAAAACTAGTTAAGGTTGAAATTGGGAAAAAAGTGGAAAAATTGGTCATTTAATAAAATTTCAAAAAGGGACATTACACTCGACCATTTGTTGTTCAAAACATAAAACATAAAAAATAGCTCTATATACACTCCTACATATACCTTAACAAGTATCATGTAATATAAAACTATATTAACCACAAATTTATAGCAGTCTAGATTACAAAACCCAACTTAAACAAGTAATCTCATTAGATCCCTTACAAACAAAATATTCAAAAGAATATCGTTCAAAACTAAATCGAGCAAAAGGCCCTCATCAAAGTAAAGAAATATTTTATTCTAGAAGTCAAAACAAAGGTTCAATCTCAAATTAAACCATCACCCCTTCTTGTATATGCCATGGGTTCCATGATCCAGGGTTTATCAATAGTACTTTATTTGACAGATTGTCAAGCAGTCAATTCCTTTCTTTGAACACGCGCAAGAAGGTCTCGTCATTAATTTCATTTTTGTATAAGAGAATATCCTCAAAGATAGGAAACAACAATACATTATTAATTGGTTAGTTCCCCTTCAATTACTTAATAACCACCGTGGACTCACCCAATATTTGGAATTTGTGTATGTCATTCTCAATTACTAGCATTAAATCTAGTTCCAATGCCATCATCTTTATTTTGTTGTTTGTGTTGTTTCCAATACCTACTTTACATTTTATGTACTTATAAGAATCTATAATATAAAGAATCCCATGAGCTCCTGCAATAAAAGGCCCCCCTTATGAGGCATCATCATAAAATGCCCATGATACAGATTTATCAATTTCCTCTACCACTAGATTTTGAGGAGGTTTTGGGTCTTTGAACTACTTGAAATTGTTAAAAATTGACAGAATTTGGGTAGCACAAATATGAGGATGATATGTACTCCTTCAAACAAAATTTTGTTCTTAGCTAACCAAACCCCCCAAGCCACCACTATGGGTAAATATTTGTAAGGTATAGTAATAGATTTCTAACACCAATGATTCAAATAATTCTCCATAAACTGACCTACCCTTACATTCTTGAGTCCAATAAGAGTATTCAATTCCTTCCAAATAATACTTGAAAAACTACATAAGATTAACACATTGTTAACAATCAAAATTTGCTCACCGCTCATGCCATCATGTTTGTGATTTTTGTACATCATCATCGGTAGTGTAAACACCATTTTTCCATATCGTTCCATCCAAATGACTTGAGGAAATGAAAAAAATCCCAAAAGTTAAAATTCAAACCATGTAATGCTCCATAAAAAGTTAAGGTAGTTGGAGCATCGTTATTTGTAGAGAACTGATGCATTAACATATAACAAGCACATTGTTAACATCAATGTGTTGAAAATACATGTGTTCAACATGAGAGGTTTGTAGTATAGGAACACACTGGTATTGGTGCATCTTAGTATATGAACACACTGATGTTACATATGGTCAAGCAAACCGGGTTAAGCTAGAACATTTTTTTTATTGGCTAGTAATTTCACTGTTACAACTTATTTCAGTTCTTGATAAAACATACACAACAATGCATAGTGTATGATTGTTCTTCCATTAGTGTTGACCAGATGTCAGATTCCTCTCATCCTTCAATTCATCAATGGGTTGGGATATCTTTTACAAAATGGTTAAAAACATTCTTTTTTGTTGTAGGTGGAAACCATGTTTTGTTGGTCAACAAGAGAATAGGTAAAGTGTCTCAATTTTAGAAAATTAAAATTTTAAATTTAGTTGTAACTTGAGATATTTTCATTTTTTTAAAAATCCTGCATGGTGTGTTTAACCCATTTGACTCGCACCAAACAAACTGATGCACCCTGTTAATAAACATAGTATACCACAAATGACTTGTTTTTGGGCTCAACCTACCCCAATAATGGTGCATTATCATATAACAAGCACGCTATTATCCACAATGTACTGAAAATACATGCATTCAACAATTTGTAGTATATGAATGCACTAGTATTGGTACATCTTGGTATTGTAAATGTGCCAGACAAAGACAAAAATAAAAATAAAAATAAAAATAAAAATAAACATAAACATTAAGTCCACGTTCAATCAATGTGCTTGATAATATTAGAAAGCATCATTAATGGTGCTAATTAATATTCTAAATGTACCGAGAAAGCATAAAAAATCCCCATAACCATGCCTTTAGTTGTCTGCATTATAATATACGATAGCACCAGTGACAACGCCTCATGATGTGATAAAAGAACCATAAAAACTAGAAAATTTAGACTAGGCCATGTTATTTAATTATTGTTGGAAGCACCAAAAACAATGCTTATGGAAATTTAAACCGCACTAGAAAAACCTATAAATTAATTAGAACCTTTTTGTGGGTGGCACATTGTATTAAATGTGTGCATCGTCTGTAGTGCATCAATATGTTTTATATGCACTAGAAATGTCTAGAGTTTTGGTGCATCTTAACAATGACACATCGACTTAATTTAAAAGAATTGTATTATGGTAACTATATGGTTAGTGTTCAAAAAAACCTATAATTTACGGTTCTCTAATTTTTTTAAGCACTACTATTGGTGTACTACATTTCTTGCGAGCGTCGATAATAACAGTGCATCTAATTGATAGAGAATCGATAAAAAAAATACTAAAATTTCACAAACCATTACTGGTGTGTTATAGTTCTTATGTCACACTTTTAATGGTGCACCATAGAATAGTAAGAATCGATGCATTGTGTACGGTGCCTTATTTTTTGAAGAACCATTATTGGTGTGGTATATTTATTTTGGAGTATTTGTGTTATAATTGCTAGGAAAGCAATAAGCACCCCGCAGCTCAGCAATAAATGCTGTGGTTGCGGGGCATATCAACAGTTGGATTTAATTCAGCTTTTCATCCAATGGTTAATGCGCCCCACAACAACAACATTTATTGCTACGTTGCGGGGTGCTTATTGCTCTCCTAATTATGAGAGCATGAATAACAAATATTAAAATTCCACACAACATTAATGGTGTGGTATAGTTTTTATATCTTATCTCACTATGTATGATTCTCTTAATTTTTTTTCAGGAAGAAAAAGCCTGTCCTTGATATTCTTTATTAAGAATCAAAGGGCAGTGTTAACACTCACCCGTAAAGAGTTACATATCATAGACAACCAGTCAATAGAAGGATCACATCCAGCTGTGGCCGGGGGGAAAGGCATACAAAAGTGAAAAGTCCCATAAGATATAAGTCACATCATAACGGGGGTCTCATGTACTCATCCAAATCTATCGTGAACCAAGGGGATTCAGAGCTGCTGTTCAGAATCAACCACTCAATAAATACATCATACAAATATCTAAGAGGATGTAAATACTCCAAACATCCAATACTCAAAAGCGCTGAATTGTGTCACAAGTGACCAAATGGTCATCAATAAATTCGGAAAAACAGCCAATACCAGGAGCAAGAGTGAGTGCTGTTTTTGAAAGTCTGTCTGCAATCCGGTTGTGTTCACGATAGATGTGACTGAGAGAGAGACCCGGATAGCTAGAAAGTCGCTGTTGTGTTTCCCTGCACCAGTGATGTAGATCTGGTGGGGTGAGAGCAAAAAGACCCTTTGCCCAATTTATGATAACCTGTGAGTCACCATAAATGTGGGACAGCAGGATATTCATCATATGGGAAGTGAACAAAAGGGCCCAAAGACCCAGAAGTTCAGCTTTTGTGTTGGTGCCATTTCCGACCCCAGCGCACAGTCCAAATGGTGATATTTAGTGAAGAACACACAAAAACCGATACCCGCAGCAGATGAAATAGAGGCACCATCGATAATTTAATTAAGAACCACTACCGGTGTATTATATTTATTAAGGAGCACTATTGATATTAGTGTGCCTACTTGAGAGAGCATCGCTAACAAATATCAAAATTTCATACAACATTAATGGTACGTTATATTTTTAAGATGTTAATAAGCATCGAAATTGGCGATTTAAACATTTTATGGTGCACCGATGGTGTTAAACAATGTTTTTGCAAAAACAAATATTTCAATATTAGTAAATGAGACATATGACCTATATGTTCTTGAGATATGATAAATATGTTCTTAGAGTAGCACATATGAGACCACTTAAGTTATAGCTTGGCAGAAAATGCAATGATGCTTATTCAAAAAGTTGTGATATATTTACATTTTCTTTATTTGAGGATGATATTTTAAGTCACCAAATGATTATTTCAAATTTTGTAAAGTTAGATTGATACTATTTCGTATATGGTTGGGCAAATAATTATTTCAATCATTAAAAAATAAAAATAGTCATTTAATATAATTTCTTATGTTTTACATATGTGTGTATTCTTAATCAAAGTTGTGTGTAAATTGGAGAGAGCAATAACAACAATGGAAAGAGGAAAAACAACATTAAATTGACCCATACAACTTTATAGAGTATTGGGAGGTCTGAGATAGGAATAGGGATTTGTACCCTCTCCTAATATCAACAGAATTTTTCCCTCTTGAGGAATGTTCGCCTCCTCTAGTTTTATGAAAATACTACATCCATTAGTTGGAAATCACTCTTATTGATGTAGTTGATCCATTGTTAGGATCATCAGAGGCATGCATTTAGGGTTGATATGGTTATATGGTTCCAACCCACATAGGAAGGAATATATTTCATTATTGTTCTATCTAGGAGAGGGTAGTATTTTCTCCATCTATGCAGTCTACCACTTAGCATTGCATGAGATATCCAACTTGCATATGTTCAAATATATGTTTATGAGGATGTAATTTCCCCTAATGACTTCTAGCTTGTTGGTGGCTAGTTGCATGTTGTTTCATTTGGTGTAAAGGAGGTTAGGTGCCTCTCTCTTATGGTCATAATAGTGGCCCACTACACTTCACGTGGACAATGCATTAACTCCCAACAATTGTACTAAGTATATTATTTCGTGCAGAGATGGAGATTGATTAGGTGATCTGCCATTTTTTTGCAATAGTTTTTATTTATGTTTGTATAGTTGTTGTTTTGTGTTTCACAACAGAATTTCAACTCAAAATCCAACACCTTGCATGTCTGAATTTCGACACTTCTCTGTCGCATTTTCGACACATACACTTTTTTTTGCCGTCGGTGGCATAACGTCGGATATTTGACAGCCTACCAATGTGGGTCAAAGATCCGACACACCATGGTGTCGCCTATTCGACAATTTTCTCCTCCAAAGTGTCAATCAAAACTGGCATCAACCGTCGGAAATTCGATGCAATCCGACACTTGAAGAGTCAGCCTTCCGATAAGAAGGTCGGAGGAATGGCGACGTCGCCGGTTTTTTTATCCAGATAGTGTCGGATGTTCGACGCCCTCCGACACTTGAAGAGTCAGCCTTCCGACGGGAAAAGGGTCGGAGGCATGGCGAATCCGTCGGATTTTTGACTCAGCCCAACTCTTCAAGCGTCGGTCGTCCGACTGTCTGAAGTGTCGTAGTCATGACACTGCCGTCAGAAGGTTTCGTCAAAGAGTCGGAAAAAGCAACGCCTGTTGGTAGATTTAACAAAAAAAAAATTGAAAGATTTCACTTAGATATAGCGATTTGATAACAAGTGTGGGCCGGGGAGTTGGTGGCTTACAGAGGAACTTCCTCTAGCAAAGTGTTCAACCTTCCCCTAGGCTAAATTGTTGTATGTTAAAGCAGGCTCCTCCCAGGCACAACTACAATTTTGCATATGGTCCCTCAAGACAACGATTTGTCATGCATGTGGGCTCGGGATTTGGTGATTTGAGTAGTAATTGCCTTCCCCAGCAAATCCTATTGTCCTTCCAAACTAAATCATTGAGATTCCAATGCACAACACGTCATCATGCACAACAATTTGCTTCTACTAAGCTCACATAACTATTTAACTCTAGATGGCGACTCCAGATTGGATGTTCATTGATGTTTTTACTTGTCTTTTCTTCCAAAAGGAATCGTTGTGTGTGTTGGTGTCTATCTTCTATCAAAGACAACAATTTACCTTCCCAAAGCTAAATCACTACGTATCCTTGCTCAACTGCCTTTCAAAGACAGCGATTCCCTCTGCTGTTACTTGGATAGCAAAATAGTGACAAGTGGATCCCTGGGAGAGGCTGGCAATGCAAGAAAAACATTGATCTCCCTTATAACCCAATTTATCCAAATTTATCATGCATTTCCCTTTGTAATTTATTATATAGGCTTTCCATTTTTATGCTTTGTGTTTCTGTTGTGTTTTCTACATGCTGGAAGCATGAGTTTATACACAGTTTATAGCATCTAATCCTTTTGCAACTAGTGAATCCCTTTATTCTCCTGGAGAGATGGCAACAAAGCTTTTATGAAAGATTTATTTATAAGAAGACCAATGATCAGTCGGTCAATGCCTTTGATGCAGTGAATGGAGTCTATGAAGGCTTTGGCTGCTAAAACAAATAGATCTTGAAGTCGAGATATCTCATGGTCTAATAATAAAGTATTTGTCCGAAGAAGCAAAACTCTATAAGGCTTCACAGTTGCTTTTTACTACAAGCAAACATAATGTTCTATTATAACCAGCATCGGTGGCTAAGTATTAAGCACAACAATTACCATCTAACTACTTTGTATTATCTATTATGCACGAAGCAAGGAATGCCTTATTGTCTATGACTTTGTACAAAGAGGCAATATTTAAGAGGGCCTTCATATTGAAGAGCATAAACCAATGATTCCATTTAAAGACTGGTTTACAATGGCTATGGAGCTACAGGAGCATTAGATTGGCCCACTTTTGACAAGCAAAATGAAGCCCATGAAAAAGTTGATCACAAAAATAAATTGTATGTTTTTTCAAAGTTTTTGCTTAAAACTCCTACTCTAGCTTTGTTAATGCATTCTAATGATGTTAGTAAGTTATGGCATGATATGTGTGGGAATATTAACTTACGTTAATTGCATCAATTAATCAAACAAGACGAGATAGTGGGGTTGCCACCTATATCCTTCTTAGATGGATTTTGTCCAATATATACTCTTGGT
Organism: Pseudotsuga menziesii; assembly: GCA_001517045.1. Taxonomy (NCBI): domain Eukaryota; kingdom Viridiplantae; phylum Streptophyta; class Pinopsida; order Pinales; family Pinaceae; genus Pseudotsuga; species Pseudotsuga menziesii. Next base: position 247,208 of record LPNX010660163.1, on the reverse strand, counting down.
AGGCACCCTGAAGAGAGATTTGAGAAAGGAAAGGCTAAGAGAGCCACATCACTTCTTGATTTTGTGCTCGATGACATTAATGGTCCCTTTCCTCACCTATCTATGAATAAATAAATATACATACTAAGTTCTAACCTTCATTGATTACTTGTCCTTTTACGACTTGTTGTGAATCTATAAATGTTTGTGAAGTTCCTCTTGCAATTACAATACTAAATAATGTGGAAGCACCATTATCTGCAAATCAATGGATCTAGCAAAATATTCCATGCGAAGAATATGCTTTGATATAGGCTTGCCTATGGATTCACAGGGGAAACTTATCAAATATATTACTATTTCTTCTTTGGATTTATGGTAAAATGATGGGTGAATTCTAGGGTTTCATGCACATGCAAGATTGATGCTAGCATTGTTGGAAGAACACAAGCACAAGGAGGATCTAGGGTTTTCTTGGTTGCTCCATTGGTAAAGTTTGGTGAAATTATGCTTCTATGGATTGAATGGTGGTTGTAATGATGCGTTTTCTCTGAATTAGGGATTTTTACCAGCTTTTTTCAACTTTTACATGTTATAAAACATCCTCTTGAAGGATTTTTCTCTTGTTTGTCCTTAGATCTTTGAATTTTTCCCTAATTAGAATCCTCCAACAAACCCTAGAGGTTGTTTTTGGAAGTCCTAGTTGGTGAGACTTAGGGAAATATTCCAAGAGGGAGGTTTATCACCATCCCTCATGGCCTTGGGTTTGAAGTAAATTTCACAAAAAACCCTAATATTTTTCATTTTGATCAAATTGTAGTATTTCATGTTAGTTTTTCAACATTTAAGCTAGCATTATGTTAAGATCTTTTCACTGAGAGAATAACAAGTACAGCAATCACATAAGCACATCACAAGAGACAAGAGACACAAAGAGTTTTGGGAGGGGAAACCATAAATGGAGAAAACCCCTCAACTTCCTCTAAGATAGTATCACCACAAGATGTGATTCCAAAACAGTAAGATGACCTCCCAACACAATAGCAGCCTTCTGTCTTCTGTCAAGCCAAAGTATTTCCTTCTCCAAAGGTGCGCCACACTTGAGAGAGCAAGTGATGTAATTCACAAGTGACAAATAGAGAGACTCACCCTCTCTATTTATATTAGTCCCTTCACTTGAATTACCATTTCACACGTAGGCTCGACCTAATAATTATTACTCGAGCCTACACCTTAATTAGTGTATAATAACTCAAGTGCCCCAAAACTGTGGGGAATTACCTAATGACTTGATATGACTTGTTTACATTATTAATCCTCTCGATCGGAACATCGGGGCATGACCACATGACTCAAATACATAATAGAAACATCCCGGAATAAACATCGGGTTACAATACATAGAAGAATACATTTCGAAGTTACATATACATCAACATTTCATGTGTAAATAGACGCATTTGCATGATTAGTGTAGTGTTAGATTAGATCTGCATTTTTATAAACTAGAGAACCTTAGAAATTTATAAAATTCAATAATACAAAAATAACAACATTTTTCAAATTATAAGCCACCCTCAAATTTTGGTCTGCCTATTTAGCCCTAGCTACTCCAGTGCATCACCTATCTTCTTGTCTACATCCACGAACTTGAGAAGCAACCTAAAAAAACCAGTCAAAAGTCAGAGTTAGGGTTTCATATTTGACATGTTTCAGGGGTTGGGATAATTTGGCCTTGATAAAAGGTTGCTTTATGCCTTACAACGACCCCATTTAATTGTTTAGTAGGGAAATTTAGGGACTCTTTCCTTACTGATCAGTGTTACTATCATTTCTAGCCCTAAAACCTATCAAAAAGACCTGCAAAATCAACCAAGTTAGGGTCATATTTGAGTTATGGGGAAATCTCAACAATATAATTGAATTCTTCCTTCCAAAAGCATTCTTTTCAGGCTAAGGAGTACTTGTATAAACCCTTAAAAGGATGGTTAACTCAGCTGGTAATTCATGTTGATATACAGTAGTATTTACAGTTAATATAAATGATGATAATAATGCCTATGTGATGAAACATGATGGTTGTTAATACTTACACTTGCTAGGTGATAAAATTGTCTACTAATGTTGATTTCAAAGAAAAGTGGTTTAAATGATAATACTTTGTTGGTTATGATTCTGAAATAGCTTTTTCTTCCCTATATCCTTGGTGTGGCTATGAAACACTTATGCTTTACAATAATAGCATATCGTGCACAGACCTAGAAAACACCACTAACTTATACAAGAAATTTACAAAAGATCAAAGGTATGCATGCTTTACCAATGAACCAGCTAGCAAAGAAGTTCAGAATCTACAATAGAAACACAACCTCTAGCACAGAAACCTGCAACAAAATGTTCATAAATTGCCATCAATATTTTCATAAGATTTCTTAAGAAGCAATCATGTGCCCAATTGAATAATATGGACTATATGCTGACCTGTTGATTGATCATAAATGAGGAAGCCTCCCATGTCAAACTAAAGGAAATAGAAAAATCAATTTATTAGATTATATTAATCCCATGACATACCTACTAGTAACTATATTGACTCATACAATTAACATGGTATGCATGTGTTTATCCTTAAATACAATCAATCTTAAACCTGGAAAACTAACATGATTCTATTACATAATCACGGTAATCATCATCATCAACTAAATGTATGTGTGTGCACATGCATAAATACCCAATACACAGCTCAATCAAACAAAAGAAAACATAATTATACCTTGATTTGTGGATCTTCACACTGTCTTCTTATGCTTTACATTTCAGAACATCATTCAACATACTTCATTTTTTGTCCTGTTGCAATAGTTTCATGTTAGGACCCATCAACTATAATTATGTTTGTTTATGAAAATAACAAAACCAATCTAAATAAATACAGTTCTATTACAATGTAAATTACAATACTATTCAACTATTCAAGTAAATTAATTGTTAAGAATATATCACCTAATAAAACATGGATAACCAAAAATACTATGTATATAAGGCCATCGATCTAATCAAAAATCCATTTCTTGCCTCTTAACTATGGAAATGTTTCTAAACACTATCTGTAACAAGTTCCATTGGAGGAGTCAAATAGCAATAGTGAAAATTACACAGTAAAAATATAGAAATAAATGTTTTTTAATTTATTCTTCCTTACCATTCATTGAGCTCCTCTCTATTTCGAGAATAATTTAATATTATCTACTAAACAAGACCAACCACGTGAAGGTGGAAGCTCTTATGGCCCCTCCCCCCCCTCACATCACTCTCAACTCCCCAAACCCAATGCATATACTTGCAAATAACAATTTGTTTCACTATTTCACAATGCAAAAAAAATGCATCTACAATGCAAATTATTCCACTCACTAGTTGAAATATGCTATCATTAAATCATTCTTTAAAACATTCATTAAACCATTCAATCATTCAACAGCTGAAAAAACCATTCATTAACTCATTCATTAAAACATTGATTTAGTCAATGGCAGGAAAAAAAAAAAAAAAAATTAGTAAACCATTCAGAAAAGCATTCATTCAAACATTCATTCATGAAACAGAGGAAAAAACCATTAATTTTTTTTTATAAATAAGAATTACTCAAAATTTGTTTAGTCCCTTCCTTTTTACTTTTCTTCTCTTTAAATATTTAGTTAGAGTCACATCTTCGGGAATCTAATCATCGGTATCCCTACTAGTCTACTCGCAAGGTTGAACTTCAGGAGAGGGGCGATGAATTTATACAATAATGTCAAAATATTTCATTAATATATTTATATTTTGATAAATACGATTAATTCATTTAAAAAACATTACGAATGTGTGTTTTTACTTGGCATGTGCACATCAACATGTTCAACATTATCTCGTACTGGCCCAGCATGTTCCGTGTTATGATCTACAGCTACATGCTCTGTAGTTGAATTGTGTAGAATTAGAATTAATGTTCATCATCTGCAATGGTCTATAAAAAATAGTAGCACATTAATAAATTCATTACCGGGATGAGAAGCATGATCTTCGTTTGGTTGGTCATGTACTACATCCTCGACATGGACGGGATCATTACTTTCCTGCACAAAAAGGAATAAATAATTTATGTTAATTTATTTATAAGGAACAAATTACATGAGCATTAATAAATTATCATTAAACTATACAGTTTTCACATACCTGGGCACCAGATGGATCAGCAGAAGATCATGCAGTATTCCCAGACAAGCTTCTCCGGTGTTCAACAATTGCATCGAAGCCCTGTTCGAAGCCAAGATTTATGTAATCTGCACTGGGCAATTCTTTGAACCGGTCGGCCTTCATATTTGCATGATGTCATTAATTTTAAAGCCTTTTGTCAGAACAAAACAAAAATAATAATCTGTATGATATTTGGATGCAGAATTGGGTTTTGTGATACTTACATATCGAGCCGCCAAGTTGGAGTAACCACCAGGCCCAAGCTTCTGTTGGCCAAGCTTTTCAATTCTTTCCTTTGTGGCCTTAGATGTGTCCAAGAGCCTAATTAAGTTTTTAAATACATTACTTGATGTACCAAAATTGATATAAAAACTAGTAATAATAAGGATTACCATTACATTTTGGAATGTATTGCATACCTCCCTATTCCACTTGGTGGTATCTTTCCTGATTTTCCAAACAAACTAACCAAGCAATTAGTCAGATCATCCTTTAAAGATTTTGGCTGCTTGGTCCACATTGTGAGGATGGTGGGCCCGAAGATCTCCAAGGCCAAATCATTCATATGTTTATAAAATATATCATTTCCTGCAAAACATTAATGCCATCATTAGTCAACAATAGAAAATATTATTGGTATATTAGACACAAATTATAAAAACTAAATTGAACAATCTATAATGGCCTGGAATCCTCTCTATCTTTATTGGAACCAGTTCTTCATTCACCAAAAATGTACAAACTATTGAACCAGTTCTAGTCATACGAGAATATCCAGGAAATGCTTCCACATCTCTATCTAGCCCTGCATCCACCCCGTCTTCTGCAACATCTATTGTGGGTGTGGCAACATCGGCTGCAGCCTTCGCTGCCCTCAGCGATGTCGCAGAGCATGTTGCCGATTGTTTAGTGGACAATATGGGAGCAGTATGTGGTGTACATGGAGTGGTTTGGTCACTGGGACCAACATTGCCTTGACCACCACTGATAATCTCCATAGCGCGCTGTAAATTCAAACCATTGTATTATAAGTTCAACAGCATATAAAATCAAATATTATAAAGTTTTTATAAATGAATTTACATTTTTATTCGATAACTTACCTCCACTTGTTTACGTTGCTGTAACAACAATTGAATCCTTTGTTCGATCCCTTCCGTTAGTGGAACTGCCAATGTCAGACGAATCAGTTCCTCATTTTGTTTTTCGCTTGTCCTTTGTAGCACCCTCAACGGGTCTGCAAACTCTCTAATTTCACTATCTCTCATTAACTGAGAGACCTCATTCTGTAAAGAGTTTTGAGACGTTGTTTGATAAATGGAATCCCCTATCTGCAATTGAAATATATAAAAAATTGCTTAGTCTTTGAAAATATAGTGTGCACAAATAATTATATTAGGGATTACATCTAGGATTACCTGACGCCTAGACGAGGGCATGGTCTGATCAACAGATGGGGATTTAACTCGATCAGCCACCTGAGTAGAGAACATTATCATAATGAACGCAATATGTAAAAGCTAACAAATACAGAACAAAAATAAACACTATGCTACATGCTTTATATGTGTACATTTTTGAAGTATTTAGAATGTGGAATTACATTTAGGTTTATTGGTTTCCTCGAGGCTCCAGTCATCTGATCAACAGCTAGGGACTTTCCCCGGTCAATCTACAAAAAAGGTAGACAACATTACCATCATGAACGCAACCATAAAAATGAAAGAATACATAACAAAATAAACATAATGCGTCATGATATACATGTTTATGATTTTAAATTATTTGAAATGGAGAATTACATTCATGTTTGGTTATTTCCTTGATGTTATAGTCGGCTGATCAATAGCAGGTTGGCTTCCTTGATCAACACTCTGCATGGAAAATAGATAATATTATATAAATGAACCTAATATACTAATCAAAATACATAACAACGTATATGTATGTCCATCCTAAATTTAATATTACATTTGCAATATCGATGTATACATGTTGCCTTGACTCGGGTCGACAAACATCTACGGAGATGGAGTGCCCCTGAGAGAACCCTGAATCAAAAACATACTAAAATTTACATAAGGAAACATGAAAAGTAGATAATTTCAATTATATGCTAACGAAAATTCCTATAGATGTTAAAATAATGAATAAAAGGGTGGTTAAATTGTTTGTTGTACCACAACCATACTAACATTGTTTGTATCTACACGATTCAAATTGTAATCAATAAGCAGTTCTTCGCCAGCAACTATTGATTTAATTGCACATACAAAGACACAGTTTCCTTCATGCGACTCGAATATGCAGTTGGGTTGCTTTAATGTAGACCCTGGTTGTGTACTATTTATAAATGCCGCAATATTACCGGTTGTTTTTTGCCTTCCGTCCATGTACATTGTTGCTCCTTTATTTTGAGCTTTGTCTTTCAGTTGTATATAATTCGCTGACAACCCATGTCTATGCATAATTCGTGTATATTGGACTAGGCGCATCCAATCATTGTAGTTGTAACAGGGTCCAACATACTCCATCAATTATGTACATCTGCTGAATCCAACCCTTATGTCGTCCATGCAAAACAACCCCAATCCATGCAATGACGACGGTGCAATTCTATATATCCTCTCATTCACATAAAAATCAGTGTTTACTTTAGGAAGATCGCTAGTCACCCATTGTTTCACTAGGTGTTGGTACCTTAAGGGCACGTTGATGTCTCCCACTGTCTCATCATCATAGGAACATGACCCCCCTCCTTGGAGAAAAAAAATCATGCGTTTGTCGAATTTTCTTCTGATCTTCTGACATCTAGTTGATCTAGCCCTTGTAGACCTACTGGATGTCTCACTTTCCTCTAGCCTTCCCAAACTCCCTTCGCTAGAGAAAGACAAGTCTGACAAATACTTGTTTGGTTCTACCTGCACCATGGCCAAACAAAAATTTGGCATGAGCATAGCAAAATACCAGCAAAAAAACGTGGAAAGACTTATAAGAAAAAAAACTTGGAAAGACTTGTAAGCCAAAATCTTGTTAAAGAAAAAGCTTGTCAAGAATGAGTTTGGTTAATAGGTGTGGGCATTTGGTATCCCTAAAAATTCTAATGTATGCCCCTCTTTTAGTTACATACAAGTCTCCATTCTACTTTATTACTTGCATTGCCTTTTGCTAACATGAATTGGGTAGGCTTCATAAGCTTCATATGTATGCTTGTGGCCATTGTACTTTGGCCTTTCAATGTTGTCAAGCTTGAGACGATATGTTATGCATATGCATCACATATAACACTACAATTTATGCCAATATATGTCTATACAAAACCTGGAGGTTCTCCTTTAATGGACTATCTCCTTCAAAGAACATATCTCCTTTAAGTAGTTTTTAGTTTTCCCATGAATGATGTTGTGATGTTGTAGATGATTATCCATTTTACCTAATATGTTGTATGATCGTTTCCATGTTTTCTAGGGTGCACATACTTGTTGTTTATGGATTCTTTTGCTTGAAAGTTGAACTACCTAAAAGTGCGCAAATCTCATATAGGACCCTTTAAGAGTCATAATAACAACTATTGTTATAGGATTTTATTCTCCAAATGAAACACCAAAACCATACTTATTGGTTAATATTTGTGTAGGGATGTTTTACTGATCTCTCCCATAATTTATGATACTAATAATGGGATTGTGACTATCAATTCATTGCCTTATTTGCATAGTGGCATTCCTACAACAATACACTGGAAATTGGTATGCCCTAAGAATTATTATGTATGCCCCTCTTTTAGATACATACAATTGTACATTCTCACTTATTGCTTGCATTTCCTTTTCCTAACATTGCCTTTTCCTTTTATTGGCCTAGCCCCTTTTCAACAATAATAGTTGCAGATTTAACCAAGTGTTTTTCTACCGAGGTGGCCGAGTCAACCGAGTTGATGACCCCCAACCGAGTTGACTCGGCCTTTGAAACGATTGGAGTGACATGTTTGGTACCGAACCAAGCAAATCAGGGTATGATTGAATGGATCGGTAACAAAATGGTCAATTCGTCCCAATCCATACTAAATTGACCAAGTGAATGTGGGAATGCACAGGTCACACACATGACATTTCAATTCAAAAAAACAATTAACCTAGAAATATAAACATCGAGACTCTAAACCTACTTCATTGTCAAGTCAATTAGCTTTGTAGGATTCCTATACATCATAACACTATTTGGAGTAAAACACAACTTTCTTTGTAGGCCCTAGATGCCACCCATGTGCATAATAGTCAATCTATAAAGAAACCCCCGAATACAAAAAATTTCTTCACAAAATAGGGCATGAACCATGTGAACAACCTTCCAAGTGGACCAGCTCAATGAGTAACCTCCAAGCATGCAATATCTCTCATGAAATGGTGTATAAAATAGTGTAAGCATGCTTCAAATGATCACTTTCTCCTTTGGTATGGCTGAACATTGCCATTATGCATGTGTCTCCAAGGGTGAATGTTCCTCAAATAATGAGAGAAGGCCTTCCTCTAACAATAAAATAGTACACCAAGTTGAATTGGCCCTATTTAGGGCTTCCAGAACAAACTTGGTATTTTCAATGTCACACTAGGAGCAATGTTGGGCAGTCTTATGGGCATAAACAACTCTAGAATCAAGTATGAGCATCAAAGGGACAAATCTTAGCACTTTGGGAGCATTCTGAAGGTCACAACAAATAGTAAAGCATCTCAAATCAGTTATAATTAGGCCAAATTTCAGATCTTGGAACTTTGCAGCAATAAAAGATGATGATCAATGGCAATAGGAGGCGGTCTTTGCAATTGTGGTTGTGAAAATGAGAAATCTGTGGGTGAAAGCAACCCTAAAATCTCATTCATATGCCTTATAGCAGCATCCACATGAATTTTGGGCACAAACAAACATGTTTGGTAGTAAAAAAGGGTATGAAGCAACCCTATTTCACCATCTTGGGCACCCTTGTGCACTTATCCATCACCGAACATGCATACCTCTAAATTTGGGCCAAATTGGAGGGTTAAAAGGTAGTTCTGGGCATGAATAGCCCTATGAAAAGTGACGAACAACATAAAAACAGGCTTTGAGAAAGCCATTGAATATGCTAATGCTTGGATTACCAACATGAGGGAAAGCCATTGAATATGCTAATGATTGGACTATAATAGACCACCTTGGATGGACACTAATGCAAACCCGTGTATGAGTTTGAGCCAACATTTACATCCACTCTACAGGATCTCCAGAGAACTAACATCATTATTTTTCCATTACTATAAAGGAGATGTTCTAGAAGATTTTCCTGTACTTGTTGATTTTATTGTTTAGTTGAACCTAAACAAAGAGGATCACTAAGCAAGCTACAACACTTTTCATGCGCGTCAAAGTGTTGTAGCTTGTTTAGCCTCCTCTCTGTTTCGTTCAACTTCTCTGTGAAATCAACAAGTCCTCACAAATCTTCTAGTACAATTCCTTTACAGTAATGGACAAATAATGATGTTGAGTTCTTGGAGATCCTGTAGAGTGGATGTTCTAACCTCTGTGCTACTCTGAAGTGCATAAGCCAGCACTTCAGAGGCATATTTCCCAGTGGTAACCTACAAAAATCATATATATATATATATATATCTAATCCATGGTGGTGAAGAGCAGACATTTCCATATCTGCTACTTGGCACGTTCAGGAATGAAAATAATGTTTTAAATACATTTATATCAGTATGTAATATTTGTTGATTCTAAAGCTAACCAACTTTCTAAACCACAAAGGTCATCTTATCGTGTTAATTGTAAGAGGGACAAAAAAAAATAGACACGATGAAAATTGACA
>LPNX010660163.1:155000-232056 GCA_001517045.1 Pseudotsuga menziesii | reverse complement strand
AAGGGCAAGGAAACGTCAAATATCACTCACACCAGGGAATAATTCTAAAGCTAACCAACTATCTACACCACAAAGGTCATCTAAAGACATTATATCTCTTCTCATTCGATTTACTACAAAGTGTTTTAGCTTGCTTAGTGCTCCTTAGGATCAATGGTCAAATTTGAAGGGTCGGTCTTAATTTCAATTGGAAGGGCATTTATTCTTTGAGCCCTTCAGAGATGAAGGGAAATATAAATAATTGTACTTTAATGGACAAGTATAAATTAACCAAACCCTTTCACACAAAAAAATGCAAAAACCAAATATTGTTCTTTCAGTGCTTGTTGTGAAAGCATGCATGTATGTGATGGAGGGGCCTAAGTCAATTGAATCCTTGCAATTCATTGCATGTCTGAGTCTAACGATCCACGGTTTAGATTGAACCAGAATACCAAAAGAATTTTATTAATGGTTGATTTCAGAAAGTTATAGGTGTGAGTAGTTAAGTGCTTGTGGCTCTAAAATTTGTTGTGTTTTGTACTAGTCCATGATTCACTGAATCCATAGTCACGGGTAGGAATTTAAATTATTTAATGAAAAAAATTAATGTGTATAACCTCTATGTCGAGATAGTTTTCCATGCTGATTCTTGCCACTACCCTCTTTATTGTCTTACCAAAAGGCATGATAATCAGGAAGAAGACCTAAAATTATGGACTTCACCTTCAATGAATGCCTTGCAATCATATTGGTAATAACTATTTTGGTAGCGCTGAGGACAAATGTCGTGAGAAACCACAAATGTTTGGAAGGATGGAGGGAGATAACATCACGATCATGCAACTCATCAAACTGAAGACTATTCTTGAGCCAACAAAAAAAAATTTAAATTTATTAATAATCATTGTTTCTCCATATCATGTTCCCAGTGACACCTCTCTATAGCAATGCATAAATCAATTTATGCACAATGTGTGATCCTAGCTACATGTCATTATTTGCATTTGCATGACATCGAGTGTTCTTTATAGTTGTCGTGAGTCCATGATATTCATGCAAGAAATGAATTCTTGTAGAGGAGGACTTTTCAAACCTACCTTTTGAATTTCATTTTGACAAAAAAAAAGTGGACATAGGTAGCGAGGTTCACATATAAGGTAGTAGGAACAAATGTTGGAGCTCGTTTCGGGCCTAGTAGTTGTTGACACATTCTCACACTTTAGATTACAGCCCCAAGTGACTCGGGAGTCAGATTAACATCTCAATGGTTAGTGCCTCGTAGTAATTAATGATTACTGGCCATCTTCAACAACTAAGCACCAAGTGTATGACATGAGTGAGTAAGTGATTATAATTTATCATATTTACAATATTTTGAATGATGAGTTGAACTTTATAGCATAAGAGTTTCAACATATTGAGATATTTATATGAATGGGTAATTTCAAATGTTGCTCTTCTTTTGAAATGTTGATATAAATTATACCCTTCTTTATTGGAAGGGTAAAATTCAAATTTTAAATGTTTTTTGAAGGGAAATAATAACTTTACACTTCTGGGAAGGGCTGGGAAGGGTTCAATTTTGAATGTTGCTTAGGATGCTAAATTTCAACCTTAGGATGCCAATCTCCACTATTTTTGGACCCATAACATCACAAAAACTCCGTGAAAACAAAGAGTTTGGAATTTGTAGGTTACTAGAAATGTGAAAAATATAGAGTTACCAATAAGAGTGATGGAATATCAATTGATATTAGTGATCAAGTAACTTTTTTTTCCAAGGGAAAATATCAGTTCCTTATTATTTCATTGAAATCAAAGGTAACTTAGTTACAACTTCAGCTATTGCTGAGCACATGGAATAGATACAACTATGTTCATCATCAGCAGACAGATGACAATTGATCAGCTTCACAGGAATACTGGACAAACCTTCAAAAGTAACAGCTATAATCTAATAATCTTGACTATATCCACGTCACTAACCTTCAATAGACAGAGAATTCAAGTCTAATACTGAAGTAGCTAATCCAAAGAAGCAATAAACAAGAGAGATCAGTAATATGAGGGGATCATCCACCTCAATCATCCAAAGGATGTCAATAGAAATAGCACATAAAAGACTTGAGTGCTAAGGGCTAGAAAAGATGGAAAGTGCCCTGATCAATACATTCAGCACCAGTGAATTCAGTAAATTGAAAATGGACTGAGGCCAAGGTTAGTGCTTCTTTGTATAAGATATCAGCCTTAGTATTGGGTTCTCTGAATATGTGAATTGCTTTTAGCTGGATGAAGTAAGGTTAACCCTTGTTTGATGATGAGATGGAAAATGCATGCATTTATCCATTTCATGAAGAGTTGGATGTTATATTTGAAATCAATAATCATAGTTTTGGGGGCCCCATATATGATTCATCTAGTGAAGCATCTAATGAGGAACCTAAATATTTGGAACCTATAGAGCAACCAAGCATCCACTCTACAGGATCTCCAGGAACTAACATCATTATATCTATACTCATTCGATTTCCTACAAAGTGTTGTAGCTTTCTTAGCGCTCCTCTGTGTTTGTCATTTAGGTTCAGCTTAACAGTGAAATCAAAAAGTCAAGGAAAATATTTCTAGTACATCTCCTTGGTCTATTATATTCCAAGCATTAGCATATTCAATGGCTTTCCCTCATGTTGATAATCCATGTGTTTCCCCTGTCTAGTGGAAAACCCCCCTGTTGTATATGCTATCCATTCAATTTGATGCATAACTCGGATACATATAGACATGGATGATCTAAATGACACGAAGAAAAATCCAATCATCCATAAACCGAGTTAGATCAATTTTGGAAACCGAGTGGTTAATCGACAGCACTCATTAACTAACTCTCCTAAGGCCAGAAGTCTAGGCTCCAGTTCCGCATGTTAAGGAACATAATTACCAATAGGGGTGCTGATGGTAAACCCCAACCCTGGTTATTGGGAAACGGGTTTATGAGATTGAGGTGCCAGAGCAGCTTGCCAAAGTGAGCAGTTGACGGTATCAAATTATATAGCATAGGGTCCCCTCCCACTTAAGGAAATTCAATATTGGACCGCTACTTTTTGAGATCGACAGAAAGAAGCAAACATCACAGCACGCACAAAAAACCCTTGTCACAGCATGCCCAAAAAATGAGGTCATGATGCTTACCCACTGAGCCATGAGCTCCAAATTGAAACCGTGAACTCCAAAATGAGAATCGTGTGCTCCAAATTTGAACCGTGAGCTCCAATTATCAACCGTGAGCTCCAATGCTGAACTTTGAGCTCCACCGGAGCTACTCCAAAATTCACAAAAACCGCCAAATTGCATAGAACTATGCAAAATGAGTCGCGACAATGTCCAAATAGACTATTTATTTGTTATTATATATTATTATATATTATATGTATTTTATTTGTTATTATCTATTATTTTATATTATATGTATTTTATTTTTATTATATGTTATTTTATATTATATAAATTGCCATAATAGTGTTTTTTCATTAAGTATAGTATTTTTAACTTAGCTATGTGTATTTTTTAGTATATGTATTTTTAACATAGGAATAGTATTTTTATTATAATATGATGATGATGATGGCGATCTCACCTAATCCCTACAATGAAACCCCTGAAGATGAAGATGATGATGGCGATCTCAGGTAATCCCTACAATCTCACCTAATCATTATCGTTATGTTGATCATCTTCATCGTCATGATCATTATCATCATCATCGTCATCATTGTCATCGTTGTCTTCAACATTGTGGTCTTCATTATCATGACCCTCATCATAATCATCATCGTCATCATCGTCGTCTTCATCATCATGATGATGGTAATGGTGATGATGACGGTGATGATGATGATGATGATGATGATGATGGCAATGATCACCATCATCATCGTCGTCGTCATCGTCTTCAAGATCGTTATCTTCATTATCAGGACCCTCATCATCATCATCATCATCATCAATGTCATCGTCATCATCATCGTCATCTTCATCATCATCGTCATGACCCTCATCGTCATCATCGTCATCACCACCATCATCGTCATCCTCATGATGATGATGGTGATGGCGATGATGACTGTGATGATGATGGCAATGCTGATGATCACCATCATCTTCATAAACATCATCATCATCATAAGTAAAACTTAGTTTACTTCAAATATTAATTTTCAAAAAAAAATGCATAATATTGGCAAACCTAATTTCAATCAAAAAGTGATGAGAAGGAAATTGTTTGATATAGCCAATAAAATGAAAGGAATTTTTTGTATCCTTGAAATACTTCTTATATCTAATAGATTCCTTGACTTCTAGAACTATGGGTCCCAAATATATGTTCAATAGAGAGATGCAAACCTAAGAGGAAGAAAAACATCCTAACTTGAATAAAGAACCTTCACATTAATGAGGGAAGAACCATCTACATAATGACACACCCCTATCTTGGATAAATGAAAATATAGCTTTGAAGGATGATTGAGAAGTTGAGCATGTGAGCATGGTGATGATGATGTTGATGATGATGATGATGATGTCGATGATGATGATGATGTCGATGATGATGATTATGATTATGATGTTGATGTCAATGATGACAATGATGATGATGTTGATGATGTTGTTGATGATGATGATGATGTTGATGACGACGATGACAATGATGATGATGATGATCCTGATGATGATGATTATGATTGTGATTATGATGATGATGATGATCTTGATGATGATGATGATGATTATCATCATCATGAGGATGACAATGATAATGATGACGATGATGATGAAGATGATAATGATGATGATGATGATGATGATGATGATGATGATGTTGATGATGATGATGTTGATTATGATGTTGATGTCGATGATGACAATGATGATGATGATGTTGATGATGATGATGATGATGTTGATGATGTTGTTGATGATGATGATGATCTTGATGATGATGATGATGATGATTATCATCATCATGAGGATGACGATGATAATGATGACGACGATGATGAAGATGATACTGATGATGATGATGATGATGATGATGATGATGATGATGATGATTATGATGTTGATGTTGACGATGACACTGATGATGATGATGATTATCATCATCATGAGGATGATGATGATAATGATGATGATGATGATGATGATGATGATTATGATGTTAATGAAGATGATGACAATAATGATGTCGATGATGACAATGATGATGATGATGATGTTGATGATGATGATGATGATTATGATGCCGATGAAGACGATGACAATCATGATGTTAACGATGACAATGATGATGATGATGATCTTGATGATCATGATTATGATTATGATGATGATCATGATTATGATGATGATGATGATCTTGATGATGATGATGATGATGATGATGATTATCATCATGAGGATGATGATGATGATCATGACGATCATGATGAAGATGATGATGATGTTGATGGTGATGATTATGATGTTGATGTTGATGTTGATGAAGATGATGGTAATGATGATGTCAATGATGACAATGATGATGAAGATGATCTTGATGATCATGATTATGATTATGATCATGATCATGATTATGATGATGATGATGATGATGATTATCATCATCATGAGGATGACGATGATGATGATGATGATGATGTTGATCGTGACGACGACGACGATGATGATGATGATCATGAGGATGAAGATGATGATGATGATGATGATGAGGATGTGTGATGATGAGTATCATCATCATGAGGATGACAATGATGATGATGTTGATGATGAGTATCATCATCATGAGGATGACGGTGATGATGATGACGATGATGATGAAGATGATGCGCATGGTGATGATGATCATGAAGACAACGATGATTAAGATGACGATGATGAGGATTGCCTTATGATGATGACGATAAAGATGATGATGTGTGATGATGACGACGATGACGATGAAGATGATGATGTGTGATAATGATGACGATGATGATGAAGACCATGATGATGATGATGATGATGACGATGAAGACGATGATGATGAAGATGTTGATGGTGATGATGGTCATTATGATGTTGATGTCGATGATGAAAATGATGAAGATGATGTGCATGGTGATGATGATCATGAAGACAACGATGATGAAGATGACAATGATGACGATTGCCTTATGATGATGACGATGAAGATGATGATGTGTGATGACGACAACGACGACGATGAAGATGATGATGTGTGATGATGACGACGATGATGATGCAGACCATGATGATGATGATGATGATGATGATGATGATGAAGACGATGATGATGAAGATGTTGATGATGATGATGATGATTATGATGTTGATGTCGACGATGAAAATGATGAAGATGATGATGTGTGATGATGACGACGATGAAAATGATGAAGATGATGTGCATGGTGATGATGATCATGAAGACAATGATGATGAAGATGACGATGATGACGATTGCCTTATGATGATGACGATGAATATGATGATGTGTGATGATGACGATGAAAACAATGAAGATGATGATGTGTGATGATGGTGATGGTGATGATGTTAGTAACTCTCTTTTTTAAATAAGATAAAATAATAGTTCTAATTAAATATTTACCTTTCAATATATTTCATCGTCTTCTTCATCCATGTTAGCGTCCTCTTCATCCATGTTAGCGTCTTCTTCATCCATGATGAGACACATAGTCAACATTGTAAGGATTGGCCATATCATCATCGTCATCATCATTAGTTACGCTCATCGTGTCATCGTCAGAATAATCTTCATCAGCATTGTCTGCTACATCATTTGATTCAACTATTTCTTGGACATCTTCTGTTGGATCATCATCATCAGCTAACTCAAGTTGATCATGCTCTTCGTCATCATATTCTTCTTCCAGAGAACTCTCTTCATTTCCATCATGATCTAGGTTATACTTTACTGGCCTTCCCCTTAGATCGTGTCTCACAACAAATGACCAGCCCGCTTTACCTGGAACCTATGAGTAAAATACTTGTTCACATTGGCTTGGAAGAACATAGGGCTATGTTCCTGGCTCAAACGACCTTGTTTTTACCATGGTAAATCCATTATCATGTTCAATAATAGTTCGATCGGGATCATGTTGATTCAATCGTAACCTGTACCATTTGACAACAAATAGAACTACCTTAAAGGATTTAAAGTCACGCTGTATAATATCTTCCAAATACCCATAGTATCAATTTTCTGAGACTTCTGGATGTCTGTCAGTTCTAGATGGAACATTGGTAACCTCAAAGACAGTCGAAACCCTAGAATCTAATGTTTTCTTTGTTTCATCCAATTTTTTGATCCGATATCTACCTCCATTACATACCATAGCCTTATGGTGTTTTACTTGCAATAAGCAATACACGAAAAGATTACACAACCATTCAGTCCTTATGCAACAATACATGAAAATAAGAACATGTACGTCAAAAATTAATTTGCAAAATAAAAGATTTAGAGGGATAGTTGATTAATTATATGCTTGCCATTTTATCTTTTACACCATATGCCAAATAGATTTCCCTCTTTGTTAGATTGTTATCTCCATTGCTTTGTGCTGCTTTCACCAATGAAGCCACACCTTCCCATGATATTCCATGACCCGATTGTGCGCATCATTCAATCCATACCTTCATCCAGTCAAGATTGTTTGCGATGTATAAATGAATTGCATCCCATTCTCAACCAACTGTTTAATGACAATAACCATTAAAATGAAAGAAAGGTGTAAATCTCTTGAACAAAGACATATATGCTCTTAATTGAAGCAATTATGACTAGAAAATACAATTAGAATATGAAGGATATAATAAACATCCACTAGCTAATAATTACCTTTCAACTTCCTCAATCTACCTTTCCCCTTCAGTTTCTTCCCTTCAAATTTGTTATTGGAGTCTGGATGACAAATGCAATGTAAATTGAGCTTTGACACTAAAATAGGAAGATATTCACTAACATACAACATGTTTTGGTATACCATATATCCTTCCATCATAGAACCCTCTGCATGTGCTTGTTGTCTCACCAAATCCTTCATAAATTTCAAGTGCCTCTCAACCATCCACATGGACCATGAGTGCACACGTCCACACAACTCAATCTCCTCAACTTGGTGTATGAGGTAGTGTTACTGTGCATTGAAAAATGTCGATGGTAGATGCTTCTACATTTCACACATGAGAAAAGGAATTTCTCTCCTCCAATACTTTATATCTTCTTTATGGATTTCTTTAGATCTCAACCATCTACAAGTGATGCAAACAAATAACGATATTTAACAAAAATAAACATTAAATTACAATATATGCTGAAATAGTGCACAAAAAAGACAAATATAAATTATTATATGGAGAATTAAAGAAACACTAAGCACATGCAAGTAATCGCTAGTTACCTCATGTATTTACCAAGATTATATATAACTTGTTTGACATTGTTGTCGAAGTTGTCCGGGAGAGAGAGAGGTAGAACATACTGTATCAATATACAAACCATGCCATTTATTAAACAAAGAGTATACAAACAAGAAAAAATTATATGGACAGAACGATAATAATTACCTTGATGAAGACATGCCAATCATGTGTTTTGACCCCTGCAAAATCACCTTTTTTAGTTATGATATTTTTCAAGTTTGCACAAAATCTAGTGGGAAATTTAATTTTCCGCATTACTTCTTTGACAACATTGCTTTGTTGCTCTGTAAACATCCATGGAATTGAGTTTATATTAATTTTTTCTCCGTTGGTATGAAATTGGATGATGTCTTTCATTGCATGGTTGCTTTCTTGAATGTATTTGCACACTTTCACAACTTTATATTTCTCCCTCCTTAGCTCTAGTAGTCGCCATAAGGTTTCAGTAACATTCTTTCCAATATGCATTGTATTAAACAAATGAGCAATTTGTAGGTGCTCATAGTAGAACAACCTGCTGAATTGAATAGGATAACTTTTCATTCCTCTTGGAATACCATTAATGCCTTCATGATCACGATGGACATCATGAATATTAGTTTATAATTAATAAATTACATCATAAATCAAATATGGCCACTACAACAAACAACTCACAATAAAAATCAAAATACATAACAATTCATATACGATGATCCATACGTACCATGATGACGATTTCTATTGTATTGCATCTTCCAAAGGTGAGGTGTCATTCTCCATGGTTTTAATGCAGTCTCCTGATTCCCATTGAAAAGATTTCTTTCATTTGTTCTATACCTGTGATTCTTAGAGAGGAAATTCCTATACTCATCAAACACCTCCTTTCTTAAGCTTTTTGAACGACGAGATTTTATCTTAGGACCACAAACTGGACATGCAAATTTACCCTTTGTATGAAGACCTACAAAATTTAGATATGGAATATCTATGTCAAATATATTCATATATAAAATATTCTAACTACTCCATATCATTAAATCCAATTAATGTGGAACTTAAAATTACAAACCACAAAATGAAGTTAACCCAGGGGCATCGTGTATTATCCATACAACCATTGCATGGAATTGAAATTGCCTTTGTCGTATTGGTATAGATACGTCATACATAGTTATGCCATTCCATAACTTCAGTAGCTCATCTATAAGAGGTTCGATGTATACATTCATATCTTTGACTTGGAACTTACCTGATTCATAATTTGAAGTACATATAAAATATGTCATTATGAGAACCATTAAGATATATAAACCATGCAAAATAGTAAAATAATAGATGTATATATGAAATTAAGATACATATTACGAAAAATGAGATGCCACAACTACATTATAAATAAAACAGTTTTCGTCAAAAAAACCTGGAATAATCATCGACAACATTATGTGCTCCCTCTTTATTGACAACCATGGAGGAATGTTATTTTTGATAACAAAAATAGGCCACACCGTGTAAATGGATTTCATTTGTGCAAATGGATTAACACCATATGCTACCAAAGAAATCCTAAGATTATGTGGTTCTTCTTTAAAGTGAGGCCACTTTGCCTCCATATCTCTAAAAGCAGTACCATCTACAAGCATTCAGATAACATCATCTTGACTTATGTTCCTGGCATGGTAATCCATAAATTGTGCTATGTTTTTGCACCTGAACAGTTGTTTCAAATGTGGAATGATGGGAATATAACGAAGAACCTTCTGAGGTACCTTTTTTGTTACTTTATTTGTACGATATCTACTTACATGACATTCCGGACATTCTGTTGCAAATTCATGTTGATTATAATATATAACATGGTCATCGGGGCATGCATGAATTGCTTCATAATGCATTACAATCTCTTTCATTATGGAAGATAAATCTCGATATGTGCGAGGTAAAATATTTGATGGTTGTAACAAAAATTCAGCTATCAAGATAAAAAAAAATAAAAAAAAATTGTTAATGTAATAAATAAATAATATTAATGAAACATGCTTCATCCGTACGATGATCAATAATGAGTTAACAATAAAATCATTAGAGGAATACAAATAAACTTTATCACGATCCTATATATGTGATGGATTATTTTAGATACCTTTGCATCCGTGTGATTGCAATGTTTTAAAGACCATTCATAACCTTTAAGTTCATTATCAACAATATAGTAGAGAGAAGATTTGTTTGGAGCCTTCATAAAGGGGTTCATATGCCTTATCGAGAAGAGCTATATCGTGAACATCATCAAAGTCATCATCATTTTCATTATCAACATCATCGTCATCATCCATTCTAACATTAAAAGAATCACGGATCAATGTATTTGTACCATCATCTTCAATTACATCATTGGCATGATCATCTTGTTCAATATGATCATTCACTTGTTCTCCATTAAACATACTCGCTCCATGATCATGATCCTAAACTTGTTTTGAAAGCACTTACTCTGGACGATATGCTGTAGGGTGTCTTTCCTTTAATATAATTACATGGAAACATCAATAGATATACATTAATATATGAAAAAAAATACATACAATTACCAAAAAAAATGAATATAATAAACTTTATAATACTAAACCTACAAATGGACGATATTCATTCCCCCCCTCAGCGTGTCCATGTTCCCTACAATGTTTTGTGGCTGTTGAGATCAATATTCTTCTCCTCTTAAATTCCCTACATTGAATACACGGACAATAACATTTTCCATCACCCCTTCGTTTCGCTGCATCCCATAGTCTAGCAAGCAATTGTCGGTTGTCTTCGTTTGGATCTGGAATATTTAATCTATTTGACATTTTGTCACAAACTTTGTTAATGAATATAACCGGTTGTCTTAAAAAATCAAGTTCAACGCATCAACATTTTGTCAAACAGAGAGAAGCCGAAGAATAAAAAATTCCCGGCAAAATGTCTATCGATGAAAAAAAAAATTTCCACAACCGCCCGTTGAAGAATAAAACAATTCCTAAAAACGTCCGTTAATAACAAATAATTTTCGCAAATCGTCCGTCGCTTCTACAACAAACATGTCGAAATGTTTAAAACAATTTCTATTTATAATGGACATGCATCGGATATTTGGCACCTTGAACATGGTTACCATTGAAAATATGGGAGCATAAATTTAAAATCATGTAAACCTTACAATTTAAAAAAAAAAAACTACACAGAGCGTCGGTTATCCGACACCCTATCGTCGGATATTCGACACCCAACCATCGGAGATTCGGCACTGAAGGGTCGGATATCCGACGCTAGTGTGTCGGAAATCCGACACCAATGTGTCAGATATTCAACAGATATATAAATCTTTTTTGATCAGCATTCTTTTCAGTGATTGCTGCCTGACACATTCGTGCGAAATGTTGGATGACGTCGTATTTCGGGTTCAAATCCTGTTGTGTTTGTTTGAAGGATGGGATTTCCATTTGATTCAAAGTTATTTTGTTTATTTTTCTAGAGGTTTCTATTCACTAGATCATCATTTGTTCACCACCCTCTTAGGTCGATGATTATTGAATCTATGCACATGTGGGGCAGATGATTCCCAAGAGGGACCAACCATAGTTCCCTTGTAGGTTTAGCCCATATGTATTGAAGATGCTTGTCAATGGTAATGGAAATACCATGAATCTTGTGGAGTACCCATATGTATGGATGGACTGACAAGAATGTGTGAACATTCTATTTTCCCAAGATGAGCCACCAAAAGATAAAGGTAATATTAGTGTTATGTTTTGAATAATCTAGTTTCATTTTTGTCTTATTTAATGCACATATAATTTATTGTAATATTTATTTAAATTGTCTAATTCTTGATTAATTTGTCTAAGTATTGTTGGCTATTATTTTGTATATATTGACATGTATGATGGGGAGGTGCATCCAAAACATGATGAGGAGATGATTGAAGTTGATGAGGTACCTTATATCTAGAGACCTATCCTGCAGCATAGGATAGATCACTGATACAATTAGGATATTGAGGATTAGTTATTTGTACTATTGGATTAACAAAGATTGCACCATATTTGAGTTTCATGAATGATAGATAGCCTTGATTTCAAAATTATATGAGTGATATTTCCTTGTGATATGATGATATTGATGTGTCATATTGTTAGTGAACTACGCTAATCTAGAGGAGGAGGATTTTTCCACCACCACCTCCACCCTCTCCTCCATAGGCCAAGTGATCACTCTCTCCTCCTCATTGATATGACCAACCACTCTATCCTCCTTCATAGGTCAATCAACCACCTTCTCCTCCTCCATAGGATGACCGACCACCCTCTCCTCTTCCACATGTTTAAAGGGTACCATAACCTCTTCCAAATGTCGATAATCCACCTTCTCCTATTCCACGGGATGAGGAACCACACCATCGCCCTCTACAAGTTGACCAACCAGACTCAACATCCACTCCACTTGTTAGAGCCATATACTTGATGATTGCATTGGGTGATATAACTTTTGGTGAATATATATACCATCTATTTCACTCTATATTTCACTATGTGTGTGTGTGTGTGTGTGTGTGTTCGTGCGCACATCAACATCCTGGGACTATGCATGTGAACCTCTCCAAACTAAATGATTATATCGAGAGGAATTTTCCTCTTTGGAAGAAGATGAATATGCTCAATTGAATCAAGAACATAAACAATTGCAAGATGAAAACTTGACCCATGTAGAGAAACTAAGATAAAATGATGAGAGATAAAAAGTGCTTGAGAATTTGAACCATGTGAGGTAAACCCAAGCAACTGATATGTTGCATACTTGAACATCAAACCATGTGAGGTACAATCAACTCCAAGTGTTAGGAGAAAGTGTCCAGGCGAATGCATGATGTCTCCATATTTACTAGTACTGTGAGGAGATGAGCATGTGATCAAGAAGAAAGGTAGAAAATTCCTAGGACCATGGAGAGAGAATGTGAAGAACCTCCTGCAGTGAAAAAATGAGAATGCACGATATAATAGAAGTATTGGAGCACAAAAGAAATTTTAATGATCGCAGGCCACTTCGAGAGGGCAACCTCCTTTGAGAAATATCAATACAAAATAACTCTTGGATTCCTTCATTAGCCTCAACACATACTTATATACTAAGTCTAATATAAACAACTATTACTCCCCATGAATGTGGGATAATGCAACATATTACCTGGATGACTTATCAACTATTACTTACTCCCCATGAATGTGGGCTAATACAACATACTAATGGGACGACTTACAAAGCATATGTGTCGAAAAAAATATACTAACAAAATAAAGAGGAGGGTTGACATGGGTTCTTAACATCCCCTCCCTCTTAGAAAATCTTTGTCCTCAAAGCTTTAGATGTGGAAACTACTGTTTAATCTGAAGGAGTGGTTCCCATGTAGCATCCTCTGGTTGCATGCTGTGCCATAGAATTAAGACCTTTGTGATGGACCGAGAGTGAAGCTAATGAGTGCGCTTATTGAGGATGGCCTTCGATTCCAAAATGATGGATAATTCCTTATCCAGTTCTTGTAAAATAGTTTGTTCTCTGATGTTGGTGCCAATCACTTTCTTGAGATAAGAGACATGAAATACTGGGTGAATGCGAGAAGAAGGAGGAAGTTCCAATTTATAAGCAACAGAACCAATCTTCTGAAGAACCTTATATGGCCCATAGAACTTTGGAACCAGCTTTTGATGCCCTTTGAGTTTCAGGGAGGATTTCTTGTAAGGCTGCAGATGAACAAATACTATATCACCGACTTGAAAAGTGCGCTCAGAACGATGCTGATCGACCTGTTTTCTCATGTGATTTCTTGCCATGTGAATATTGTCCTGCAGAATGTGAAGAATTTGATCGTGGTTTCGAAGCACCATGTCAACTGCCTATACTGGTGAACTGTTGGGGGTGTATGGAAGGAGCACTGGTGGTGCCTGACCATAAACTGCTTCATATGGAGTCATTTTAGATGCAGTTTGGTAGAAAGTATTGTACCACCATTCAAAAAGAGGGAGCCACTTTTCCCATTGATGTTGTTGTTCATAGGTGAAGCAAGGAAGATAAGTTTCCAAACATTTGTTGATGACTTCAGTCTGACCATATTTTTGTGGGTGATATCCTGAACTCATATTTAGTTTGGTGCCACTGAGGCGAAAGAGTTCGGTCCAAAAATGACTTGTGAAAGTTGCGTCATGGTCTAAGACAATGGAAGAAGGGATTCCATGAAGACGAAATATTTGGTCCAAGAAAATTTGTGCGACTAAGGAGGTAGTATATGCATGGCTGAGAGCACAAAAATGACTATATTTGGAGAGCTGATCAACCACAACCAATATTACAGTCTTCCCTCAAGAGTTAGGGAGCCCTTCAATGAATTCCATTGAAATATTTGTCCAAATGCTTGTAGGGATGGGCTAGGTTTCGAGCAAGATGGGGAGGAGTGTAGTTGCAGCCTTATGGCATTGGAAAAAATATCATTCAGAAACCATCTGTTGAATTTCTCATTTCATTTCCTTCCAAAAGAAATTATGTCGTGCCTGCTCATATGTTTTGAGGAACCCAAAGTGCCCTGCTGATGGAGAAGCATGGAGTTCATAGAAGACAGCCTAGTGAAGATCTATGCTCTAGGGAAGCACTAGACGACCCTTGTATCTTAGAGAAGAACCATCCCAAGAGTAATGTTGTACAACAAAAATATTATTGGCCAAATGTTGGATGATTTTAGATGAGGAAGAGTCCTTGACATAGCCTTACTGAACAAATTGTAACCAAATTGGAAGAGGCATAGAAATAGCTAGAAGAGAAGCATGGTCATCAAATGTGCAGGAAAGAGCATCCGCCATAATATTTTCCTTACCCTTGTTGTCCTTACCCATTTCTGTTGTGTTGTGGATATGACTCGGTGTTCTAGGAAATATTTTAGACTCTGGTGATCAGTCTTGATGCAGAAATAATTCCCTAAGAGGTATGGATGCCACTTCTATACTACATGCAAAATAGCCATCATTTCCTTCTCATATGTAGAGGCGCCTAATTTATTACCGAAAATGGATTTACTGGTGAACGCAATGGGATGTTCATCTTGGAGGAGGAAAGCACCAAGTCCATTGTCGCAAGCACCACTCTCACTAGTGAAGGGCTTGGAAAAATCAGGCATAACTAGAACATGTGTGGTATACATAGCTTGTTCCAATTTGTCAAATGCACACTCAACAGTAGAAATCCATGTAAAAGCATACGTTTTCAGTAGATTTGTTGAAGCTCCAATCTTCCCTATAATACTTGACAAAGTTGTGGTAGTATCCAGTCAGTCCCAAAAACCCATGAAGGCTCTTCAAGGCTTGAGGATGCGGCCAATTTTTCATGGAATCTATTTTGGCAGGATCGACATGAACCCATTGTGATAAAACAATATGCATGATATACTCTACTTCCTTCTTCCCAAAAACACATTTAGACTATTTGGCACAGAGATGATGATCACATAAAAGTTGTGGTATAAGATCTACATGTTGGAGATGCTCAGCCCATGTTTTACTATAAATGAGTATATCGTCAAAGAAGACCAGAATGAAGTTTCACAAGTAGCGCCAGAATATTTTATTCATATATTCCTGGAACGTGGAAGGAGAATTATGAGGCCAAATGGCATGACCAAAAATTCATAGTGGCCATCATGTGTGTGGAAAGTTGTTTTAGGGATATCATCCTCATGAACCTGGATTTGATTATACCCAAAACGAAGATCCCACTTGGAGAAAAAATTAGCACCATGGAGCTCATCCAAAATCTCATCAATAGCGGGAATTGGAAACTTATCCTTGATTGTGATGTGATTAAGTGCTTGAAATTCAATGCATAGGCGCCATGAACCATATTTTTTTCGTACAAGAAGAACCGGTGAAGAGAAGGAAATGGATACTAAGGAGAATAACACCTTGCTTCAGTAAGTCACTAACAAGCATCTCAATCTCTGTCTTGTGGTGAAACGGGTAGCGATAGGGCCTGATGTTGGGAGGGATGCTTCTAGGAAGGAGAAAAATACGATGGTCCTCTAGTATTGAAGGTGGAAATCCCACTGGCTTAGCAAACACACATGCATATTGATCCAAAATTGTTTGTAGATCCAAAGGAGTAGTTGAGACTGCTAAAGGTTTCATATGAATGAAATGGACCTGAGCGATTCCACCATGTGAACTCTTCTTAAAATGATTTTTCATGCGATGCAAACTGATGATACTGAGAGACCTTGGTTTTAAGCCCTGCAATGTGTGTTTTTTACCATTGATTGAAAACTGCATCCAAAGTTCAACAAAATTCCATAAAATGGGTCCAAGTGTGCGTAACCATTGAGTGCCCAAAACTACATCACATCCACCTAAGGGAAAGGAAAACATGTAATACTACAAGTTATAATATCCCATAGAGATTCACACATTATGGCAATTCCCTTTGCAAGGTAAGGTGCCCCCATTGGAAATCATGACTTCAAAGCTGGAGCAAGGATGGACAAAAAAATCAGCATGTTTGGCAATCCTAGGGTAAATGAAGTTATGAGTGCTACTAGAATCAATGAGTATTGTAAGAGGGAGTTTTTTGAAGAAACTGTAATGACCCCATTTTTAATAATTGCATAGCAGGACAATTCCATCAATCCTACTAGTTCCCTAGGTTGGGTGGAAACATTGGGAAGTTAATAAGGGAACTAATAAATGGTGTTTAGACATTAGAAGGAATAAATATTTATTTAATGGATTTAATTAAATGAATTCAATTGAAAAATGAAATGCCTATGGAGAATGGAGACACATGGAGACTATGGGGCCCACTCAAGCTAGAATTCCTATGTTAAATGGCATCCTCCTCTTGCAATCTCGAATCTAAGGGAAGCATAATGTTTTTGGATGGATTATAAGGTTAATATAATTTTCCATATACTTTATATGATGAATTTGGGATGAATTTTAACTTACATGGGGAGAGGAAGATCCAAATGGGAGTTTCATGGACACTTGGCTAGATTCCCCTTACATTTATGATATCTATGACACCAATGATGGATATTCTATGACAGTTATGACACAAGTCAGATCCAAAGGATTAAATATGAAATATATGACATGTCAAGTCGAAATATACCATCCAATAAATCTCTCATGTGATTTTGGGAAGTTCAATGGGCTCCTACTCAAATTTGGGGAAGGTGGAAGGCTAGGAAAGAGGGGACACGTGTCAATTCATGAGCACACACCCTAATTCGACTTGGATTGAGTTTGTGGATGGATTGGGAACCTTATAAGGCTAATTAATTTTATAAAATACACTAATAAACCAAGAGAATATTTTTTTATCATTTGATAAATTGTCATTTGTGAATTGTGAGAGCTAGTGGATGACTAGTTTTCTTACCTTAGCCAATTTCGAGGGTGAAGATTCCCATCCAAGTTGGTGTTTGGAGAGGACACTCAGGTATTTCATGGAGATTTAATGGAGTCTTATTTTCAGGTTTAAGCTATATGAAATCATGTGTATTCTTCTATTGCGGCACTCTCTCTCAACTATTTACAATTTTCACAGCATATTCATGCCAATGGAGGGATTGCGCTTTGGGTGAGCTATTGATATCTTTGGGGAAGTCTATAGTTTCCACTATTTGATGTTATTATGTATATTATTATTATTTTTACATCAAAAATACTCTCAGTTCTAAATACCCAAAATAATTCATGTAAAAATATTGAACAATGAAGAAATAGTGTCATTTCCCCAGTATCTTGTTGTGAACCATTGTAATGATGATGATTTCGAATTGGGAGAGACTTTAATTATCCATTTATAATTTTAATCAGTTAAATATTTTATTTTATTCATTCTCACAAATTTTCGAGTATAAATTCCCAATATTTGTATGTCAAAATGACTTTTAATAAGCAAACAATGACCATTTCCACTCTATTTTGATATATGCCATGGTAATGCTTATTATTTCAAATAGAGGAATATATTTCTAATAAATTTATGATGGATGGAATTTAATTAATGTTTTTTTCAAGTCTCATGTTCAGTACTTAAGCATTGGAATCCATTTTACTCATTTTTGTTGCATTGGGAGAAGATTTGGTGTGTTTTCCCCAATGGTCGAAATTGTGACTTGGGAGTTGTTTTGGAAAGAGTCATAACAGCCTGTATAAAATAAAACATGATGCATATGAGACTTTTAAAATTTACCTTGCACATCCCCAGACTCTTTTCATAAATTCAAGTGACTTTGGGATCATTTGTGAAGCCATTTCCGACAATTACCCAGGGGGAATTGGAGCCCCAATTTGCTAGTAAAGAATCCTACTTTGAACAGAACATTAAACAATTCTGCAGAAGTAATTGGGGGGTAATTAAACATCTATGAAAATAATATTTAATTTCTAATATCATTCATGTACCTTCATAGAAAATTTTGGATCATTTGGGCCAATTTGGAGGTCTAGACATCAAAACTAGTTAAGCTCAAAATTGGGGAAAACGTGAAAAAATTGGTCATTTAATAAAATTTCAAAAAGGGACATTACAGTGGTATTAGATCATGATCTTGGCACCTGATGTGGTCTGATATTTATGAGTACAATCATTTATGGACAGCCATTATATATTGAAACCAAAAGTGCTTTTGTTGAAGAGGAAAAACAAATAAGAGAAGAAGGCAATTTTTTGGGGAAACTTTGACTAGGGATGAAAAGGAAACCTCATATGATCGTGAGGAGATAATAAAAATCATGGAACCTATCCTTTAAGACATGAGCAATAATATTATGAAAGGATTCAAATTTTTTGCTATCCAAAGTTGGAAAATATATATTGAATTTAAGAAAACCAAGGGGGAAAATGCATCAGCTTACTTGAAGGAGCAAAAGGAGAAGACCCATGAACCACCTAGTTCTGAAATAGGTGAAGTAGAATAAGTAGTACATGAAGAGGATATAAATTCTCTCCCAAGTGACTCTAAAAAATATGAAGAGACATCAAATAAGTATGAAGAATTTTCTATTGAAAATACTAAAGATCATTTTGAGACACATTCTACCTTGGATATGAAACAAAGAGCATCTACTGATGGATGTTTGAACTATGAATGAGTAACTATTGATGGGTGCTCACAAATCTATGTTGGCGACAAATAGATCAGATTTCAAAATGTTTCTGCAAGCCAAATTTCTAGTAAACATGAAAATGAAGACCTTGTAGCAGTTGAAGAAGAAACAAGATCAACTTCCCCATCACCACTTGAGCTTCATGAAGTTGGTCCAAGCAAGAAGGAAGAAGATGAGGAGGTTCATTTGCAAGAGCCTCATTTTCTTGAAGGGTCCTTAAATATGAATGAAAATAAGATCCAAGAGGTCCTTATCATATTCCATGACACTCAAACATTGGTATCAAAGTCTTGTTGGAGAGCTACTTCCTTGGAGGAGCCATCCTTCCTTAAAGACATGGAGAAGATTCAAAGAGAAATGTGCAACATCAAAGGTAATTTCATGTCTTTGATTTTTGATAGAAAAAATGTCATTGAGCTTAGTGAATGGTTACATGAATCTTACTTGAAGAATAATGAAGCTATTCATAAGCTCACAATTCAAAATGAGCAACTTCTTGAAAAGTTGCAAGACACTTGTTTTTCCTCCTATGTTTCAAATTGTCAAATGGTAGATTGTTTTTAGGATTCTCATGACATGGTGGATCATGAGAAATGTGGAAATTTGAATGTGTTTGATGTGTTTAAATATGCACTTGAAGAGATCCAAACACTTGATGCGGTGGAAGAGGAACTTGAATTGTCTCTTGATGAAGGTTATGCAATTTTTAAAGAAGAGCATGATTCCTCTACATTGGAACCCATCTATGACAAAGGTTTTACACTTTTGAAGGAGCTGCATGATACTACCATATGGATCCTTCCCATGATGAAACTTCTGCACTTTTTTATCATTTGGGCGAGTTAGTTTATTCTCCTACATCCTACAATTCTATGTTTTGCAGCATTATTCTCAATGAATTATGGGTGAAAGGGTTCTTTTTTACAGTGCCACATGAGGAGTATGGAAATCCTATATTTACTTTTTATGATGGCATGGTTGGAGAAAATTATTATTTACATTTTCAGCAACATCCTTTGTTGCATTATGATGATACACATCTACATGGATGCACCTATGATATGCATTTGAGTCACTTGAAGGCTCATGGTTTTTCTTGATCAGCACTTGGTTCATTTGATGTTGGAGGAACTTCATCCGACACTTGGGTGAAGAGGGATATGATTGAGGAACATTATTATTGGAATCAAATTCCTCTGTTATTTCATGATGATATAGATATTCATGGGTGTATTGATGATACTTCTTTGAGCCACTTGAAGTCTTCATGTTTTCCTTGCTCCTTATTTGGTTCATATTTTGGTGGAGGTTCTTCATTCACTTCTTGGATGAAAGAACACATGGTTGATTATAATGATGCACATTATATATTTCGGAGAAGCATTATTGGACATGGGATCCTCACTTATGTCATTGGACATATTTCAGTGGCCATTTTATGCTTGTGTGTATGGGCCACATGGTGATCTACTTAGTTGGATGTACAATCACTTTCATGATTCTTTGATGAGGTACCTTCTTGATGTACATTTGTATGAAGTTGTTATGTACTTTCATGATATATATTTTGTACTCATTATGTTTGGAAGGGTGCAATTCCATAAATGGGATCCTTGAATTGCTTTGTTTCATCTCACTTGGAGTAGCAGTTCAATTGTTGGTTTGAGAAAGCAAACCAACCTTCAGTTCTTTGAGTTCATCTTTGCAGAGCAGTGTTCATGTTTCCTATGTGGAGTACATTTTAAGAGATGGATTCAATTTTCACATTCTTGGTGTTCATGGCATCTCATCATAGTCATTTCACACCATCCATGTATCAGGATCATATGGGACCCTGGGATCATTTTTGGTCTCATTGGTTTCAATTTTGGGGGTAGCATTGGAGATTTATTCACCACTTGAGAAGATGATTGTAATCATAGCAGTGAAGAAACAAGCATGGTGGTTCCTCTCTGATATTTTATTGGAATCTTAAGCAATTCAAAGTTTGGTAAATCAGTACCAAGTTCAAAGAATTATACAGAAGCAAAAAAGGGCTGAAAGTTCACAAAAGGTTTCCAAAATATGGAGGTAAAGATTATTTGCAAAAAATTGGTTTTTATAGATTTGATTAATCCTTTTGTTATTAGTGGTGATGTTATAGGATATGTCAATATGCACATTCCACATCTCTTTACTTTTGGGAACACAAAATTGCAGTACATGAGTTCCACTACTAAATTGCAGCTAAAGAAAATTAATGAGTAGAACCATAACAGAGCACTTGGTGCAAAGGAAGGAGTACCAAATGAGGATTACACTTGGGAATATGAAATAATATTGCAGCATACTGTTGCTGCCGCAACTTTTCCTCCCCAATTTTATTTTTCTTAAACTCTGGGACCCCTCCTCATCATTTTGCTTGGATTGATTATTTGTTAAAGCGTTTTGAAGTTGAATGCCCGCTATTTTGTATGCTTCGTTCAAGTTTAAGTTTGGGTCGGGTGGTCTGTTTACTACCCATAGAACATGAATTTTTGCCTTAGCGAAGGAAAAATGTTTTTGGGTGCAATCGATCCTTAACGCTGTTGGTTTTCGCTTTGGATCGGGCCTCTTTCGGAAGATGCTGAGCCTCAACTCACCCGCCGTTGCGACTCCTTGATCAAACTTTCCGCCCGATTGGATTTTCATCCGACGCCCGATTCTTTTGTTCAGACCGCCTGCTCCCAAGTTTTTCTCACCCACCGTTGCGGCTCCTTGATCAAACTTTCCGCCCAATTGGAGTTTCATCCGGCGCCCGATTCTTTTGTTTCGATCGCTTGCTCCTAAGAATCTATTTGCCCGCCGTTGCGGCCGGGAGAATAAAGTCATCCCCGATGAGAGTTTCACCCGACGTCCGACTCATTGCTCTTCTCTCCCATCCGTGTCGCTCAACCTTTGCATCATTCGCCGTTGCGGGTGGTAGAGCAATCTAGCCTCCGATACTCTCCTCTCCAGCGCCCGGTTGCCTTTATCGCCCGTATTGTCACTTACCTGGTTCTTATACTCCTCCGCCGTTGCGGCTCCTGAAGCCTTTCCCCATCCGATGTAGAAGTCTGTTCCCGCCCGATCTAAGTGTCACCCGACCATCGATGTATTTTGCCGCAAGTTCTTGCCCAGATGAACCAGGCCAGCCCCTTGTGGATTTATCATTATGGTTAAAAATTTTAGATGCTTAACATCTCAATTTAGTGGATAATGCACCAAATTTGTATGCAGAGAGAAACCCATAGATCGCTGAAGCAACGTATCGCAAAGAAAAGGACAACATAAACGAATGACAGAGGCACCGACGAGGCATTTTCAGCAGTTACTATTAGAAAGTAAACGCCTGTGGAAATGATGGGGAAAACGAAACGACTAGAGAGGAAACTGAATCATGAAGGGGCCTGAAAGATCACACGCGGAGGGCAGCCCAAGAGACAACATTTGTAGTTTAAATAAAGGGGAAGCCTGACTGAAAAGGGGATTTTTCCCTTAGAAAATTTTGTAATTGTTTGCTTGTAAGAGGAACTACTTCGTTTTGCTAAGAAAACTGCAATTTTCTCTGCTGGAAAGAGTAAAGAAGTGGAATGTACCAATGCAATTCGATGAATAATGTTGAAGAGGAACTATTTCATTTTCAGCTGTATTTCATTTGCTGTAAGAATATTTGATGTTTTGAACCTACGTTCTTGTTAAATGTTCTTCAGTAGTTTTCTGGGATATATTTTCACTAAGAGCAATAAATGTTGTTATAGAATGATCGGCTATCTGGTTATTTGAATATCTGTAAGCGTTCATGTGCTTTAGGAGAAGTATCAGCTATATGTGATTTTTCTTACTGTATGTGATAACGTATTGCTCAGCCAAAATGATAACCATGCTCCCTAGGGATAGTGTAGATAGTCAGCTTATTTCTTTTGTATTCGGTTGAATGCTTGTGAGCAAGACGAGAGGTGAGAACCTACGCATCACTTTGTGACCGCTCCCTGCTTTTTGACCACCCTGCATTTAGTTAGGCACTTGCATATCATTTCTTTAAGTCAAAATACAAAAAATCGGTGGGCCGGGCTGCAACCAGTAACCCTTTAATTTTGTTTCTTGACCTACGGTAGCCGGACCGCAAACCGGACGGATTCCCTATTCCAAACAGTCAACGGGCTAGTTGGAAACGTTGATTGGGGAGAATCCCTTACTGTTGCCGCCTGCGAATTTCCAGGCCTCAACACATACAAATATTAAATTTCTTTAGGACAAGAAATATGGGGTGGGGAGGACTGTAATGTCCCCATTTTTAAAAATTGTATAACAGGACAATTCCATCAATGCTACTAGTTCCCTAGGTTGGGTGGAAACATTGGGAAGTTAACGAGGGAGATAATAAATGGTGTTTAGACATTATAAGGAATACATATTTATTTAATGGATTTAATTAAATGAATGCAAGTGAAAAATTAAATGGCTATGGAGAATGGAGACACATGGAGAATATGGGGCCCACTCAAGCTAGAATTCCTATGTTAAATGGCATCCTCCTCTTGCAATCTCGAATCTATGGGAGGCATAATGTTTTTGGATGGATTATAAGGTTAATATAATTTTCTATATAATTCATAATATGAATTTGGGATGAATTGTAACTTACATGGGGAGAGGAAGAGCCAAATGGGAGTTTCATAGACACTTGGCTAGATTCCCCTTACATTTATGACGTCTATGACACCAATGATGGAGATTGTATGATAGTTATGACACAAGTAATATATGACATATATGACATTTCAGGTCAAAATATACCATCCAATTGATCTCTCATTTGATTTTGGGAAGCTCAATGGGCTCCTACTCAAATTTGGGGAAGGTGGAAGGCTAGGAAAGAGGGGACACATGTCAATTCATGAGCACACACCCTAATTCGACTTGGATTGAGTTTTTGGATGGATTGGGAACCTTATAAGGCTAATAAAGTTTATAAAATACATTATGCAACCAATAGAATGGTTTTTTATCATTTGTGAATTGTGAGAGCTAGTGGATGACTAGTTTTCTTGCCTTAGCCAATTTCGAGGGTGAAAGATTCTCATCCAAGTTGGTGTTTGGAGAGGCCACTTAGGTATTTCATGGATATTTAATGGAGTCTTATTTTCAGGTGTAATATACATGAAATCATGTGGATTCTTCTATTGCAGCACTCTCTCTCAACTATTTCCAATTTTCACACCATATTCATGCCAATCGAGGGATTGCACATTGGGTTAGATATTGATCTCTTTGGGGAAGATTATAATGTCCATTATATGATGTTATGATGAATACTATATGTTTTTCATGTTCAGAAGAATATCAGTTCTAAATACCCAAAAGAATTAATGTAAAAATGTTGAACAATGAAGAAATAATGTAATTTCCCCACTATCTTGTTGTGAACCATTGTAATGCTGATGATTTCGAATTAGGAGAGCCTTTAATTGTCTATTTATGATTTTAATCAGTTCAATATTATCTTTTATTAATTATCATAAAGTTTCAAGTCTAAATTCCCAATATTTGTATGTCAAAATGACTTTTAATGAGCAAACAATGACCATTTCCACTCTATTTTGATATATGCCATGGTAATGATTATTATTTCGAATGGAGGAATATATATATGATAAATGTATGATGTATGGACTGTATTTAAGGTGTATTTCAAGTCTCATGTTCAGTACTTAAGCATTGGAATCCATTTTACTCATTTTTGTTGCGTTGGGAGAAGATTTGGTGCATTTTCCCCAAGGGTCGAAATTGTGACTTGGGAATTGTTTTGGAAAGAGTCATAAAAGCCTGTATAAACTGAATCATGATGCATATGAGACTTTGAAAATTTATCTTACACATCTCCAGCCTCTTTTCATAAATTCGAGTGACTTTGGGATCATTTGTGAAGCCATTTTCGGCAATTACCCAGGGGGAATTGAAGCCCCAATTTGCTAGTAAAGAATCCTACTTTCAACAAAACATTAAACAAGTTTGATTAATTAATTGGGGGTTCATTAAAAATTTATGAACATCTTATTTAAGTTCTAATATCATTCATGTACCTTCAGAGAAAACTTGGGAGCATTTGGGCCAATTTGGAGGTGTAGACATCAAAACTAGTTAAGCTCACAATTGGGAAAAAAGTGAAAAAAAATTGGTCATTTAATAAAATTTCAAAAAGGGACATTACAAAAACCTCTGAACCACATGGTTTGTCAGGTGGTGACTCTGGATAATGCATGGATAGATATCTCTGGCTGTTCGTCTTGAGCAGGAAGGTCAACAAGAAGTTGTTGAATGTCACCCTCAGCATCTACGAGATCTTGAGCATCATAAAAAAAATTAGTTGCAGGTGGAGAATCCACATCCAAGAGATGGAGCTTTTTCTCAGCACATCAATGTCCCCAAGTGAATTTATTTTCACAATCATAACAAATCCCTTTTCCATGATGTTCCCGCATCTCCGCTATCGACAAATGCTTGATAGGAGTGGTTCTAGGAGCTGGTAGAATTTGGGGTCATTGTGGAACCATATTTCTGAATGGAACAAGAGTGGATTTGGAGTGTTGTTGAGCCATGATATTGTCCTCTTCTAATTTAACAAAACCTAGAGCTTCCATCATTGTGTTGGGATAGAACATTTTCACCTCGGATCGGATTGCATCCTTCAGACCACTAATAAAATAACTCGGGTAGAATGCATTAGGAAATCCTTCTGTGTGATTGGCCCATTTCTCAAATTTTCTCCGATACTCCCTCACAGTGCCAATTTGGTGAATTTTGGTGAGTGCTCTTGTGAATTCATCAAAATAATGAGGGCCAAATAGTTGCAAAAGGATTTGGAAAAAATCTAACGAGTTTGGCTCTACATGAGCCTTGATGTACCAACGGAACCATTGAAGGGATTCATGGTCCAAATGAAAGGATGCAAGTGGGACTTTATTGACATCAAAATTGTTGTGTGGACTGAAATATTGTTCCTTTATGGTTGTTTGTATTGAGCAGGAAGGTCAACAAAAAGTTGTTGAATGTCACCCTCAGCATCTACGGGATCTTGAGCATCATAAAAAAATTCAGTTGCAGGCGGAGAATCCACATCCAAGAGATGGAGCTTTTTCTCAACACATCGATGTCCTCAAGTGAATTTCTTTTCCCAATTATAACAAATCCATTTTCCATGATGTTCCCACATCTCCGCTATCAACAAATTCTTGATAGGACTGGTTCTAGGAGCTGGTAGAATTTGGGGTCGTTGTGGACCATATTTCTAAATGGAACAAGAGTGGATTTGGAGCGTTGTTGAGCCCTGATATTGTCCTCTTCTAATTTAACCAAAACTAGGGCTTCCATCATTGTGTTGGGATAGAAAATTTTAACCTCAAATCGGATTGCATCCTTCATACCACTAATAAAACAACTCGGGTAGAATGCATTAGGAAATCCTCTGTGTGATTGGCCAGTTTCTCAAGATTTCTTCGATACTCCCTCACAGTACCAGTTTGGTGAAGTTTGGTGAGTGCTCTTGTGAAGTCATCAAAAGAATGAGGGCCAAATAGTTGCAAAAGGATTTGGAAAAAATATAACAAGTTTGACTCTGCATGAGCCTTGATGTACCAACGGAACCATTGAAGGGATTCATGGTCCAAATGAAAGGATGCAAGTGAGACTTTATTGACATCAAAATTGTTATGAAGACTGAAATATTGTTCCTTTATGTAAATCCATCTAGTCGGATTATCACCATTGAAGCGAGGAAAATCCAGCTTCAGCCCACGAAAATTGCTAGAGGAAGAGAACCCAGTGTCTGCAGAAGTCTCAGGCTATTGTCGGTTGTTCATGGGTGAATCCTGAAGATGGAGGCCAAGAAATTTTTGATCCAGATATTCGAGTTTGGACTTGATGGCGGCAAGTTATTCTTCCATTTTTTTATTTCTCCAGCACAGGTGACAACCATAAGCAATTTTTTTTTTGAAATCAGTAGATAAACAAAAACGGAAAGGGTTTTTGAAAAGGAAAATTTTGAGTTGGAAAAATCTTGGGGGGGAGTGGGGAAAACTATTGGGGTTTTAAGGGGTTTTGGACACTTTCTTAGGGACAGGAAGTAGAAAAT
Organism: Pseudotsuga menziesii; assembly: GCA_001517045.1. Classification (NCBI taxonomy): domain Eukaryota; kingdom Viridiplantae; phylum Streptophyta; class Pinopsida; order Pinales; family Pinaceae; genus Pseudotsuga; species Pseudotsuga menziesii. The sequence goes on along the minus strand of LPNX010660163.1, from coordinate 204,273 downwards.
GAGAATTTTAGAGGCGGGGTGAAGGAATTGGAAAATTTGTCAGAGAGGGATAAGGAAGCAGAAATGGGAAACGAGCAGCATGGAAATATTTGAAGGCGATTGGGTGAGAATCAGAAAAGTTATGGAAAACACTAAAAATAGACAAATGTGGAATTTCGGTCTTCAGGAAGTGGAATTTGGGATAGGGTCCTCAAGGAATAAATATGCAGAATGGTATTACGAGAGTTACAATGAATTTTCAAGGTAAATGGAGATAAATCAAAGAAGATATGGCCAAAAATCAGTTTTTTGGGGGGTTATAGTGATTTTTTTTATGGAAATGATCTGTGACGGTTCTGGAAAGTTGCTCTTTATCAACTACAAATGGAGGAAATGATCTATCATGGTTTTGGAAAGTTGTGCTTTATCAACTGGAAATGGAGGAATGATTTGTGGTGGTTCGGGAAAGTTGTGCTTTATCAGCTGTATATGGATATGGACCCTAGGTATGTTCATCTTCCTAAAGGTTCAAGGGATTCACTGGGCCACCAATTTTATCTAACGACTTATGTATTGGGGGAGTACCCCTCACTCCATGGCTCAGGTAAAACTGATAACCACTTTGCCAAAAATGACAAATCTTGGTTTACCTCACAGGTGGGAACTAGCAATCAAGTAGGGGTCGTTTCCCTTTTCGCTTGGAAGGTCCTCTCAATGGCCATCTACTTTGGGATTCCTATATTACTCCTCAGAATGAGTTTTAGGGTTATTCCCAAGTACTTCCCATAGTTAAGAGGATAGGGTTTATTCCCTAATATGAATGAATAATACCACTGCAAGAAGAAGAACTACTGCAATAATCATGGCGCTAGGAAGCACTACAAAATGAAAAATAATTGGCAGAAATTTCACCCAACGAGCCCAATAAAGTGCTCTAATACCAGATGTGAAGAACCTCCAGCAATAAACAATGAGAATGCACGATATAACAAAAATATTGGAGCACAAAAGAGATTTTATTGATCGTAGGCCACTTCAAGGGGGTAACCTCTTTTGAGCAAGCTCAATACAAAATAACTCTTGGATGCCTTAATTAGCCTCAACACATACTTATATACTAAGTATAACCTAAACAACTATTACCCCCCATTAATGTGGGATAATACAACATATTAACTGGCTGACTTAACAACTATTACTTACTCCCCATGACTGTGGGATAATACAACTTACTAATGGGACGACTTACAAATCATATGTGTTTGACAAAATATACTAACAGAATAAAGAGGAGGGTTGACATGGTTTCTTAATAGAGAATGATTGAGCTCCATAATCTAATATATCTTCTAAAATATACAATGATTCACAAAATATAATAGAAGCAAACTCATGAGAGGAAACTAACATCGAATCCCCAACAACAATTTTGAAAGAGACTTGAGGTACTTGATTTTTCACACCAAAATTGATGAGAACAACTACAAGCATGACTAGAGGCTCTTGAAACTTAAAATTCAAACCAAATAAGGTCATATCATATCCAAGGGTGTGGAACAAAGGTTCCAAGTGCTCCACTGAGATGGTAGATGCATAATTTTCTCCTTCTTCAACAAAACTCCGAGTATTGGTACAAGTAATCATGTAGGAATTGTTGGAAGATCTAGATCAATGAAAGTGAATGGATCAATCCTAAAATATTATATTTATTCCAAAAAATCCAAAGTATTACTTTTCTGCACACAAGCAACAACATTAGAGAGAGAGAGATATTGAATTCCTCTTCATTTTCTGAAGCAATCACTGGCAAACTTTGCATAGAATTTAAAATAGAAGAATCATTGGAGAATGCTTGAGTCGAATGCAAGGAGAGTTTTTATTCAATAACATAGATTCAAATTTCTTCTTCTAGATCAGATATAAGAGAAGACGAGATATCAGAGATCTCATAAACTTCGGGATCAACAGGAGAAGGAATCACTCCAAGGAGACTTTCTTCAATTCGAATTGATTGTGTTGAAGATTCAGCTTCTTCTTCATCTTGAACAACTTCATCATAGAGAATAGAGGCCGAGAATTTTGAAGAAATAAATCTTGTGGTGCTAGGTTTTCTCTCCAAATTGCCATAATGATCCTCCTTGTGCTTTCCAAAGGTTTTATCCAATTATGTCCAGAGATCCTTTAGGTATTCAACGGAATCAATAAGGTAGCGCAAGATTGGAGAAAAGGCCAGACATTGTTTCAAAATCTCTATCACCATCATTTACCTAGTCATTCTCATCTTCATAAGACTCTTTACCAAGTCCAATAGATACCTCATAGCGACCTTGTATCTTTAGAGATGAAATCATCTTCAATTTCCACTCTAAATATCTTGTGAATGGAGTCAGAAGAGGAACTGATAATCTCAAATCCATATTGAAGTTGTACCTATAAAATATCACTGCAAAACAAAAAAATTTGCAATCATATGTCAGTTCAATCTTTTCCACCTCGACATGTACAATTTCTCAGAGACCGTCACACATGGATAGACTCTCTAGACATAATCCAGAGGGAAAAATGCTATGATTCCATGATTTATGTGGAAACTCAGTTGCTTTGGGTGTACAATGGAGATCAGACAAGACTTGTTGCTAGTCTGAACAAGGCTTTGATAACATGTTAAATTTGTGAACCATTGATCTACATGAAAATGTGAGCAATTGAGAAGTAGAGTTATGAAGTGGAATATCAAATACAACGTACACTGAACAAGACAAATTTGAGACAAATCTGATGAGAATTGATCAGTTAATTACAACATTAATCTATGTTCATTAATCAGTAATAAAATGGTGTTACAATACATATAATTTCAATTCCATGGATAGGATTCGAATCTACCAACTCAGACTGACTAACTAGATAACTCAGTGCATGGCCTCCTTCTTGCAGATCCTCAATAGGTGATCCAGACCAATATTGTTTCCTTGGCTTTAACACCACTTTAAAAGAAAACTCTTTAAATAGCAGAAGCCACTTATATATATGTCTTCCCACACTAACGTATTAACCAAATACTTGATTTTTTGTTGGTTGGGGTTAAGCAACTAGTTCCGTTGAAGCCTATTCAATACCCTCGACACGGGAACATTAAGAGTCACTCGGCATTTAAAATTCAGTAAATAATTTAAATAATTTTGTCACTAACTGTCTAAAGATTAAGTTGATCATTCTAATTCCTTCCCAACCCAATCAGTTAAGGGCAGTTCGGAATTTAACTGGGAAATTATTATTGATAAAAAAGAAATCCATATCGAGTCATCCTCTTTTCAATATGCGTTGGCTAACTTACCTCCTCGAAGTTGCAATGTCTCTGTCTCTGAGAGGCTTTCTTTTGCTCAATGTAATTTTGCTTTATAGACCTGCCTACAACTGCCTCCCTTCTCTCTTTGGTCGGGGTATGGGTCAGTGTAGTGAACTCCACATCCTACTCTTATATAGTTTTTGACATTAAATTAAGCTCCCTTGTTCATCCTTCATGTTCAGTTTTCACCATAGTTTATGGCAAAGTGATTATTCGTGAGCATAAGGTAAATGGATGCACCCACCTACCTATGGAGACTAACCGTTAGATAGAGACTAAGGCATTTCCCAGGGAAGTTCCAAAGTCATATTTCCAATGTAGGAATGAGGTTATTTTGTGAATTATATTGCGCTCACCAAATCATATAATAAGGGGGGGACCAAATCCATGCCACGATATGGGACACAATATAAGTGGAATAAAACCTACCTCACTACTACAACTGGCCCTACTGAACAAATTCTATCCATGTACAACCCAACGAGTGCTACAACACAACTATCCCCTACTATCACAACATTGTTAAAAGAACCCTACAATTATCTAGGTGCAGGGTCAGGCCAAAGGCAAATGGAAGGTTATCTCGCTAGACAAAAGGTAAGTAATGACCTTCTAGCTCAACAAATATGATCTATCTATAGTGCATTCTGGAATCACCTGGTAACTATAGACAATTACAATGGTAACTCTAAAAAGGTATAAATCACTACTGGAAGCTCACTAGTCTAACTCCACATGTCTAAATCAGTCTACAATCATTTAACTAATGAGGTAGATTGGAAAAGGTGACGCACTCCCTTCATGCATGCATAACTAGTGCTAAGCTAATTTAAAGTGATCTAATTGATTGTAACTGGAGGTTGACTCAGCATAACTACTTACGAACCACAACCAACTAATGGAGGTTGCTGGTGGCACTCAGAGTGGGCTCCTATAATGTAGGGATTGGCACCGGTTGTACTAATGGAACCAATTGTACCAATGGAACTAGTGACATCAATGGCACCAGTGGCACCAATATTCATGGTGGCACCAAAACTCCAAGAAGGTGATAAATAAACTCCTAAGTTTGGAAATATAGACAAATATACTATATTGTGCAAAGGAGGATTATTAATCCTAACACAGAGGAATTAACATACCGTCCTAGGGTGTTTCAAATCTCTTCCAGGATTTATTCTAGACGAAATTCCTGGGGAAATGAATACAACCTGATCCAAATCAGGGTCTGAGAGAAATCTTACTTATCAAGGTTGAATCTCTCCAACCATTCCTTTAGAAAGACCTTGGCAGAGTAGAAATATGGACCATTCTCAAAAACCCTATTTTTATCCTTAAGTTTATGAAAGATAGCAGTGAAAAAACATTTAGATCCCAGTTAGAGTTTGAAATGTCCTATTGGATTCCAACAATGTTGGATCCACTTGAATAGATCTCTTTTAGTAAGCCTAAGCCCTGAGAATTTTCCAAATAGGGCATGATCCTTAAAAAATTGGGTGTTTGAGCTAACCCTATTAGATTGGATAACATATGTTGGAGCTATCGCAAACCATGGAATGAATTTTATTGGATCCCATGACCAAGTTTCATTTGGATGGGATGGGTTTGAATCTATCGATTTTTCTTTGTGGTTGTCTTGCATCCTTTGCTAGTCTCGCATCGCTACCAACAAATCTAGTGCTGCTTCAAATGTTGATATGGAGAAGTTTACTCCTCCCCCTATATATCCATGAATCACATCATGATAATACGGGGGGTTTCCCCCCATGGGCTATTGGATCATGAGGGCATCCAATTCAAAGCCATATGAGACTATCACGACCCTACTTGTGGCGATCACAGTCGGTTAAAAAGTTTTTCTAACAATTGGCAGCAGCAACAGCCTTCAACTAGAAGTGATTACACATGAAGAATTCACAGATCCAAAACTCAAATAACATTTAATGCCATATTATGGATATCAACATACTTAGTTGAAAATGTATTTGTACATTGAATGAATCTAAGCTATATCGAACCTATAGTTGAAATAAGTATGTGTATTTCACCTTAGATGTATTTCAAAAGATAAATGTATTCCTTAACTGAGTACAGGGATTTGAAGTGTTACATAATATTATTGATTCCTATAATCTATTTGGTATATACCTTTAAGGATATCCAAAATATTCTGATAGAAGTCTTGAGTATTTTTTTCACATATTAATTGCCTTGGATTTTTCATAGAAAAAACCACCTTGTCAATTCTCCCCTAGATATGGACCTCATTAGAGTGTTGATTTTCACTAATATATTATCCTTAGATTGAATTACAAAATAGGTAGTAGATATGGCTTGGTATACCGCCCATTGTTCTCAGCCATTAGTAGAGAAATAACAATCAAATTATAGTAGAGGAAATATTGAATAAAAATACGTAACCATTTTGGAATGTACTCATAGTGTGGTTTTAAAAGGTAACGATATTACTAACATCGTTGGTGATGTTAGTAATATCGTTTCCTTTTAAAACCATAATATGAGTACATTCCAAAATGGTTACTTTTTTTATTCAATATTTCCTCTACTATAATTTGATTGTTTTAACTTATGCTCCTTGCCCTTATTATGTTTGATAGTAGAATCAAACTCACACATAAATTCTAGCCATATTATTTTCCTTGCATTCATATTTTGATTCTGAAATAAATATTTTGGTCCATTATGATCTGTTCTCAATTCAAATTTTCTTCCCATAATATAATGTCTCCACATTTTTAATACATGTACAATAGCAACAATTTCCAAGTCATGCGTGACATACTTTTTTTCATGTTCTTTAAGTTTTCTTGATTCATAAAAAATCACATGTCCAGATTTCATAAGGACTCCATTAATTCCTTCTTGACAAGCATATGTGCATACCAAAAAATCTCTATTTGGATAAAAAATCTTGAGTATTGATGTACTAGTGAGTAATCTCTTCATTTGCTAGAAAATTTCTTCACACCGTGGTGTCCACTAAAATTTAATTCCTTTATTCTACAATGATGTAATTAGATACGCTACTTTTGAGAAGCCTTCAATAAATATCTTGTAGTATCCAACTAATCCCATGAATGCAATTACTTCTGATACATTCCTGGTGTAGGCCATCCCATAATAGCTTCTATCTTCTCTGGATCCACTATTATTCCTTGTTCAGAAATGATATGTCCCAAATAGTGAATCTACCTCTGATAGAAATAAAATTTACTTAGCTTGGCATAAATATTATGTTCTCTTAACACTTTTAGTACCAATATCAATAGCTACTCATGCTCTTCTTCTGATTTTGAATAAATAAGAATGTAGCTAGTGCACTTTTTAACTCAAATATTTTCTGAATATTCCATTCATCAAACACATGAAAGTAGCTGGTGCATTTCTTAACTCAAATGGTACAACCACAAAATCATAATGACCATATCTGGCCCTGAAAGCAGCCTTGCTAATGTATTCATCTTTTATCCTCACCTGATAGTAACCAAATCTCAAATCTATCTTTGATAAAAATCTTTCTCCTCTGAGTTGATCAAATAAGTCATCAATTCTAGAAGGATATTTATTCCTCACAATGAATTTGTTCATGTTTTTGAAGTCCGAATACAAAACCTTAGAGTTCCATCCTTTTTATTTACAAATAACACGAGTGCTCCCCAAGAAGACACACTTGGACGTATATGCCATTTCTTCAACAATTCTTCCAACTACATTTGTAGCTCTTTTAACTTAGGTGTACTCATTTTGTATGGAATTTTAGAAACTGGGGCATCTCCAGGCATCAAATCAATAGAGAAATCAGTATCTCTATTTGTTGGCAATCCTGATATTTCTTCAAAATCATATGCAAAACCTTTCAATATTGAAAAATCCTATATAGTTGAGCTTTTCCACTTTTTTTGTTCTTTCACATGATCTGCATGCAATCGCTGACATATTTTTCTGAATCATATGTTTAGTTGTAAAGATGGAATTTCTCTTATGGAAATAGGCCTTGGAATGCCTTTCACTATATTTTGTTGTCCTTCACCCTCAAGACAAGTAAATGAATTTTTGTGGCAATCTTATACCACATGGTGTGCATCTAACCAATCCATTCCAATCAATACATCATATGAACCAAGTGGTATTATATTCATATATGCAAGAGTTCTCAGTCCATTCATATCCAATGGACAACCCTTTACCAATTCATTAGTTTTCCTTTTTGTTCCAATAGCCAACTGGACCATCCACGTTATATCGTGCTTACTTTTATTTAGAAGAAATATTTCAATTAAACTAGGAGAAATATAAATATGACTTTCTCTAGAATCAATGAGAATAATAATAGGTTGATTGACAATTTTACCTTAGGGGGCACCTGTTTTAGCTCAAATCGGTGCTTCTATATTCATTACGATAATTCAAAAGAAAACACTCAAAGTGTCATGTCACTATTCTCTCACAAAAGGACACTTATGGGTGGAAGAGCCCATGATTTGACCCTCATTGATGACCTTGATCATTGATAGTGAGAACTAAACATCATCTCTTTCCATTCTAAGAGTTGTATGGAGAATTCACACTTTATACGCTAGCAAGGCGCAAATCATTCGCAGGTGTTCTTGACAAAGGTGTGAATACATAAAAAAATTGTACATTCGCACCTTTCTCACTATCAATGCAGAAATCATTCACATGTTTCCATTGGTCAGGGTGGGAATTCCCTATAATTTCATGAAAAACAATAAAAATTCAAAATAAGGGAACTGTGGAAGTTTTACAAACTAATTTTTCCAGTTGCAACTCCCTGAAACACCTAGTAACTATTTCCAACTATTTCCTTCAAACGTAAAAGGGAAATAAAATGAACCAAGGGGGTACATCCAAGATACCAACGGAATATTGAAGAAATCACTCACCATCACATCCATCCTTATCATCCATCAGTAACTCATTTTGTCGACCCTTACATCACTGAATATTGAAGTTGCTACCCTAAAGAAGCTTCACCCTTATATATCTAATGGATCGGAATGGCATCGTTGGAGTGCATGGGAAGAGAGACTGAAATATTTATGTTCGATAAGGTTTCATACATTGAGAAGGTGTATCTTGTAATTATTTTACTGTTTTAATTGATATTTGACATATTTCCCTCCCCCAATCGTGTGTTGATTATGGTTGTTTTTTGACATAAAGAATGTGTTGTCATTTATATTGAGATTGATTAGCTAACTAATGTTCTTCTCGTACTTAAATTCATTTACATTCCTTTTTATTGTCAAAATGTATTGAAGAAGGTTGGATTTGTTTGTTTTGTAGTTGTAATTGGGAAATAAGGAGCAAATTTAGAAAGAGACAAAGGAGCAGCTTGGATCAACCATCGAGAGAGGTGTACACATCTTTTCTCCCTAATCTCTTATCTAGTTTATATTTTCTTATTAAAGTTTTTGTGTGGTATCATGTGTGTATAAGAGTCTTATATTCCTATAAACATAGTCATTTAGGTTAGTATCACCCTAATTAGTACCTTAGTGATCTTGTCCTAGGCATAGGATTAAATTTTGAACAACAATGGTCGATACAATATATTAGGGAATGATGGATTTCATCAATGTATATTTGTCCAAACATTATGGTTACATTATAATATCATTTCCTAGTATAAGATTCTAATTTTCCTGCAAACATAGTCATTTAGGTCACGCTCACCCTAATCATTATGTTAGTGATCTCACCCTAGTCATAGGATTAAATTTTGAACAGCAACAGTCGATATGATATATCAAGGAATGCTAGGGTTTCATCAATGTACCTTTGTCCAAGTAATATGGTGATGCTAATTATATCGTTTCCTTTTAAAACCATACTATGAGTACATTCCAAAATGGTTACCTTTTTATTCAATATTTCCTCTATGATGTTTCCTCTATAATATTTTATCTCAGCCATTAGTATGTACAAATCTTATTTAAAAACCAGAACTATTGAAGTTTTCATAGCAATTGCACATTACCTTCTAGTAAAACAAGAATTACAACAGGAAAATATACAATAGAAATATGAAGGTTATAGAATGGAAGATAATGGAATTCTTACGTACAAAACCAGAATTTATGCTCCTAATTCAACAGAATTAAGGAGAATGGTAATGAATGAAATGCATAATGTACCATATGCAGGGCATCATGGATACCAAAAGACAATTGCAGCAATAAGAAGTCAATATGTTTGTCCAGGAATGAAGAAAGATATTGCTAATTACATATCAAGGTGCATTGAATGTCAAAAAATAAAGGTTGAGCATAGACATCCATCAGGATTGCTTCAACCATAGCCCATACCTAAATGGAAATGGGATGTGGTGACCATTGACTGTATCGCTAAATTTCCTAGGACAAGAAAGAAACATGATTGCATCATGGTGGCGGTGGATAAATTAACCAAAGATGCTCACTTTATACTAGTCAAGTTAACTCATAAGGTAGCTAATATAATAGAAATTTAAATGAAAGAGATTGCCAAGTTACATGGGATACCAAAGGCAATAGTTTTAGACAAAGATCCAAAGTTTACTTCAAACTTTTGGAAGGGATTATTCGAAGGATTCAGAACAAATCTGAATTGAAGTATAACATATCATCCACAAATAGATGGATAGATTGAGAGATTCAATCAATTTATTGAGGACATGTTAAGAATGTTGTGATGGATAAGCCATCAAAATGGGAAGATTACTTATATTTAGTAGAATTTGCATACAATAATGGATATCATGCTTCTTTGAAGATGAGTCAATTTGAAGCCTTGTATGGAAGAAAGTGCAATACTCCAATTAGTTTGGAAAATCCAATTGAAAAAGTAATAATTGGGCCAGAAGCACTCATAGAAATGGAAGAGTGGATGGTAAAAATCGGGACGAATTTGAAAGTGGCACATGAAAAACATAAGATTTATGCAAATAAATAAAGACCAATAAGAGAATTTAAAGTGGGGGATCATGTGTATTTGAAAGTTGGACCAAAAAATATTTCTTTGAAATTGGGAATTTGTCCAAAGATTGCAGCCTGATTTTGTGGGCCATTTGAAACTTTTGGATAGGATAGGACTTGTAGCTAATGCATTAGCATTGCTTGGTTGTTTGTGTGTGCATAATGTATTTAATGTGTATTTATTAAATAAATGTGTTCATGATTCTAACCACATAATTGATTCGAATTTGATCCAAGTGGAACTGGAAGGAGATATTCTGGTACAGCCACTCCATATCCTCGATCCAAACTTACATTGTCGAGGAACAAGGACATCAGTCAGGTAAAGGTCCAATGGACCCATTATGGTACTAAGGAAGCAATGTGGGAACTCAAGGATGTAATACAAGAGGCATATCTGCAACTATTTTGAATTTTTTACCAAAATTATGGAAATGTACATAATGTTGATGATGCACTGAGGAAAGTGCATAAATTAATGGGGAGGGGAATGTAATATCCCAGTTTAACCCCACAATGAAAATTTGTAAATATTGATGTAAAAATCTAAAAGCTGGAAACAAATGGTCAAAATGACCAAGACTATACTAAGATGTATATTTTGATATTAATATGAAAATATCTAAATGGATGCATGGGAAGAAGGAAAAAAGAAGAGATGGGAGACTATGAGACCACAATTGGGAAAGTTCGAGTGTGAATTAGTTTATCCCCCTAACCTTATAAAATTAAACCAAGTTATTAAATTATGATTAAGAACCATACTTTAATTAATCCTTATCTCATTAACTTAATAAGGGGATTAAGGTGGGAAAATGGTTCCTTGTCGAGTGGCCACATGGCCAGCTGATTTATGTCTATAAAAGTGAGTTTTCCAATTAGAGAGGGATTGTGTTCTTCACTACTCCTCCACCATTTCGAATTTTACTTCTTAGAAATCACCTTTGGAAGCCATAGCCTGATACTATAACAGATAATGAGAATGGCATGGATGTACACAAATTCTACATGCCATTAACCTGGGTAGAATGGTGAGATAGAAACCTAGCCTACAGCTTGTGCCCTGGAGTCCAAAATTTGGAGACTTCATGCCCATCCTGTGTTGTGTTGGTTGTGGAGCATGATCTACTAGATTCAGAGATGTTATTGTTCAACCGTGTTTCTACCCCATTTTTACTATACACTCGTCTCAGCATGTGGTGCAAGGACCAACAGGGGTTAAGGGGAGAAGCCCTCGTAAGATGTTTTTATGATGTTTGTTGGCCAACAGCTTTCGAGCCCATGGTATTGGGTGACCCATTGTATTTTCCCATGGTAATTCCCCTATAAAAGGAAATCATTGTAATACGATTATGTATTGTATTGTAGCATAGTAAAAACTAATCTCTATGATTGTGTGGGAGAGACTGTGAAAGAGTGAAGTGGAAGTGCAACAAGGTTGCTGCCGGTTGTATCCATTCATTTTGTTGGATGGTATAATAATAAAGGACTATCAATTTTTATGTGGGCGTAGCCCATCTTGGGTGAACCGCATTATATCTGTGTCTCTCTTGTAATGTGTTATAATATTTTCATCTTGTTTATTGTTGATTGTTATTTCTATGAGATCCTATTTTTCTAACAATTGGTATAAAATCCAAAAGGTATATTTGGCCTGTAAACTCACATGAAAGAAGGGTTCATGGTTCGAGTGGGATCAATGGAAAAAGAAGGAAATTTTAGGCTCGAGAAATTTAATGGCCAAAACTACAACTTATGGAAGATGAAAATTGAGGACTATATGTACCTAAAGGATCTATACCTAAAGTTGGGTGGAAAAACAAAACAATCAACGACTATGAAGGATGAATCATGGGATTTTATTGACAGAAAGGAAGTGGGAACAATAGGTTGTTCTTGGCTTCGTCAATGGATTTTAATATTTCAAATGAAAAGACAATGGAGGGTGTGATGAGTGCATTGGCTAAGCTCTATGAAAACCCTCGACTTCCAACAAGGTATTTTTAATGAAGAGTTTATTTAATATGAATATGTCAGAAGGTGGATCTGTTGCTAATCATTTAAATGAATTTAATACGCTTACTAGTTAGATAAGTTATGTAAAAGTGAAATTTGAAGATGAGGTTAGGGATATTCTAATATTGTGCTCATTGCAAGAAAGCTAGAACAACTTGGTCATGGTTGTAAGTAACTATGTCCCTAGTTCAAACACTCTTAAATTTGATGATGTTGATGGTGTTATTCTTAGCAAGGAAATGCAAAGGAAAAGCACAGGTGAGTCATCATGTAATGCATTGACCATGGAAAGAAAGGGAAGACAAAGGGAGAGAGGAAGGAGACCAGGTAATCACAACAAGTCTAGAAATTGAAGATCCAAGTCAATACTGGGAAAGATAGAGTGCTGGAACTGTGGTAAGAGAGGAAATTTGAAGAAAGACTGCAGATATCCAAAGCAGAAAGGAGATAGGAAGCAGGAGACTACTCAGGAAGAAAATGTAGCAGGTGATGTGTTACAAGATGTTTTGATTCTTGCATTAGATAATACTAGTGATTACTGGGTGGTAGATTCAAGGGCTTCATGTCATGCTACACCCCATAGGAAATTCTTTCATGATTATGATCTAGGTGATTTTGGACATGTTTTATTGGAGGATAATGAACCTTGTAAAATTGTTGGAATGAGTAAGGTACAAAATAATGGAAATCAATGGCTACTAAAAGGTGCAAGGAATATTCCTACTATGAAAAGAAATACAATATCAAAAGGGTAGTTGGGAGATAGTGGTTGTTTGTCTACGTTTGGAAAAATGTGGTGGAATATCACTAAAGGAGCACTGATAATAGAAAAATGAGATAGGATAGGTACGTTGCATTTATGTCCTCATAATACTGATTATTCTATCTCTGTAGCTTCCACAGAAATAGGTGCAACAATATGGCATCATAGACTTTGCCACATGAGTGAGAAGGGGATGCATATTCTCCACTCAAGGAAATTGCTTCCAGATTTGAAGCAGGTAAGTTTGGAATTCTGTGAGAACTGTGTTTACGGAAAATAAAAGAGAGTTAGATTTCTCAGGGTTACAAAAGAAGAGTAATACATTAGAGCTTGTGCATAAAAATGTATGTGTACTGACTAAGGTACAATCTCTCATTGGATATCGCTATTATGTTACTTTTATTGCTGATGCAACTAGAAAAACTTGGGTTTATTGCATTAGACATAAATGTGATTTGTTTGCTACTTTTAAGAAGTGGAAAGCTTGGGTTGAGAATGAGACAGGGAAAAGGAATAAATGTATTAGATTTGATAATGGAGGTGAATACTACATCAAGGAGTTTGATAGTTATTTTCCATATGATGGGATTCGTAGAGAGAAGACAGTACCATGAACACCATAATAAAATGGTGTGTCAGAAAGGATGAATAGAACAATCATGGAGCAAATAAGGTGTATGAGAGCATACAGGGTTTCCCTTACAATTTTGGGTTGATGTTGTAGTTATTGTTGTTTAATTAATAAACATGGGGCCTTCAAGTGATTTCGTTGGTGGGATTTCAAAGGAGGCATGGACATGCAAAATGGTAAAATACTCATTTCTGAGAACTTTTGGTTGTGAAGCATTTGTCCATATTAATAAAGAAAATATAACAAAGCTTGAGGATAAATCCAAGAAATGTACCTTTATTGGATATGAGGTTGATGATTTTGGTTATTTCTTATGGGATAATGAAAATCACAAAATAATTAGTAGAGATGTAGTATTCAATGAAAAGGTTATGTACAAATATCAGCTGCAGGGAAAGAAAGAGGTGTTAAATTTGTGAACCATTGATCTACAGGAAAATGAGAGAAATTGAGAAGTCTAATTATGCAGTGGAATATCAAGAACAATGTACACTGAACAAGACAAATTTGAGACAAATATGATAAGAATTGATCAGTAAATTACAACATTAATTTTCATTAACCCAACAGTAATACAACAATGTTACAATAAGGAGAATTTGAATCATGTGGATAAGATTCGAATCTACCAACTAAACCTGACTGATTGGCTAACTAAGAGTGTCTAAATCACTGTGTGGGAACCACTAGTATAACTCCTGATGTCTAAATCAGTCTTACAATCAGTTAAAATATTTAAACTAGTTAAACTAATGAGGTAGGTGGAAAAATGTGCCACTTCCCCATGCATCCATGAAAAACTAACGCTAGACTAACTGAGAGTGATCTAACTGAATTTAACTAGAGGTTGACTCAACATAACTGCCTACCTACCACAACCAATTGATGGAGGTTGTTGGTGGCACTCAGAGTGGGCTCCTATAATGTAGGGATTGGTCTCAGAGGCACATTAACTCATGCATGAACATGCAGTAAGTGGAAGTTAACCTATATATGTGTTCCCCACACNCCCCCCCCCCCCCCCCCTTAATCATAGCTTGGACAACTTGGGCCCTGGCAACTAGGGAAAAAGTCAACCATACAATATAATGAAAAATAAAAACTGCTTAATAAACTAAGGAAAATGGGGAGAACCTCATGGGAACCACCCCCCCTCAAAATAAGCAGTGAATTAGGGAAACAAGCTATATTTAAGAGGAAATTTTCCTCTTTGGGTAAAAACTTGTAAAATTTTGCTGCAGTTTGCAGCTCTGTGGAGAAACCATGCAGAATCATGGTTCTTCTATGCATCAACATCCTGGGACTATGCATGTGAACCTTTCCATCTTATTTCGATCTGTTGAATGTTGATTTTGTCTCTTCTTTTTGGAGGAGGAATGGAATGATCCATTTTTTCTTCAGTGGGACAAATTGTGGATCATTCGTTATCATCAAGTAGCATCTTCCTTGAAATTTGTTGCACCACTCTATAGGTAATGAAGCTGTGTGAGAGAGTGAAACATATTCATTCTGATACTGGGACCTCATTTTTCTTCTATCATCTGGATCCCCAACATCATTCCCAGTTGCTTCAATGAAATTTTCATCCCATTTAGGCTTCTGATTCAGAATAGGAGATGGATATGGATCTGGATCTTCTTGAGGTACAATCTCAATCTCAATATAATGTTGATCTTGTTCCTCATATTCTGAAACTAAAATCTTAGACACCATATCATTATCTGCAAATGGAGGTGAAAGAGAGTTTATACCTCCCCTTTTGAATGGATGTTGATATTGTGTTGGAGTTGAGTATGTCAGAAAGTGTGAGAATTCATATGCCTTGGAGGAATGGTTTGCAACACCCTTCGCTATAATCTTCCCAGTTGAGATATTTGAGATCTCCACTGAGTCTTGACCAAAAACAACTTTCTTTGGCGAGCCAGTATGTGTCATATGATAAATAGACAACAGATTTGTTGCAAGAGAGGGGACATAGAGAACATTCTTGCACTCACCATGATGGATTTTAATAGAACCTCCCCCAGCAGCTGGTATTTGGGATTCATCTCCCATATGAATGTTAGGTCCTCGTGATAGATTGATAGTGGTGAACGATTCCCTGGAGGAAACCATGTGGTTGGAAGCTCTAGAATATATCAAGTAAGATTTCGACTGAGTAAGTCCTACCTTCAAGGTATGGCATCTCTCATGATCTTATGTCGGTTGTCCAACATCAGATTTATTTTCTCCTTGTGTGAGGGAAATATTGTTCTGTTCAAGGAATTTTGACAGTTGGTCGATTGTATTCTTCATGCACTGGCTCTCTAAATGAAATCCTCTCATACAATATGGACACTTAGTCTTTTCAAATTTTTTTTTTCTTGGAACATAAGGCTCCATCAGAAGATATATGATTCTCGTTTGGCTTCATATCAGTGGCTCTGAGATCCTTCTCTCTATTCTTTCCTCTTTCTTGTGCATTGTTTGAGTATGTCATCAAGAGTGCTTGATTCTTAAAGGTTTGAATCACTCCCATTTGAACCAATTTATCTTTCTCTTGTATTAAGGACTCAACAAAAGCATCTAGAGAAGCCATCTTCCAATTAGGGATGGAATCTCTTCCGGAATGGATTGTAGAGACAAAGATTGAGTACTCAGATCCAATATTGCTCAGTAGTGTCAGCACAAGCTTCTCATATTTCCTCTCTAATTCACATTGTTTGCATTGTAGTACTAGTGACTTGTATTTTGTGAATAATTGTTGATATATTAGACATTGTTGGGTTGTAGATCAATGAGCTCATTCTCCAAAATATGCCCTCGAAGCTCATCTTGTTTTCCAAACAAAGATTCAAGCTTATCCCAAGCTTCCTTCTAAGTCCTTAGTCCCTCAAGCTGGAACAAAAGATCCTGGGAAATATGAGTGCACATGAAGCTAGAGGCCTCATCAAGTTAATTCAAAAAAAAATTCTTCTCAAGATACTATTGGGGCTTAGTTTCTCTACCCATTGTCATCCTAAACAGATCAAGCTTGCACAAGGATACCTGCATATCTGCCCTCCAATCAGTGTAGTTTAAGGGTGTAAGGATTTAAGGTATGAGAGATGAATAATCCATATTTATGTATGTTGAACAGTCAATTCATCAATAATCTATGTAGATACCTGCAAACAACACTAAAATAAACAATTCAATTTGCAATCATGCCAGTTTCAAGCCTTTCCTCCTCAACATGTACACTTTCTCAGAGTTTGCCACACCTGGATAGACTTATTTGGACAGATTCGAGAGGGATCAAGGCTATCATTCCAGGATTTATGTGGAAAGTCAATTGCTTCTGGTGTACAATGGAGATCAGACAAGACTTAATGCTATCTTGAACAAGGCTCTGATACCATGTTAAATTTGTGAACCATTGATCTACAGGAAAATGAGAGCAATTGAGAAGTAGAATTATGCAATGGAATCTCAAGAACAATGTACACTAAGCAAGACAAATTTGAGACAATTAGATAAGAATTTATCAGTAAATTAGGGCATTAATCTTCATTAATCCAATAGTAATACAATGGTGTTACAATAAGGAGAATTCGAATCTACCAACTAAACCTGACTAAATGGATAACTCATTGTGTCTAAATCACTGCATGGGAGCCACTACTCTAACTCATGATGTCTAAATCAGACTTACAATCAGTTAAACTGATGAGATAGATGGAAAAATATGCCACTTCCCCATGAAACCATGCAAAACTGGAACTAGACTAACTGAGAGTAATCTAACTCAGCATAACTGCCTACCTACCACAACCAACTGATGGGGGTTGCTAGTGGTAGTCAGAGTGGTCTCTTATAATGTAGGGATTGGTCTCAAAGGCACATTAACTCATTCATGCACATGCAGTAAGTCGCAGTTAACCTCTATGTGTGTTCCCAACACTCTAGTACAATAATAATGTCTCCCTAAGTTAGACAAGATGATCAAATAGACTATATATCGACAAGGGAGGATTATATAATCCTAACAAGAGGAAAAGGAAAACACAAAGTACACAGTTCTTGATCAAGTAAAAGAAAATGAAGTTCCAAAGGAACCAAAAAATCAAGAGCAACAACATGTACCTCAAACTCCTATAAATGTAAGAAGATCTACCAGGTAAGTAGACCTCCTGAACGATTCTCTCCTTCACTGTATTATTTATTGATGACTGATTCTAGTGAACCAAGATGTTATGAAGAGGCAATGCAGATTGAAACTAGAAATAAGTGGGAGCAAGGTATGAATGAGGAGATGGACTCATTGGTAAGAAAATAAACTTGGGATTTGGTTGAGTTGGCTACAAGAAAAAGAGCATTCCATAATAAACAAGTTTACAGGTTGAAGGAAGGAGGAAAGAAGAGGTATAAGGATAGACTTGTGGTAGAGGGGTTTGCACAATAGAAAGGTATAGAGTTTGATGAAATATATTCTCATGTTGTTAAAATGACTTCAATTAGTACTATTTTGATTCTAATGGCAATAGAAGATTTGCATCTTGAACAATTAGATCTAAAAACAACCTTTCTCCATGGGGATCTGGAGGAAGGGTTTTTTATGCAGCAGCCACAGGGGTACGAGGTCGAAGTTAAGGAGAATTTGGTTTGTAGGTTGAATAAGAGATTGTATGGCCTGAAACAAGATACAAGGCAGTGGTATTTAAAATTTGATAAGTTTATCACAGAACAAGGTTATAGTAGATGCCATTATGACTGTTGTGTTTATTTCAAGAGGCTAGATAATGGAAGATATATTATCTTGTTATTGTATGTGGATGACATGTTTTTTGCAGGGTCTAACATGCATGATATAAATATGTTTTAAAGGAAACTAGATAAATCATTTGCAATGAAGCATTTGGGTGTTGCAAAACAAATCCTTGGTATGAGAATAACAAGAGATAGGGAAAATAAAAAATTGACATTGTATCAAGGTGAGTACATAGAAAAGGTGTTGGAGAGGTTTAGAATATAGAATGTAAAACCAATTAGTACACATTTGGCCAACCATTTCAAACTAAGTAAGGAGATGTGTCCCAAGACACATGAATAAATATAATACATGTCTAAGGTTCCCTATTCATTAGCAATTGGCAGCTTGATGTATGCCATGGTGTGCACAAGACTAGATATTGCACATGCAGTGGGATTTGACGTTGTTCTACAGGGGTACGTTGATGCAGATATGGTAAGTGATAAAGACAACAAGAGGAGCACCACAGGATATGTTTTTATTGTAGGTGGACCAACATTAAGTTGGATTTCAAAACTACAAAAAATTGTTGCACTTTCAACAACGAAAGCGCAGTATGTTTCTGCTATAGAGGCTAGTAAAGAGATGATTTGATTGCATAGGTTCATGGAGGAATTGGGAAAGAATCAAGAGAATAAAAGGTTGTACAGTGATAGCCAAAGTGCATTCATATTTCAAATAACTAAACGTTTCATTCAAAGACTAAACATATACAAATAAAGTACCATTTCATAACATCTGTTATGGAAGATGAACTGTTAAAGTTGGAAAAGATACATAATAGCTAGAATCCTGCAAACATGTTGACAAAGGTAGTAACCAGAGAGAAACTGAGTTCATGTTCGGTTTCAGTTGGCCTTCAAGCATGAAGGTGAAGAAGATAAATTTTCCAAGTCCAAGGTTCAGAGCATAGTCCAGCAAGTGCAGCAACGGTGGAGTTGTTCTTATTAGTCTCCAAGTGTGATATTATTGGTTGTGGAGCTTGATCTTCCAGATTCAGATATGTTATTGTTCAGTCATGTTAGTACCCTAGTTTTATTATACACTTTTCCCAGTAGGGGGTGCGGGGGGGCCTGTGGTATTTTCCCAGTAGGGGGTTTTGATCCCAAGGTATGGGGTGACTCGTGGTATTTTCCCATGGTAATTCTCCTATAAAAGGAAATCATTGTAATACGAATGTGTATTGTATTATAGCATTGTAAAAAAAAATCTGTGATTGTGTGAGAGAGATTATGAGAGAGTGAAGAGGAAGTGCAGTTGGGTTGTTGCAGGTTGTATCCCTTCATTTTGATGGATGGTATAATAATAAAGGACTGGAAATTTATGTGTGTACGTTGCCCATATTGGTTGAACCACATTATATTTGTGTCTCTCTTGTTATGTGTTCTAATATTTGCATCTTGTTTATTATTATTGTTATTGCTCTGCAACCTTGTTTTTCTAACATGCTGGAGCACCAGAAGGGAACTGGATATTTCCTTAGGGACTGTTAATTCAAATAAGGAAGCTTGTTACTGGCATTGTGTAGGTTGATGGGGAAGGAGAGATGAGGATTGGGACATCTATGGAGGGGGTTTAGGCACCAGTCGGTTGCATGAGAATTCAACTGGGTAAATTGGGGATTCAAGGAGAGTTTTTCCCTTGTGGATTGATAGCCTCAAATATGGAGTTTTCTGTCAAAGTAAGTTTTGGCTTAACAAATCCTATGGATGGGAGGAACATCCTTCACATGCAGCCAGTTGGAAAATAATTGCTTAAAAATATAGGTTTATTTTTGTGTATTAATGTCATGGTTTAATTATGTGTTTCCATGTTATTTAATTTATTGTTTATAAATGTTGAAATGCATGGAATTTGTTTGGAATGACTAGTGCGTTCATGTTGTGTTTTTTGTTAATATAATGAATGTATAAACTATTTTAGGTGATCATAATTATTTATATCTGTTGTTAAATGAAATGTAATTGAATAAACAACATTGGTCATGATTGTTAAATTTCAGATATGAGAATTGAGTGCCCCATTGTCTCTATGTTCAAATGAGGTGGTCAGGTACATTACATTTTACTTGATTTTACATTGCAATTTTGGTCCAAGCAGAATTTGATTAACCTTGCAAATCATCTTGGAAAATTTATCATTGTAGATAATTAGATGTTTCATTATGGTGATAAGCGCATGACAAAGGTTCTAGTGGAGTTCAATGTGGATGTAGGTTTGCTAGAGCAGGTGGATATATGTTGGGATGATAGAGTTTTTATCAAAGATTGGATTACAAGGGTATTCCGTTTAGATGCCATCATTGTTGAAGAATTGCAAATTTGAAAAGAATGGTATATGGTTTAGCTCGTCTATTTGGAGGATTATTCCACTAAGGAGTTGGATTCTATGGATGGGCCACTGACCAAAAAATTCCATTTGGACCAAACACTTCTAGAGTTTGATTTTGAGGACACAAATGGATACTTTTCTCCATGTAAGTCCTCAATTTCTTCTCCGAACCCATATTAATGATTGTCCTTAAAAGAATTACAACTTGTGAAGTTAGTTGAAAAAGACTATTCTACTAGAATTAGGGGAAATTCAGTTGTGTTATATGATGGGTTGGGTCAAGACTCTTGTCCAACTTTAGTTTCAAATATTATTGAACCTTGCCAAGTTGGTTTGGCATCTCCTTGTCCAAACCTTTTTAAATATGCTCCTAAGTATGTTGATGAGTTAATAGTATTGAATCTCATTGATTCTAGTCATAGGTCATTCCTAGATCAAAACCCTCAAGGAGGAATGGATGATTATTTAGCTCTAAATCCTTCCTCCCTCATATTTTTTTTGGTGGGGGAGAATGAATCCTATTAAAATTTATGAGTGTATAGATGTTTTCCCACCCTTAGGGTCCAATAAGAGCACAATGGTGATGGATGATATAACATGGAAGGTTCCCTTTCAAGTTTCTTTTGAGAAGTTATATCCATCCTATATTGAAGTTGAAAAATTCCCTATTTTTGTGTTTGTTAATGTGAAAATTAATCCCAATATTAGATCAATTGAACTCACAAAATTGCTTGAAAAACATACATAGATCCACTCAAATTAGAGACTGAAATTGGTGCATCACACTAACTTGAATTAATTAATGATAAATCAGCCAATATTATATAGGAATATGTTGTACATACATGTCATTACATTAGGGATTCAAATGCCTAAGGAAGCAATTTGAATCCTCACAAAACAAGGCTTACTAAAAGTAAAAAAAAAACCCTAGGTGCATAAAACACTTTTGAAACCAGTCAAGGAGGTCACAAATTGGAGGACTGAGGTGTATAAATTGATAAGTAATGGAAAGTGAATATACTCATGCTTTCAGGACATAAGAAGATGGAGGATGAGTTGTGCAAAAAACATGGCATATTCCATGTGACTAGCTTTCACATTTCGCCTTAAAAGTTGCTTAAAAAAAATCAAACTCGGGATAAGGAAGGAATGTGGACTTACTTAACTGGGAAATCTATTGATTTGTCATAATATTATCCAGAATATTATGAGGGCACTCCTAGAGGAATTTTTGGCAAATTTTGACCAAGTGGTGCAAGTGGATGCCAACTAGCTAGTGTAGGACCTTGGAAATTAATCAAAAAGATTAATTATTGTATCCTAAGTATGGGAATGGGTTTTTGGTTATTATAAAACCCCCTCTTAAACCTGAATTATGTGAAATATCAAAAATATATCAAATATATAGGGCATAGAAACAGTACTTAGTCGCCCTTTACATACTGCTTGTTCATGAAAAAGAAGGAAAGATGCAAAACCACATGGGGAAAATCCTCCCTCAAAACATGAACATGATTTTTTTTGTGAAATCTTGTATTCAATAAATATTCACCATATGATCAGCTATCCCAAGCAATGATTTGATATTGTTGAAAGGATTCTCAAAGAATCCCTTGGTGAATATGTTTGCAACTTGCTCAGATGATGCGTAGTAGTGCAGAGCAATGATCTCATCATGCACAAGTCCTCTGATGTAGTGCATATGGATATCTATGTGTTTGGTTTATTGCCTCTGTACTAGGTCTATTTATATTTAAATAGTACTTTGGTTATCAAAATAAATTACTATGGAAGTGTCATATTCGATCCCAAACTCTCCAAGTAAACGTTGTAACCATACACATTAAGTAGTTGTATTCACAACTCCTCTGTATTCTACCTCTATAGAAGAAAGTGAAATGGAAATTTTCTTTTTTACTTGACCAGCTTTTCAGTCCATTTGCAAGCACAAACACGTATCCATAAGTTTATTTTCTATCAAATTTATCACCTGCCCAATCAGAGTCAGTAAAACCAACTAACTCTAGGTTAGATTTTGCAACATAGTGAATGACATGTGTCTTTGTTCCCTGTACAAAGTGTAAGATTAATTTGTTTACCTCCAATGGATGTCATGTGGCTGATGCATATGTCTATATGCTACACTTACTGCATAAGAAATATCAGGTCTAGTGTGATTCAAATAGAGAAGACAGCCAACTAGTTGTGTGTACAAAGTGGTGTTTTCCAAGAGACTTGAGTTTGCCTCTTCAAGCTTGACGCCTGAGAGAACATGACTCTTGCTTAGCTTATAGTATTTCATTTTGAACTTGTTTAGCAGTTATGAAGCATATTTGGACTAATGTACTTTGATTCCAATATTTGATTGAGAAATCTCAAACCCCAAAAATTGGCTCAACAATCCCAAATCGGTTATGGAGAATGTTAAATTTGAGAACCATAGATCTACATGCTAAGATGAGAGCTACTGGAAAGAAATTGTGCAGTGGAATAATTAATATCAATGTACACTGAGCAAAGAACTCATGACACAAATTTCAGATTAATCGGACAAGAATTGCTCATATAATCACAACATTAATCTTCATTCATTAATCAGTAATACAATGATAGTACAATAAATAGAATTATAATACCGTGGATAGTATTCGAATATAACAAATCTAACTGATTGTTTAGCTAACTCAGTGTGGAAAAATCACAGCTGGATCTCACTAGTCTAACTACAAATGTCTAAATCAGTATACAACCAGTTAACTGATGAGGTAGGTGGACAAAAGGCGCCACTCTCCCTGCATGCATGCAAAACTAGTGCTAAGCTAATTGATAGTGATATAACTGAAAGTAACTGGAGTATAACTCAACATAACTACTTACCTACCATAACCAAATGAAGGTGACTATTTGTGGCACTCATAGTGGGATCGTATAATGTAGAGATTGGTCCCTATGGCTTATGAACTTGGGCCCTGGAAACTAGGCCAAAATTCACCCATACAATCTAAATGAAATAAAATACTGCTTAATAAAATAAGGAAAATGGGGAAAACCTCATGGGAAACCCCCCCAATCAAAATAAGCAGGAATCAGGAAACAATGAATTAATTCTTTACACAGAGGGTAGGGTAGTAATGCAGTGTGTTAGTCTTGCCATACACTAGTTCCCGAATGAATGCATGTGAACTTCAATATGCTTCATCTGTTGCTTCTGGACTAGATCACTAGATATCTTTATGGTACTCTGGTTGTCACAATAGATGTCCACTGAAGGTGAAGTGTGAATCTCAAATTCTGTCAATATTCCATGCATCCAAACTCCTTGAATAGTTTCATTTACAACCCCCCTATAATATGCTTCTGCTGAAGAGAGTGCAAGTGTTGCTTGCTTCTTACTGGACAAAAACATTGTCCCAAATCCCAACATAAACACAAAACCTAAAGTGGATTTTCTATCATTCCCATATCCATCCTAGTCTGAATCTGTGAAGCCAATGAGATCTAACTGTGCCTCAATTGTATAATAGATCCCATAATCTATAGTACCCTACACATAGTGTAAGATGCACTTTGTTTCCTTCCAGTGCAGCTCATGCGACTCCTGCATGTATCTAGAAGCAACACTCACAACATAGGATATATCTGGTCTCGAATGTGTGAGGTATAGAAGGCTCCCAATGAGCTATATAAAAAGAGTGTTGTCAACCAAAGGAGTAGAACCACCTTCTTCTAGCCTGATGCCATATATAAATAGAAAAGGAATTACTTTACAGTCTTCCATGTGGAATCTTGTAAGAAAATGTGATGAGTATTTAGTCTGTGAAATCATGATTCATGAATTCTTTCGACTAACTTCGAGACCAATGAATTGTCTCAATAGTCATATCCTGTCATAGCGAATGCTTTATTCAAAGTTGACTTGATGATTCTCAATCCATCAACAGGCTGCTAGTAATGAGAAAGTCATCCACATATAGGAAAATCAACAATAATGAGCCCTCTTTCTTCTGCATGTAAAAATTGCAGACATATTTGCATCTATCAAATTTCTGTGACATAAGAAAGGAATCCATCTTGGAATACCATGCCCTTGGGGCTTGTTTGATCCCACACAGAGATTCCATTAATTTGAAAACTAAGGATGAATCTTCAATTTAACCCTAAGGTTGTTTCATGTAGATATCCTCTTTTAGGTCACCATGGAGGAAGGAACTCTTTACATCCATGTGATGTACCTCCCACCTCTTTGAAGCTTCAATTTCCAAGACTAGTCTGATGGAGTCCATTCTTACTACTGGAGAAAATGTCTCATTGCAATCCAATCCATAGACTTGTGAGTATCCTTTTTCCACCAACCGATCCTTGTACTTGGTTTTGATTCCATCATATTATATCTTGGTCTTGTAGACCCATTTGCACTGGACTAATTTCCTCCCAGAGGGTAATGTAACAAGCTCCCAAGTTTTGTTATATTATAGCAAATCAAATTCCTCATCCATAACTACTTTCCATCTTGGATCATGGCAAGCCTCTTTGAATGTTTGAGGATCTGATCCCATCATCATGAAATGCCTCTCGGGGAGAAGTGGATCTATAAAGGATCGTGCAACATTCTCATTTTGATACTAGGACCTTGTTCTTCTTCTATCATCTGGATTCCCAACAACATCCATAGCTACTTTAATGATCTTTTGGGCCCATTTAGGATGATGAGATGGAATACATGTTGGATCTAGATCTAGATCCTCTTGAGGTGTAATCTCAATATCAAAATCATGTTGATCTTCTTCCTCATCTTCTGAATCTGAAACATTAGACAATAAATTTGTACCTACAAATGGAAATGAATGAGATTTTATACCTTTATTTTCTTCGAATAAAAGTTGAGATTGTATTGAATATTAGTATGGCATGAAGTGTGAGAATGCATATGATTTGGAGACATGGATTGCAACACCTTTCGCTATAATATTCCCAGTTGAGATATCTAAGATCTATACTAAGTTAGGACCAAATACCACTCACTTTGGTGAGCCAGTATGTGTCATTTGATATATAAATAAGAAATTTGCTGCAAGAGAGTGCACATAGAGTACATTTTTGTACTCTCCATGTTGGATTTTAATAGAACCTCTCCCTACGGCTGGGATCTGTGATTCATCCCCCATATGAATTCTAGGTCCTCTTGAGAGATCCATATATGTGAAGTATTCTTTGGAATCAAACATATGGTTGGATGCTCCTGAATCAATTAGATAAGCCTTTGATCGAGAGAAGCTTTCTTTTAAGGCATGGAAGCTCTCATGTTCTTCTTTTTGTTGTACAAATTCAAACCTCTTTGCACTTTGTGGAAGAGAAATATTGTTCTATTCAAGGAGATTTGATAGTTGATCAATGGTTTTCTTCATGCACTGACTCTCTAGATAAAAGACTCTCATACAATAGGAACACTTAGATTTCTCAAATTTCTTCTTCTTCTTGGAACCTGAGGCTCCATTAAAAGATTTTTTATTATCCTTTGGCTTCAAATCAGTATTTTTGGTCTCTTTCCCTTTTTGCTTGCGCATTGCTAGAGTCTCCAGCTAAGAGTACCTTATTCTTTGAGGTTTGAAGCACTCCCATATGAATCAATTTATCTTGCTCTTGGATCAAAGACTTTGTAAAAGCATCTAGAGAAGGAATTTTCCAATTTGGAATGGAAACCTTTCTGGAATGGAAAGTAGAGACAAATACTGAAAACTCTAATCCAATCTTGCTCATAATTGACAGCACAAGTTGCTCATCCTTCCTCTCTATCCCACATTGTTTGCATTGCAGTATTGGGGCTTTGTATTTCAAAAAGAATTGTTGAATAGTCTCGAAACTGCTGAGTTGTAGTGCAATGAGTTCATTCTCCAGAATATAGCCTCTAAGATCATCTTGTTTTCCAAACAAAGATTCAAGCTTGTCGTGTACCTCCTTTGTAGTTTTGAGTCCCTCAAGGTGGAACAACAACTCCCTGGATATGTGGATGCACATGAAGCCGAAGGCTTCATCTAGTCGATTCATAAAATTGGATTTCTTAACATACAGATGGGGTTAATCTTCTCTTCCCATTGTCATCCTATATAGTCCCTTGTTGTGCAAGGATATTTGCATATATGTCCTCCAATCAATGTAATTGAAGGGTGTAAGGATTATGGGTGTAAGAGCAGAATAATTCTCCATTTCATTGTATGTTGATCATTCAAATCTTCAAAATCTACGTAGGTACCCACAAAAAAATCATTGTGAAACAATCTAATTCACAATCATGTGTCAATTCAAAACCTTCCACCTCAACATGTGCACATTTCCAGAGTCTGTCACACCTAGATATACTTATCTAGACATAATATAGAGGGATAAATGCAATGATTCCAAGAATTATGTGGAAACTCAACTGCTTCTGGTGCGAGCATGGAGGTTTCTGAGGTTTGAGTTTTATCCTGAACAAGGACCTGATACCATGTTAAATTTTAGAACCATATATATATAGGCTAAGATGAGATATATTGGAAAGAAATTATGCAGTGGTATAATTAATATCAATGTGCACTGAGCAAATAATTCATGACACAAATTTTAGATTAATCAAACAAGAATTGCTCAAATAATCACAACATTAATCTTCATTCATTAATCAGTAATACAATGATAGTACAATAAATAGAATTGAATGTCGTGGATAGGATTCGAATATACCAACTCTAAGTGGTTGTTTAGCTAACTCAGTGTGGAAAAATCACAGTTGGAGCTCACTATTCTTAATTTGGATGTCTAAATCAATCTACAATCAATTAACTGATGAGGTAGGTGGACAAAAGGCACCACTCTCCCTACATGCATGCAAAAATGGCACTAGGCTAACCGATAGTGATATAACTAAAATTAACTGGAGGATAACTCAACATAACTTCTTACCTACCACATCCAACTGAAGGTGACTGCTGGTGGCACTCAAAGTGGGATCCTATAATGTAGGGATTGGTCCTTAGGGATCCTAAACTTATGCAATTAGGTGTGTTAAGTGGCATATGACCCTTAGGCGTGTCCCCCATACAGTAATACATTGATAATAACCCCCTATGTTAGGAAAAATGACCAAATAGACTAAATTGGACAAATGAGGATTAATTAATCCTAACAGAGAAGGCATGTTTCAATGCATCCTTCAAGGAGGCAATTTCTTGCATGGAAATTACTGTCATCAAGAGGTCATCCACATACAATACAATAATAATTATTGAACCATGAATCAGATTCAAATAGACATTTGGACTAGACTTGCATCTATTAAATTTATGTGATAGGAGAAAGCCATCAATCTTGGCATACCAAGCTTTGGGAGCTTGTTTTAGCCCATATAGTGGTTTCTTCAACCTGCACACAAGAGATGGATTAGTAAAAAAACCTTATGGCTGATGCATATATATATATATATATATTCTTTGATATACCCATGTATAAAGGCACTCTTCACATCCATGTGATGTGCCTCCCATTGCTTGGAAGCAACAATGACAAAAACTAGTCTTATAGAGTCCATCTTTTCCAATGGTGAAAAGGTATCATTGTATTCAATGCCTTAGAATTGGGAGAATCCCTTGGCCACTAAACTTGCCTTATAATTCATAGGAGAGCCATCAACAACAAAATTTGTCTTGAATACTCATTTGCACTTGACTAGTTTTCTCCCTGGTGGAAGATTGGCTAGTTCCCATGTCTCATTCTTCTAGAGAAAATGGTATTCCTCTTTCATGGTTTTTTCCCATATTGGATATTTTGAAGCTTATTCATATGTTTTTGTATCATATTCAATCATTAGATAACACTTCTTGATAAAGCATGGGTCCTTGACAGAAAGGGCACTCTCGGATTGAGATCTAGTTCTTCTAGGATCATTAGGATTTTGAGCTAGTTCCCTAGTTGCTTGAATGGTATTTTATTCCCACTTTGGTCTTGTATGAGTGTAAGGATATGAAATTAAATATTCATTATTAGACATATCATAATCATAAATCTTATTATATTCTTCACTTACAATCAGAGATGGTGGTGGCGAAGAGGATTCTCTAATTTTTGTTCCTAACATAAGCTCTTCTTCAAACTAAACACTCCTTTCAATGAAGGATTTTTGAGTGCTCATGTTGATCATATTATACCCTTTGAAATCTTGTGAATATCCAAAAAATAGGCACTCTTGACTTTTGGGTTCCAAATCCTTCCTCTTTTTTGGTGGAATTCTATCCCAAGCTTTAGAGCCAAAAATCCTGAAGTGTGACACATGAGGCTTGTGTCCACTCCAAGATTCGAAAGGATTGATTCCATTAATATATTTGTGAGGAACCCTATTTTGGATATAGGATGCACACTTGATTTCTTCAACCCAAAAATTTGTTGGAAATTTTTAGACTCCATCATGTAAGTGGCCATCTCCTTGATATATATATTCTTCCTCGCAGCAACATGATTCTGCTGAGGTGTGTAAGGATCAGAGTGCTCCATATGGATACCTGCATCTTCACAATATTGTTTAAATTCAGATTTAACATATTCACCACCATTATCATATCTGAGTTTTAGATTTCTTCCAGACTGGTTCTCTACTAGGGCTTTAAAACCCTTGAAGAGGTCAAAATCTTCTTACTTGTACTTGAGAAAAAAAGACCAAACAATATCTGGAAAATTTATGAATGAAGGTTAGGACATATTTGGATTGACTCATTGACATATGAGGAAAAGGACCAGTTATATCACTATGAATAAGCTCAAGGGGTGGAGTGGTTCTCTCATGACATACTCTCTCATATTTTTTCTCTGGTTGTTTTCCTAGAATACATCCTTGACACGCTCCTTTACAAAAATTGATTATGGGTAATCCTATAACCATATCTTTGTCACATAAATCATATAAATATTTGTAGTTAAGATGGCCAAACCTTTCATTCCATAGCTTGCTAGTTTCATTAGCATGAGTGAGGAGAGCAGAGGGATTTGAGTAGGGCATGAAGTGTGAGAATTTGTACACTTTAGAGCTATGATCAACATAACCTTTTTCTATGACTCTACCATTCGACATTTTAGTGATTTCAACATTATTGGGGGTGAAGAAAACCTTATTAGGTGACCCAGTATGAGTCATATGATAGACTGACAAGAGTTTGGTAGTAATACTTGGGACATATAAAACATTATTGAAGGAACCATGGTCAAGATCTATTCTACCCTTCCCTTTACATTCAGTTTCATAATCATCCCCTAATACAATATTAGGACCATTTGAATCATCAAAAGAGGATAAGGCATCCCTTGTCGATTCCATGTTCCTTGAAGCTCAAGAATCAATGATAAAGGAAGAGGATCTTACAGTTCTTGCAACCAGTGCATGAACTATCTCCTTGTCTTCGAAATTTGATGCCCCTTCCTTCTTATTTGCACCTTCAAGAAGAGAGATGTTGTTCTTTTCAAGAAGTTGATTCAACATATCGATTGGTTTCTTCACCTTTACCTTTCTTCTTCTAGGAATCATTCTTTGAGTTTGAAGACTCCTCATGAGACTTGGACTTGTATTTATTTTGATCATGAGTCTTCTTTGACTTCTTCTTGCCTTTGGAATCCACCTTTGAATCTCCAGCAACCAAATATTGATCTTTGGAAGGCTTGATGGTTCCCATCATGACCAATTTATCTTGCTCATGGGTCAAGGATTGCATGAACTCTGCAAGTGAAGGAATCTTCCCGTTTTGAGATGTCAGTTTTGTTGCATGGAAGGTTGATACAAACACCGAATAGTCAGGTCCAAGCTTTAAAATATAGCCAAGACTAGTTGTTCATCTTTCTTTTCAATACTGCACTGCTTTAACTGAAGAACAAGACATTTGAACTTGGATAAGTTGACTTGTAAGGACTCAAAACTGCTTGGACGCGGTGAGACAAGATCATTCTACAGTGAATGTCCCCTAATTTCTCATGTCTTTCCAAATAAGTTTTGGAGTTTCTCCCATACTTCATTTGGTGATGTCAATCCATCTAGATGGAAAAGAAGGTCTCTGGAAATACTAAGACACAAGAGACCATACGCCTCATCTCTCATGTTGTGCCACTTGATATTATTTTCTATTGCATTGGTATCAACCTCATTTTCCATGATCACTCTAAAGAGGCCTTTGCTCCTCATCAGAATCTCCAGTTGTACCTTCTGTTTGAAGTAGTTGAATGGAGTCAAGATGATATGGTGAGATTGATCCATTTTTTCAGCAATTGCACCCTAAACAGATTGAATGCGCTCCCTAAGAGAGTGATGTTGACCCTGCAAAATCAATAAGAGAGGAGAACAATCGAGATAAAGGAGCTTTGATACCATGTGAAATTTAATCCCAAGCTTAGATCAATGAACTCACAAAATTACTTGAAAAACATGCATAGATCCACTCAAATTGGAGACTGAAATTGGTGCATAACACTAACTAGCATTAATTAATGATACGTCAGCTAGTATTATATAGGAATAGGTTGTCCATACATGTCATTACATTAGGGTTTCGAATTCCTAATGAGGCAAGTTGAATCCTCACAAAAGCAGGCTTACTAAAAGTCAAAAATCCCCCCCTACGTGCGTAAAACACTTTCCAAACCGATCAAGGAGGTCACGAATTGGTTGAATGAGGTGTATCAGTTGATAAGTAATGGAAATTGAATATACTCATGCTTTGAAGAGAGAAAAACATGGAGGATGATTTGTGCAAAAAACAAGGCAGTTGCCATGTGACTAACTTTCACCTTTTTCCTTAAAAGAATTCAAACTCGAGATAATGCAAGAATGCACACTTACTAAACTAGGAAGTCTACTAAGTTGTCAGAATACTATCCAAAATATTATGAAGGCGCTATTGGACGCAGTTTTGGCAAGTTTTGACCAAGTGGTGCAAGTGGATGCCAACTAGCTAATGTAGGACCTAGGAAATTAATAAAAAAGATTAATTATTGTATCCTAAGTATGGGAATGGGATTTTGGTTATTCTAACAGTTAATAAACCTTCTGAAAAGCCCAGTTATTCCCCTATCATTTTTGTTCATCATCATTATGTTACAATTCTAAAAAGAAAAAGAAAAAGAATAAAGGAGGTTTGGATAGGATGGGGAAGACGAATTTGTATTTTGGGGTTTCTTTAGGGGTTTACATTCCTTTATTTGATAGATTAAAAGATTCCAAGGATGGAGAATTTAAGATGTGTCTAATTTCGGGGTTCTTAGAGCAATGCATCCCACTAGGGTTGTTCCTTAATGTATTCTATCTCCTTCAATAGTAGGGGGCTAAGTGGCGGCCCTAAATTTAGAGCCCTCAAGCAATTTTTTAAAACCAATAGATTTGATCGATTCCTTATCCAATAATATATTTCTTTGGTTGTTAAATCTTGTCAACATTTCCTGGATATATTCCCTATTTGGGAAGTGTGTGCTACAAACACAAGTGTCCTTTCTAGAGTTTTATTGTCCATTTGGAACACTCTGATGTTTTCTCTCTCTCCTTTTAAAACTTGTGTTGGAATCCTACTTGAAGGGAAAGTTAGAGGTTTTGATCATGAGATTAATATTTTGATTTGTTATGCCCCTTATAAACATAGGAGATCATTTTGGGACAAACTTGATTCAAGTGGCCTTCTTCATGGCCAAAATTTTATTATTGTTGAGGATCTCAACTTAACCTTGCATTCAAATGAATGTTGGGGTTTGCAGGAGTCTATTGATCTTTTATCAGAGCTTTACCAAAATATTTTTCAAAGGTACAGTTTGTTGGATGTTGCTCCTAACAAACCGTGTTCTACCTAGAAGAATAAAAGGTTGGGGGTGTATGGTATTGGTAAAAGGCTTGACCACTTCTTGGTGTCAGACTCCTTAACTAGCTCTTATTTGAGATACATATCATAGACTATTCATTCTCCAATATCTTATCATAATCCTATCACTTTGCAACTGGATTGGAATATGTATATATTTGAAGTTTCCTTTTAAATTTAATCAAACCCGGCTTAAGGATGAATATTTTTGTAACATGGTCAGAACATCATGGAATAATATGGATATTCCAAGTGGACTGGATGATTTGGAGAAATTGACCTTGAAATTTAAAAATATGAAGAATTTAGTTGTAAACTAGATTGAGCTTAAGGAAGAACAATAAGATTTCTCTGGGTGAAATTGAAGAAAATATCAACAACTTCTTTGTTGGTAATATGACTGGAAATATTTCTCAAGAGGAGAGGTCTATTCTTTTAGAACTTGAAAGCACAAAGAATCATTTGCTGAAATTGGAGGAAGAAGCTTGGCGATTAAAGCGTCAGTCCTTATGGATTGCCAAAGGAGATAATAATTCCAAATTACTCCATAGGAATGTGAGTTACAGAAAAGAAAAAAAAACTTAATCATTATTTGGTATATCAAGAATGATGAGGGGTTTTGGGTCTCTTATCAATGGGATTTAGAGAAGTCTACTATTTCTTTCTTCAATAATCAATTTAAGGATACCAGTTTAGCTAATATTGGTGTGCAAATAAAGGTGGTTAGTCATTATCTTGCTTTATTTACTAGAGAAGAAGGTCTATAGATTGGTAAATCAGTTATTCTTGAGGAAGTGGGAAGTGGGTTCTCAAAATTCACCAAGATAAGTTCCCGAGGAAAGATGGCTGGCCAGTTGAACTCTTCTCCACCTTATTTGATATTATGGGAAGGGAACGATTAGTTGTGGTTGAGATGTCCATAACACAAGGGTATATTTCAGGTGCTTTAAATTCCACTTTTATTTCTCTAATTCCTAAGTGTGATCATCCTGAAACCTTTTTGGACTTTCGGCCCATTTCCCTATGTAATTTGGTCTATAAATTGGTGAGCAAGATCATTGAAAATAGAATCAAACCAAAATTTCAGAGGTTGTCTCTAAAAAGAGATTTGTACTTCTTACCAATAGGAAAATCTTGGATGCTATCGGGATTTCTCAAGAATTCCTTGACTTTGTTAAGATTAAAAATCTAAATGCTTTAATCTTGAAAATGGATCTTTCTAAAGTATACAATAAGATTAATTGGATTTTCCTTAGATATATCCTTCTACACAATGGACTTCCCTTGGAGGTTACGAACTAGATAATGTCGTGTGTTACTTCATCTTGATTTGTTGTTCTCGTCAATGGAACCCCTACAATTTTTTTTAGGTGCTCTGGAGGTTTTAGGTAGGGTTGTCCCCTGTCTCCCCTTTTCTTCTTACTGATTATTGAAGGCCTAAGCACGGTGATTGTTGAGGCAAAAGGAAAGGAAGCTTCACCGACTTAAAAATCTCATATGCTATGCATAACACTAATTTTTTAATTTGTAGATGATGTTGTATTATTTAGAAATGGCTCTTTGGCTCTTTTGTAATATTTCTGTGTTTTGTTCTTCCACAGGTATGGAGATAAGTATGGAAATTTTCACTTTCTATCAACACAAAGTCAATGAAGATATCTTATCTCAAATTTGTTCATTTTTTCTTCTTAAAGTAGAAAGTTTTGATTCAAGGTTTAAATACCTAGGATATGTGTTTATGCATAACAATTATAAATCTGAAGATTGGATGTGGTTGGTGAAGAAAATCGATAAAAGAATCACTTTGCTCAAAGCGATACTGATTGGTATTCTGTATATTAGTTCTCATTGGTTAAAGTGCCTCAATTTATCATTAATCTCATCAAGAAAAATATGTTCCATTTCTTATGGGTTGGATCAAGTACATAACACAAGTTTCATCTAGTGTCATGGGAGAGATTGGCTTTGCCTAAATCTATGGGGGGGTGGGATATCAAAAACTTGAAATGATTTAATATGGACCTATGTATGAAAAGCATGTAGCGTGTATTTTTTCACGGTGGTTTATGGAGCCAACTTCGTAAATCCAAATAACTTAATGGTAAAGTTGTCCTATAATGGTTTAGATCCTATGAAAAATCTATTAGTGGTGTGTCAATTATTTGCTAGGGGTTCATTAGAATCTTTCAATGGATTAATAATTTGATATCGTGGAAAATTGGAAATGGTAAAAACATGTTGGTTGGTATTGATCCATTCATAGGTGACAATGGAAATTATTTTCTATCACAGTCCTTGTTGGACTACTTGGAGGAATTTTGTTGTCACGTTGGATCAGTTTTTTAGACCACCGTGGTTGAGGAAAAACAAATGTTTTTGGATTCAAGCAGAAGATCTAGGTATTCTTGGCCTTTGGGCAGGTGAATGGGATAGTTATATATTGACCTTGAATAGAGCAGGAATTAGATTAAATGAAGCAACAATTAAATTAGTGTAGAGATGGAACAAGATTACAAGGCAAGTAAATGCTACAGACGCATATGATTCAATTATTTTCTCATTGGGTTTGATTGAATCTAAATGGTGGTATTCTAAAATCTGGAAATGTTACCTTCCCATGAAATTGAAGTGTTTCTTCTGGTTATGTCTTGAGAATTGATTGTTGACCTAGGACAATTTGATCCATTGAGGGTGGCAGGGACACAATATGTGTGGTCTGTGTAAACAGAATAATGAATCTATAGATCATATGTCTATTTTATGCAAGTTCAACAAGAGAGTTTGGCACGATGTTTGTGAAGACCTGTTTATTTTGTGGACTTCAGGAACATAAAACATTGAATCCAGTTTCAAACAATGGGGATTGAAGATGGCACAACAAAAAATCGTTACCTATCTTTGTTTGTTGGTCGGTATGGAATATGAGGAATAAAGTGATTTTTAAAATGTCATCTCTAATTCCCAAGTTTTTAGTTTGAAAAGTGTTGGTTTTGATACAGAATATAATAAAGGGAAGAATCCTAGAATGCAAAAATCGATGATTGGTCCTTCTTACAACTTTTCATCTGCAATTGGATTTTGTATGGTGTTTCATTAACTGGTTTTTGTGTTAGTGGTATGATTCTAAAGATCAACAAGAATCATAAATGCAGGTTGTGGATGGGGTGTGGTTATGGAAGCAACACTAAAGAGGAGCTTGTTGCTTTATAGGGATTGCTACATTTTTCCTCCATGAATGGTATTATCTCTCTTCATGTATTTGGCAACTTAGAGGTTATTATTAAACATGCCAATAGTTATCATAACCTACAGGTCTTGCAGCTAGAGCATTGGTGCCAAAGAACAATTTAGGTTTGCTATCAACCCTTTCTAAGATTTCTCTTTCTCACATCTACATGATTTTCAACTTTGAAGTAGACTCCTTGTCAAAGAAAACAATGAATTTCCCTAATGGAACTATGTTCTGGATTTTGTTTTTTGGTATTGTTATTTGGATGTAAATTGTTTAGTAGTGCATAGATACTACATAGATATTGGATGTAAATTGTTTAGTAGTGTCGATAGCGGAACAACAAGATTAACCCGAGTGTAACAAGTGTACAACCGAGATTAATTTCATGGCTGTCTTATCTTGTTATGCTTAATCGTCGATAGGCATTTAGATATTATCTGAGATTTTGGATTTCCTTGAGCATATCAACAAGATTAACCCAATTGTAACAAGTGCACAACTGGCATTCATTTCATGGTCTTCAACAAGTGTACGACTGAGATTCATTTCATGGTCCTCATATCTTCTTATGCTTAAACACATATTGATTAAGATTTAAATAAGCTTCACTTAAGTGGTAGTTAAAGAAAATGTAACAATAATAACTTTTTTATATTAAATAATATTTATTTTATGTTTATATTAATTAGTTTAATGTTTATGTTATACCATAAATAAATATTCATAATAATTAATTTAATGTTTAACTTTTATCTAACATTAACCATTTCCACAAAAGACATTTAACACTAACCATTTCCAAAAAATAATAAGCAAAAGACACACTAAGACACGGTTAGAATTAGAGTCAGGCTAAGGCAGGGGCAAGAACTACATAAACTATGGAAAGGCTAGGGTAAGGAAAAGAACCTTTTATTTTTATTCAATGGAAACTTCCACAAGATTATAAAAAGTGATGATGATGTCGCTCCAGCTCATCATCATGATAAACGATTAATAACAATGCAAATACACCCATTCAAACTCACAATTCCCTCCATTTTCAAAGAAGGAACTCACAACTAAATGGATCTCCGCTACACTAGCAAAATTTGGTGAGTTCTCTCCACCGTTGTGGCGGGAATTGCTCACTTTTAGCCACTCAAAGTTTAATTTGGTTTTTTCTCCGTTCATTGATTCCAAATGAGCTTTATTTATGTAAAAATAAGGGTATGCATCAAAATATATATATATTTCATTTTATTACTATTTCTTTTTTTTATTCATTACTTTATTTTCATGTTATTTTTATTATTATTTATTTAAATTTAAAGTGTTTAGCTGATTTTAAAGTAAGCAAATATTTTCAATGTAGGGTTATTTAGTAGATAGTGAAGACAAGGCATTACCAAATATATGAGGTGCAACAACACGATCGATATTTTCACAAAGGGAAAACTTCTAAGCGATGAAGAAGATGACGAGATTTGTTGGGAGATTATAAGAGGTGTTTTAGTATTTCCAAGATTCAAAATTGAATTTCGTGAGTTGGGTTGGATTTGTAACGACAATATCATCTAATATGGTCATAAAATTATCATCTCTACCAAACCCCAAAATCGATGCGAAATCATTTTTAATGAAAGTTGGGGCTTAATGCTCACAAATGGCTCATCCAAAAAAAAATCTCATCATTTTCAACAATGTCTATGTTATATACGATTTCAATCCGTTAGTAGGGATTCACACCAACCATTACTAATTAAAAGGCTTTAACCCTTGAAATAATTAGTAAAACAACATCATTAGACTAATCAATCAAGGGTACAATAACATTCCCAAGAAGAAGTATGAATAATTATCACCAATAAGTTCCTTCATTTAATCTACTAAAAAATCAGTGACAGAACTTGTGCACCATGTTAATCATCAAAATTTCCAAAAAATTGTTGTCCAAACAATCCTAATAGATCAACTAACTAGACGAACAAGACACACATATCTAATTGAGAAGTCAACTAGCCCAATCTATAACAACAATAATTAGTCTCTATCCATTAAATTAGTCTTTGTCAAGGTAAGCATCAAATGGACACTCGTTCCTTCATGTAGTCTACTAAAAAATCACTAACACAACCTGTGTAGCATGCTAATCATCAAAATTTCCAAATATTGTTGTTCTAACAATCCCAATTGATCGGCCAACTAGACAAACAAGACACACAGATCTAATTGAAAATTCGACTACCCCAATTTAGAGCAACAATACTTACTCTCTATCCATTAAATAGTCTTTTTCAAGGTAAGCTTCATATGGATACTCGTTGCAACACACAATAGTACTCAATCTACATAACTCAGTCGACATATGCATACTTAGTTTCAATAGTATCTTTTAATCACTGATCTGAAAATTCAGCCTCAACACACCCAATAATTACCCAGACCAACTTAATTAAGTCAATGAGACAACTCAAATTGGGTGTACATCCATCGAATTCAACAACTCCCCCCCCCCCCCCCCCCCCACTAAACACAAGTAGCAAGTCAATACAATAGTAAAATTGCAATATAAACATCATCTACAATTGAAACTTAGTCGATTGGTATTTCTGATCGATATTTAATCGACCACGCCAATGGATCAATAGTAGTAAAGAGGATAAATGTACTATTGTACAATGGATGATATACATTTGTAAGAAATCCTCAAATGATTATTCAATTGTTTCCACGACCACTCATCAATCCAAGCACAATCAATCATGCACCAATCCTAGTAGTTGCCATTGGTCCAAAGTTTTGTCTTTCACATCTTTTATGCAAAGAGCAATAAACAAATTTCCACATGTTCAAGAATGTTGATTCTTGGACACATCCTTTCAATCGTTATGATGAGGATGTCGATATGGAAAATATTTGTGTTCTAGTTAAACAAAAGGTGCAAGCTCAAGATCCAATTCATTCACTGGTTCAAAAATCCCATGCACATCAACAACAATGTCATCTGCAATAACATTTTCAAAATCTAGCATAGTATTTTCAACCAATTTCTTGGTGAAGTCATTTGAGTCATATGTAGTCATTATCTCTTTCGGTTACTTAGTCAAGCGATATCCACCTGCAACAAATAGAACAACGATTGATGTAGAGTCACTCTTGTTAAACGATGAAAAAATATCATATCCAAGATTTTCTCTAGGTTGTCTCTACTCACGAATAATCAAAATAAAAACGCCATGTCCATTCTTCCCAAGTCTAACTCTGATATAGCCCATCTTGCTTAATAGTTGAAACCCAATACTAGTATTTGGTTTCTCAAATTTAGGAGAAATATCAACAATAGTAGCCAACAAAGAATGAGAAGGGTTCATGTCACTAATATCATCATTCTTACAGTCAAGGCTACTGACAATATCATCAAAGGAAATAGCAAGGGAAGTAGTATGAGAGACACTAGCAAGATTCTTACCTTCAAATCTTCACAACAATCTTCAAGTTATTGGCTTCATTCTCAAGACCTTGTTTGAAGCCCTAGAAATCTTGAATAGTCTCATCCTTCTTAGTCATACGTAACAATAAGCCAACAAAATATTCTTTCAAATCCTGGTGTTCATCAAATAACTGTCATTAGCTACCTAAAGGGGAGTAGCTTCTTCATGAATCTCATCAACAAAGACCTTCAAGTGGGCAACCTCTATAACACCCTGGTTTTGACCCCATGGTATTAAATTGCATATGATGTAAATATTGTATTAAATCATGGTGTGGAGTTCAAGGAAAAGGCCCCACTATGGGTTTAGTGTTTGATGTTTCGGCAATTGAAATCAATGTCGATGGTTTATGTGCTAGCCAGGCACAATGTGTTTGAGACATCATGTAAAATGCAAATTAATAAAAATACCACAACTACCTATCCGTTGCAACGTTAAAGAGATGGGGGCATGATTTCACAAGGAATAGGGAGGGGGAATTATTCAAACCTTGGGCCTATGGGAAAAATCCAAATGTCTAAGGTAAAACCCATAAAGTTGTCAACCACCCTTTTTGTCTTTTTGTTCCCAATCATCTAAAAGTGGTTGAAGAAGTTATATCCTTGGGATGGGAAAGGCATGGAGGTCAAATTCGAATTTGGGAGGTCACCCATTTTTGGAAAGTGTGTTTTTGACTTGTGGGGCAAGTAAAATCTTGGGAAGGCATGCCCAAGCCATTATGTACCCATGAATTTCATTTCTCACCCATTGTCATGGAGTTTTGGCTCCCTCGCGCAGCAGGAAGAGACTGAGCTCTCTCCTCCACGGTTTGGTTGTCGTTTCCTTCCCTTCTCCATACTCAGAATGCATTCTGGGTGTTGTTGGGGCAAATGGGAAGGAAGGGTCCACGATTTTGGGGTTTAAGGAGGTTGTTTTTGACCATGTGAGAAAGTTGGGAGTTCTCCTCCACATTTTTCTGCATTTTTCCTATTTTCTCCAAGTTGGGAAACTCATTTTTGGGTTTCCAACAAGTGGGAGAAGAGACCCATGAATTTTGGGTGTTGTTGAGTTTGTTTTGGCCATGTAGAGCCATAAACGACTTTGGAAAATCGAATTGTTGTCGAAGGGATGTTTTCCCCATTTTATTTTGCCGGTTGTAATTGCAAATCTTGTTTTTGGCAATGCCCAATGGATGAGAGAATAGATACGCAGTTTGAGGGTTTGATGAGGCCATTTTTATCTCTGTGAAGCCCAAGAATTTTTCCTGAAAACGTATTTCCTCATGTTGGGTTGTTTGCCCCAATTTCCATTTCCATTTTGGATCCCAGGAACATTTTGTTCATATCCAACAATTGTGTATGACCGTGTTTGATTAAATGGGTTAACTGTGTGCTTGATGCAAGTGTGGCTTGGCTAGATAAGTCAAAGGAACCCATGTGTTGTTGGTTAGTTGCCTTAGCATCCTATAAAACCCAATTTCTTATTGCCTTGGCTGGACAGTCTGTGAAACCCAACGATGTGTTGGCTTGACTGTGGATGTTTTGGTTTTGGACTATGTTTGAGCCTGTGATTTTCCTAATGCCTTGTGGAATCATGCCCAACTCGGGGGTGGCAGTGATGATGAGAGATTGATGAGCGCAATGACCTATGGTTGGGTGGAATGTTGGTGACGTAGCTAGTTGCGAGCCAACTTCTTTTCCAGATAAGTATTCTTGTGTATTTAATCTCTTCAATGAATTGTTTATGAATTAAAATGAACATGATGAATGCATGAATGAAATAAAAGTGTTTTCTTCCGCTATAGATTGCAGTATGCATCTGTGTATATTTTTATATTAATGCATTTTATTTTTTTGTTTATGATCATGGGGCTAGATTGCCTAGTTTGACAGCAGCAGTGTGTCGGTTGCATCCTCTCCATTGTCGGTATGAGGGGTGGGGACGTGACAGTGTGGTATCAGAGCACTGGTTGCAACATTGGACCTCAATGGGCCAAGTTGAGCAGT
Organism: Pseudotsuga menziesii; assembly: GCA_001517045.1. Taxonomy (NCBI): domain Eukaryota; kingdom Viridiplantae; phylum Streptophyta; class Pinopsida; order Pinales; family Pinaceae; genus Pseudotsuga; species Pseudotsuga menziesii. The sequence continues at coordinate 162,887 of LPNX010660163.1, read as the reverse complement.
TGGCAGAGGCCGGATCACCCTCTGTGGCTAGCAGGAAGAGCAACAGATAGGAGAAATTTTCAAAAATTTCTCTAAGTGTTGGAAATTGCATATCGGCTATGTTGGCCAAAGGGGAGCTCACACATTGGCGTAAAAGAAGATTCGAACCGACGAAGAAGAGGAAGAATTTTTTTGAAATTTTTTCTCTAAGTGTTGAAAAATCGAAAAAATCATAAAAATGTCGGCAAGATTACCAATACATCAGCTGAGATCTTTGAAGTGGAGTTGACACCTGTCGGATAAGATAGTTGTGTTGAGCCGATACGTCGGCATGAAAGGCAGGTTTCTTCCGATGCAGCGGAAGCTTCATCGGAAGTGATCTTGGAACATTTGTCGACGCAGCAAAGGGTTCGACAAGATTATGCCGATTGAACACAAAATCGAAAGGTTGTTGTCGAAAGAAAGTGTGGGATTTATCCGATGCTGTGGCAGAAAGAGAAAGATGGAGTTGATGCATATCGGCAGGATAAGGGGAATTGACCCGGTGTGTGGCGGGTAGAAGTTCAAGTTTTCATCGAAGAAGAAGAAGAAGTGTTAGAAATTTCTGCGTCGACAAAGAAAAGAATAATTTCGCCGACGTCTCATATGGAAAGTGAAACGTTTTCCGCAACAGTGGATGGAAGTGAAAAAGCTTTCCTCAACGGTGGAAGACTTGGCCAATTTGACGATGGATGAAAGTCAAAAATTCTCTCCACAATGGCAGTAGAGTTGGTAAGTTCTTGCAAAGAATAAAAGCAAAAATTCTTTCCGCAACAACAGTAGGAGGGCCAGTTTTCCAATCAGGTGAAACTTGAGAAGTTTTCCAATACGTCGGAAGAAAGGTAAAAAAAATTCCGCAACGGCGGAAAGGATCCATCGAAGGAAAATTGGAAAATGTGTTGAAACGCATATTTTCACAGGTTTTTAGTGGGTTCTGTAGGGGCCAGAAAGATGAAGAATGGCAGCGAGGTAAGCCAAAAGGGGGCGATCCCCCTTGACCCCCGTCGTCCCCCTGAGACAGTCGGTTGAAGACGATAAGAAGATAAAGGAAGGAAAAGAAATGTACAAGGACATTTCTATAAAGCAGAGTCAAGGTTGTATTCTGATGGAGAGGAAGTTACCTTGGAAGAAGAAATTATGAAAGCAAAACACCAGTATGTTATGAATGAAGGGACACCATATGAAGATGGTATTGAAGTACATTTAGATGGTGTATCCATGTAGGTTGTGAAGCATAGGATGGATGCTTGAGAAAAGATGGAATTGGGCCATTGACAGGGGATTATGTCCACTGTTGTGAAGCTGAAAATTTGGGTCAGGAAGCAAGGTTCGTTCCTAAAATTTGTGCAGTAGACCCCAGGCAGGTCATAAGTCAACTGTGGTGGAAGTTGAGGGGGATATTACTGAGCAGATTGTTTTGTTTTGATTAACCCACTATGTCACCCCTAGAATTTTTGAGTTGTGCACTTTGAAGAAGTCAAAGTATAAAGGATCATGGTTAGTCCAACTAGCCACTGGAACCCGGAGGAAAGTTAGTGAGGTGGTAATGAAATGTCCATTGGTCATGGGTGGGTTAGTAACTTATGCAAACCTGAATGTTCTGCCACTTGGATCCTATGATATACTCATTGGAAGGGATTGGTGAGAAGCACATAGAGCAAAGCTTGATTGTTACAACAAGACCTTTGAAGTGCTTGGATGAAGAAGCAACCTAAAGGTTGTGAAAGGCATTCCAGAAGTGATCTTTGGAAGGAATTCTTCAGCGATACAGCTGAATAAGTTCTATGGGAAATGTTGCAGAGTATATGCACCTCATGTTTTGGAGGTAGCAGAGAATGATACTCCTAGGTTGGAGGGATGTCATGTGTTGCATGAATTTAGGGATTTTTTCCTGATGAAGTTCCAGGGCTTCCTCCAAAGAGGAACATGGATTTGACAATTAAACTTGTGCCATGTAAAGCACCAAAGTCCAAGACACCCTACAAGGTGAGTACACCAAACTTGCTAGAGCTAATGATGTAGCTACAGGAGCTGTGGAAAAAGAAGTATGTCAGGTTAAGTGTGTCCCTGTTGGGAGCACTAGTTTGGTTTGAGAAAGAGAAAGATGGTACACACAAGCTATGTATTGATTACAGACCATTGAACAAGTCACTGTGATGAACATGTATCATTTGCTTAGGATTGATGACCTCTTTGATCAAGTGAGAGGATCAAAGGTATTTTCCAAGTTTGACCGAGGGTCTAGTGACCATCAGGTAAGAGTGAAGGATGAAAATGTTCATAAGACAAACTTTAGAGCAAGGTATGAATCTTATGATGTTGTAGTGGTATCATTTGGTTTCACAAATACACCAGCTACATTCATGTGCCTCATGAATAATGTTTTGAGTAAGTTTCTGGATAGGTTTGTTCTTGTCCTCCTTGATGGCATTCTTATTTATTCTAAGAATGAGGAAGAGCATGTGGAACATTGAGGATGACTTTGAAATTGCTCAGGAAGCATACATTGTATGCAGGTTTGAGCAAATGTGACTTTTATGAGGATAAAATTCATTATTTGGGTTGCATTATCTCAGATAAAGAAGTGTCTGTAGACCCTGAAAAGATTGAGGCCATGATGAGTTGGCCTTCTCCAAGAAAGTTAACAGATGTAATATATTTTGTGGAACTTATAGGACATTGCAGGAAGTTCATTGAAGAAGATTCTGCAAGTAAAGTGGAGTCTATGTATAGGCTAAGGAAGCCTGCATGTGAACTTGTAGTTCCATGAGGGAATGGCCCTTGTGTGTATGAGTATACATATGAGGACTTCCTGAATACTACAGGTAGAATGACCTGAGAAGAACAGTATGATTGTGCCCAATGAAACCCGGAGTAGGAAGTTGCCATGTGCCATGAGAAGGATCTCATGACTGAGAACAAGTTTTGAAACTTCAGATCGCAAGTTTTTATGTTAGTTGTGGGAGACTGTGATCTCCTGTGATGGTTTTGAATCATGCTAAAAATGGATATGCTTGTCTTTCATTGCCTGATGTATGAAGTTTCCTGTTGCTAACTGTGATTGTTTGGATGATTTAAAATTGTGTCTGAATGACATGTTCTACGTGGATGTCCAAGTTTTGGGCAGCACCTGTAAGTAGGGGATGAGTACTCCCACTTGCAAAATCCAAACAATATGAGGATGGCCTCATGGTTGCAAAAATCTGATTTTTTGCAGGAAGCAAGATTGGGAACTCAGATTTTTATTTGACTATCAATGTTATTGATTGTTTGATATTGGGAAATCATGTATGCATGAAATATATTTGAAAATCTATGATTAAATTTTATGACGTCATCTCATGTGAACCTCATGCTTGTATGTAACGCAGGTGAGATGATTAAAGTACTCCCTTGGAGTACATAGCTTCTCGGAAGGATGTGTATGGGATACAGAGCTCCTCAGAAGGATGTACTAAGTGTACATAGCTTCTCCGAGGAATGTGTTGGAATAGGTTTGAAAACCTATGATTGCAATTATTTTTATGATGACATCTCATATAAACTGCATGCTTGTATGTAACGTAGGTGAGATGATGAAAATATGTACTGGATGTACATGGTTCCTCGGAGGGATGTACAGGATGTACATAGCTTCTCGAAGGGATGTGTTTGGAATAGGTTTGAAAACCTATGATTGCAATTATTTTTATGATGATATATCATATAAACTGCATGCTTGTATGTAACGCAGGTGAGATGATGAAGATATGTATTGGATGTACATGGTTCCTCGAAGGGATGATTGGGGTGTACATAGATTCTCGAAGGGATGTGTTTGGAATAGGTTTGAAAACCTATGATTGCAATTATTTTTATGATGACATCTCATATAAACTGCATTCTTGTATGTAACGCAGGTGAGATGATGAAAATATGTATTGGATGTACATGGATCCTCGGAAGGATGTACGGGGTGTACATAGATTCTCGGAGGGATGTCTTTGGAATAGGTTTGGAAACCTATTATTGGAAATTTATAATGACATCTGATGTAAACTGCATGTCTATATGTAACACAGGTGAGACAATGAAAACATGTACAAGGAGTACATGGCTCCTCTAGAAGGATGTACTTGGGTACATAGCTTCTCCCCCTTGCCAGCTAGGCACCGGTATGCGTCACTGGGGACGCCCAAGGTGTAAGACATCCGGTTATACTTCTTTCCACACAAATTCATGCCATAAGGGGACTGTCATGAGAGTGGGGGCTCTGTGAAGACAATAAACCCTAGGTATTATGATGTCTGGAAATGAAGCGCCTGATCATTGGTAAGCACTTGGAGGAGGTGTTGGGCCTTGAAGCTAGAGCTTCCATGGAGCACCCAAGGAGGTGTTAGGATCTGAAGTGGGGCTGAATGGATCTCGGTTGAGAGATGTTATACAGATAAGTATTGGATTACTTGGAAAATCCTGGTTGATTTTTTGTAATTACACATGTACATAATGATTTTGAAAATCTTGTTAAGAAATAAATCCTAGGAAAATGAATCTAACATGTGAATTGATCCATTATGGTTCCTAGAAAGGAAGCACTTGAGCATTGGTAAGCACTTGGAAAAGGTGCTAGGATCGTAAGCTAGAGCTTCCATTGAGCACCCAAGCAGTTGTTAGGCTCTGAAGTGAGGCTGACAAGATCTCGGTTAGGAGATGTTACGTAGATAAGTATTTGGTTTACTTATCAAATTTTTGTTGTTGATTGATTTTCGTTAAATATACATGAGCATATGATGCCGCCGTGATTTTGAAAATCTTTTTATAGATTGCATCCTATAGGAATTAATCTGACATATGAATTGAATTAATTGTGATGTTCGGGAAGGAAGCACCTAGAGGAGGTGCAGGCTCTTCAATAGAACTATCATTAAAGCACCCAAAGAGGTGTTGGGCTCAAGAATAGAGCTGTTAGACCTCGGTTAAGAGGTATTTTTAGGTGATCTGAGGCTTACAGAAATTTGGCTACCCTTTAATTCACACTTGGGTGTGGGGTGGGGTAGGGTTGTGAGTGTCATGGTTGTATAAAGCCAAGTCGGACACATGTGGAACCAAAAGAAACTACTTATGCAGATAAATATTTGGTTCACTGGGCAACTTTTTGTTGATTTTATATCAATATATATGTGCATGTGATTCATTTATGATTTTGGAAAATCTTATGAACACTGACATGGAAATTGACTCATTGCTTGGGGCTTAAGCATAGGTATTGTTGGTTGCAAAAGACACTGGAAATATTCCAAACCGAGGAAAAGGATTCTCCATGACCAGAAAAATATCATGTGGTGTGTGTTGATGCATGCAAGCAAGGACTTGGAAGAGTTCATGATCGTGCCATTAGACAGATAAAGGTGCATAGGAAGCACTGTGGTCTTGAAGAGGCTACGTGGGAGCTGGAGGATGCCATGTGACTAGCACATCCATTTTTGGTTCAATTTTCTAAAGCACTGAGGCCAGTGCCAGTGTAGCAATTGTTAAATTTTTGTAAAGCACTGAGGATAGTGCTATTGAAGGGGGAGGGGAATGTAACACCCCGGTTTTGACCCCATGGTATTAAATTGCATATGATGTAAATATTGTATTAAATCATGGTGTGGAGCTCAAGGCAAAGGCCCCACCATGGGTTTAGTGTTTGATGTTTCGGCGATTGAAGTCGATGCTGATGGTTAATGTGCTAACTAGGAATGATGTGTTTGAGACATCATGTAAAATGCAAATTAATAAAAATACCACAACTAGCTATGTGTTGCAACGTTAAAGAGATGGGGGCATGATTTCACAAGGAATAGGGAGGGGGACTCTTATTCAAACCTTGAGCCTATGGGGAAAATCCAAATGTCTAAGGTAAAACCCATAAAGTTGTCAACTACCCTTTTTGTCTTTTTGTGCCTAGTCATCTAAAAGTGCTTGAAGAAGTTGTCTCCTTGGGATGGGAAAGGCATGGAGGTCAAATTCGAATTTGGGAGGTCACCCATTTTTGGAAAGTGTGTTTTTGACTTGTGGGGCAAGTAAAATATTGGGAAGGCATGCCCAAGCCATTATGCACCCATGACTTTCATTTCTCACCCATCCTCATGGATTTTTGGCTCCCTCATGCAGCATGAAGAGACTGAGCTCTCTTCTCCATGGTTTGGTTGTCATTTCCTTCCCTTATCCATACTCAGAATAAATTTTGGGTGTTGTTGGGCGAATGGGAAGGAAGGGTCCACGATTTTGGGGTTTGAGGAGGCCGGTTTTTCCCCTATGAGAAAGAAGGGATTTCTCTTCCACGTTTTTCTGCATTTTTCCTATTTTCTCCAAGCTGGGAAACTCGTTTTTGGGTTTCCAGTGAGTGGGAGAAGAGACCCACGAATTTTGGGTTTTTTTGAGTTCTTTTTGGCCACGTTAGGGCCATAAACGACTCTGGAAAATTAAATTGTTGTCAGAGGGATGTTTTCCCCATTTTATTGTGTAGGTTGTAATTGCAAATCCTGTTTTTGGTAATGCCCAGCTGATAAGAGAATAGATCTGCAGTATAGAGGGCTTGATGAGTTTGTTTTTCCCTCTATGAATCCCAAGAACGTTTCCTAAAAATGTATTTCCTCATGCTGGGTTGTTTGCCTCAATTTCTATTTCCGTTTTGGTTCCCATGAACGTTTTTTTTATATCCAATAGTTGTGTATGATCGTGTTTGATTAAATGGGTTGACTGTGTGTTTGATGCAAGTGTGGATTAGATGGATAAGTCCAAGGATCCCATGTGTTGTTGGTTAGTTTCCTTAGCAACCTATAAAACCCAATTTCTTATTGGCGTGGTTGGACAGTCTGTGAAATGCAATGGTGTGTTGGCTTGACTGTGGATGTTTTGGTTTTGGGCTATGTGTGAGCCTATTATTTCCCTAGTGCCTTTCGGAATCATGCCCAACTCAAGGGTGGCAGTGATGCTGAGATATTGATGAGAACATTGGCCTATGGTTGGGTGGAACGTTGCAGCGACGTAGCTAGTTGTGGGCCAACTTCTTTTCCAGATAAGTATTCTTGTGTATTTAATCTCTTCAATGAATTGTTTATGAATTAAATTGAACACGATGAATGCATGAATGAAATAAAATTGTTTGCTTCCGCTATAGATTGCAGTATGCATCTGTGTATGTTTGTATATTAATGCATTTTATTTTTATGTTTATGATCATGGAGCTATATTTCCTAGTTTGAGAGCAGCAGTGTGTCGGTTGCGTCCTCTCCATCATCGGTATGAGGGGTGGGGACGTGAAAACCTCATTCTCTAGTTGGGTATTCGCCACCTCCAGTCTACAAATATTTTGAAAAATAACATCCAAGAAATTTTCAGATATCATCAATCAACTTCACACCCATAGAAGTCGACTCACCCAGGATCTGATCAGGGAATACTTCAGGCCAAATTAGTCCATGACAGTCAAATTCAGCAATTCACCAAACTTGTCGACGAGCGATTTCTATCTCGATGAAAAAAAAAATTAATTCACCTTCCCATTGTGGGATTTCATTAAAATCTTGCAGAAAATCATAGTACAACAGGGATGATTTGCTCTAGTGGCATGAAATTGGACCAACGATTTCTATTTGGATGGGAAAAAATTACAAAAGAGTTCATAATTTTTATGAAACCTTCCCATTCGTTAAACAAGTTAAATACTTATAAGTTTTTCACACAACAGAGGGCATTTGGTCTAGTGGTATGATTCTCGCTTAGGGTGTGAGATGTCCCGAGTTCAATTCTCAGAATGCCCCTTATTTCACATATATGTAATTTGGCTTCTGCGCTTTTGATGTTGAAGTGAAATTTTTTAATTATAATCTTGGGTTTATTGAA